>CM052207.1:8614644-8928854 GCA_028454225.1 Lasioglossum leucozonium | reverse complement strand
GTGGAATGGATTTGAAACCCTGAGGGGACCAAATATCATTACATACATATTCAAGAGAAATTTCAGTATAATGTACGAACAGAACGCAAGTGAAATATTCGCGTGAAATCGTAATGGCGCTGAACTTCCGCTTTGTGCAATGTATGTAAAATTAGGGTAATTATAGAATATCCAAGCAAGTAATGATTCGAATTAACGAAAGCCGCAGCTTCTACAATGTTACCGGTCGCACGGAAATAGAATGAAATTTCAGTTAGCTTAATGTGCCGCGTGAAATATGCAGTTACAATTGCGAACGAAATTAAAAGGGAACCACCGTGTTACGGAATGTTTAATTTTTCACGTGCCGGACCCGCATTGTTGTTGTCCGCGGGAACATGTTTTCACATCGGCGATGTGATTACTCGATTATTTATTTTTGTAAAATTCCCGACGACGTAGACCGATGAGCTTCGACAAGTAGAAAATCCAATAATAGCGTATAACGATAATGGAAAGCGCGCGCGGAGTGCAATGGAGTGTTTCGAACGCGAAGAAATGAAATCGCGTGACGTGTGATATAATTAAAAAGAATTTTTCCGCAAAGTAACGACGTTGTTTTAATGAAATTTAGCGAACTCCGGAACCAATCAATTAATGGACGTTGTCACGAAGTTTCATACGAAACAATATATTTCAATATAAATATCGAGCTAGACTTATTCATAATATACCGAATTGCTCTATAATTAATTAATTCCTAATTTTTACTTGTTGCTCTACGCGATAAATTTTCATATTTCTATCCATTGCACGCGCGGTCGTATCGATTCCGCAATCGGTTTTTTGTGCTAATTTTTAGTAGCAGCCCGATAGAATAGAATACGCTGCCCGTATTTTACCCGCGAACCCAAGCATCTAAATGTTCGAACGTGATTTACGTTAAACTGCGTATCCGATTCTGCACTACTTACCGCATTTGTTACATCGCTCTCTGCGCATTATTTATTGGCGAACGCGATTGTATTACAGTGCCGAACAATGAACTCCGAGCTCGTGTTGTCGTAAAAAAATTGGGTCAGTTATTTAGTCAATACTACCGGCAATAAAAATGCAAATAATTAATATTCGATCCGAAATGGCGATTAATTATCAATATAGAAATAGCGTAAAAATAATTATCTTCTGTTTATCCTGAACTGTATGCATGTATTTTTTGTAACCGACGTATACGCTTTCTTCAATTAATTGCAATGTGGTAACAACCACAAATTTTTCCTTTAAATTTAAATTCGCACATCTTGATTTTCATCGCATCGACACGTTGCCACGGAATGATAATGAAACTTTAGTCACGACGGCTTTGCAGAAATTTCGCCCATTTAGATTCTCTATGAATAACCCGGGAAAACGTCTGATTCGCCCGAAATTCCTTGAACACCGATCCTCGGTTCGCACAGAAAGCGTTTCGATGTTCCTTTAAGGATCTCTGAGCGTTACGCGGAACTCTCGTTTCTCGATTGCCGTGGTTTTTCGATCGAGAATCTCGGTGTCTCGCGCGGCGGTCTTGCTGGGGTCGGTCACGACGTGCAACGGACGTTCGTGTCGTTGTTCCGCGGGTAGATCGGCAAAAGTAAGATGGTGTCGATGTCGTCCGCGCGACAAATGTCCAGCAAACATTGGCCGGCTGCAGGACGCGGGCCGTACTTACTCATTGTCAGTCTCCACGGCAGCGAGCTCTCTCTCCCTCTCTCTCTCGGCTGTGTACACGTATACTATACATATACACGTTGTAACGATCCCTCTCACGGCCCGGTGCAACGCAGCTCCCTGTGCCAAAAGTGCATTGACCCGGCTCGCAATGCCATTTCCCGCTAATATTTTGCTACCGTGGCCCCCCGGCGATCAGGCAATAAAACACCGCGAATACGGCGATCCCCATTCGACGAAGTGTTGGGAAATATTCGTCGGCGAGGCCAAGGGTGCGTACTGCTACGGGGCGGTCACGTTTTATAAGCTGATGTAATCTGCGTGAAATAGCCGCTGACCAGATATGTCACGCATACGGCACTAAAGGGACACCCGTACACGCGTTTTATCGATTCCGCTGCCGCTACCACTTAACCCTCTTACGTTCTTCAGACTGGAAAGTCACTTTTTCGCCATTTTTCAGGGCCGGTTTCGTTCAAAATTCAATAAATCGGCTGAGAAAAATCGTAGATCAAGTTTCGAGCATTCTTCGTAAAGGGGAAGCTTCGATCTTTATATCCACGGTGGTCTGACGAGAAAAATTTTACAATGTTTTTACGGACGTTTCAATTTGCAATATTTTCGACCAAAACAGGGTTTCCAGTCTCCCCGGAGAGAAGTTCCACAATTTTTTTCAACGGGAAGTGCATTAGCTCTTTTATCGAAATATTTTCTTGCTGTTGTGCATAGTTAACGAATTATTTGCCAAAGTGTACCGACCTCGAGGGAAATCACGGAATAATAAAATTATTAATTATTCTTCACAACACTTACGCTTTTTGTGCAAAATTAATGATCGAATCGTAGCATTCGCTGTAAAGGATGGATGCGAAAGATACCAATCTTGAGAAATCAATGAAACAGACGTTGTTGGCTAGAAAAGAAAAGAAGTCCAATGGAGAATAATCCAGTTGACGTTACACCGGCGTAGAAACTTCGAACGTTAGTCGTAGGAAAGAAAACATTTTGCCGGATTTCCGTAGCAAAGCGTCTGTAGAAGTGCGAACGTTTGCTTTTTGCGGCGGGCAACCATAAGCGAGGTAGAATGGATATTTGCTTTGGTCCACTCGGCTGGCAGCAGCGCGGAATAAAACCACCGAAAACGAAAGAGCGTGTGCGTCGACTAACAGTGGTCAGTGAAGCTCGCGCGGGCCAACTGCTCTTGCCTGCTCCCCCTCCCTCCTCCTCCCCCGAGGCAAGCATTTTTTGGCAGCGGGGGATTTCTCGGCAAACTTGCCTAACCGACGCGAAAGTGAACGATACTTTCATCCCTCCCCTCCCCCTCCCCACTCCTGTCACTAACCCAGCCGTGAAAACATTCTCGAGAAATTTAGACGCGCACATGCGACCGTGAAATACGAACTCCGTAAATATTTGTGGACTTCAACCGGCCGGTTTTCCACGTTATTCCATTGCTCGAAACAGCGAAATGGCTACCAGTGAATATTTCATTATCCGCGCCACAAGTGTTCGCGCGCGCCCACATTTTTCCAACTGATTCACTGAATGTTGCATCGAACAGGATTCCCCGCGATTCTGCTGAAATCGGAAAGGAAAATAAAACGTCCAGGGTAGAGGATCTGTTTGTTATATTTGTTTATGGAAGAGAGGTAAGAAGGATTTTTCAAAATCACATTTAATATTTAGCTAGAGGGCCGTTTTGACTCTAAACCTTCCGAGCACTAGAAACTCGAATTTATGTACATTTTCTGCGATTTTGGCTGAACTGTCTCTTAGAAACCCCAAAATTTTCGATTATTGTATATCCAATCTTGTTCATTTCGACGATAAAACACGTATATCGAAGTCGTGGACCGCGGAAACCACTTGTTAAATAGTTATGAGCATGCAAAGTAGAGTAATTTGACAGAAAGTGACAGGTCTCGAGCGTCGCTATATTGGTGTAAGAGACAGTTTACCCGCGATTTTTTTTATTGCACGTGTGCTTAAATATAGAATCGAGTGTGTAATCGTTTCCAGTGGACGCAACTTTACGAATTTAATAATCGCAAAATACAAAATCTGGAAACGGTCATTTGACAGTGTCGAACAAAATTGACTAAGTTTATCGTCGCGTGATCCCTTTTTGCGATGTTACAAGTACAGACAATGTGTGAAAACTTGGCGATTTTATCAACGTACAACCAGCCACAGCGAGAAAGGAAAGCGAACAGAAAGATTGACACGCAAACCGTATCGATCGTTCGTGATTACAAAATGTCAAATAATAATCTCTCCCACGGTGTTACGGGCCGGTTCACTTTCCCTCGGGAGCCTGTAGATCGCATGTCGTTTTAATCCCGTTCGTTTAATTCATTTCGTTCCATTCAGTCCCTCTTTATTTGGTTTGAAATAGTGCCGCAGCCGGTGATCAAATATTAATTCGTAAATGAAAAAGCCACCGGACGAAACACTGTACTTGTTTGCCGCTGTATGCAGGCCGACGCAGATTTTGCGAAATGGGAAATTCCCTGACAATTTCGCGCAAGCAAAAACTCCGGTCAAATGTATTAAATACGCGATTACGACGGGAGGGAAGAAACATATCCGGAATGATTTATTTTCGCAGGTATTGGAGTTGGTTTATTTTTTTATTTAACCGTAGAATAAATCTCTCGCTCGACGACGTGGCCGGTAGAGATCGGCGATCGAACGAATTCGACGAAATGAAGGATCGATAGATCGGCAAACGACGCATTAAAAAACCGTTCGGGATAATGAACGACGAGAAATTGAGAATCCTCTATTCGGCTGAGTCCCGCGTGTTTCATCGATTGCGAGGGAAACGAGGACGCGTTAAGGCGTGCTCGCGGTGTAATTAATGCACTTTTAATACGTCCACGGTGTTCGACGACCATTGAACAAATGTTTGCCAACTATAATACCTGTCAGAGCAGCATCGATCTGTGGATCCGCCGTACGAAGAAACGGAATGCTTTAATCTGGCCTTTGACGGGAATAAACAGAACAGAAATTTGATTCTCCGCTTGCAGAAATCGTTCAGCCGACTGTCGATTAATTAATCCGACGCGCTTCGAATCGATCGACGTTCACAGTCACCTTGAAACCGCGCTCCCAAGGTCACAGGTTTGGAAATATTTATTTTTAGGTGGTTCGGAACCCACCGTAATAAAAGGTAGGTCCCGCTGAAATTAGGCGATAGTGAGAGTGGAAGAGGGGGAGAAGAGGTAAATAGATTTGATTTATTATTTATTTATTGCCTGGCACTATATAAGGTTTACGTAGCTTATACATTGCTAGACAGCGGATTTTATGCATTTCTGGTAAAAATGAGTATGCACAATTTAACCCCTTGACCTGCAATATCGTGTCAGACACGTGACGGTGATTTTGAACATAATAAATATGTATGTTATTAATTTCGGTACTTTTCCGTTAGCCGGGCGCAACCTAACCCAGACCAATAATTATAAGCATATATAATTATAACCTATCCAATTATAATCTAACCCAGACCAATTATAATATAATATAATAATTATAATTATAAGCATTCTTTTTTGGTAAACCTATTTTGTTTACAATTCATTAATATTTGTAATTATATATGCTTATAATTATTGGTCTGGGTTAGGTTACGCCCGGCTAACGGAAAAGTACCTTAATTTCCTTCAAGCCGAAATAAAATTCTACTTTGGTTTTGTTGATGTACAGCTACTGGAGAATATAATATAGGTAAAAAGAGTTCTACTCTCTGAAACCATAAAATAAATCGTAAGGCAAGGGTTAGAGTAGTGGTGGCATAAAAAAGAATTTTTCGTTTCTTATCTATAAATGAGAAACTTTTTAATTTGTTTATATTTTTAAATAAAATATGTTTCTAAATTTTAACTATTTTGTTTTTACCATGAAATGATCAGCGATCCGATTCGCCCGGATCTGTCCTATCGCGTGGGCCGCGAGAATTGATTCGCGCCGCTCTAATATTTACAGGGTATTGAATATCGGAGCGTCGCGCGCGGAATTCGCAATCGGCGCGCGAGCAAGAAGGTCGCCGGGCTCCTAGAAAAGCGGGGACAATGGGCCAGCAAACGAGCACCGCGCGTAAAACAATTATCCCCTTTGTAAGTGGCGCGCGATCGGCGGGATAGCTGGATCCGCGATATGGGCACGCTTTTTCCGCCTGGGGGAGGCCGCGGCCCGAAACCAGCCTATGCGACTGTGTTCGAAGATTCGAGCGAAAATAACAGGCAAAAGCGGGGCCGGATGGAGGGAGGGGGGTGGGCAGAGAAGGAGAGAAAAACGGAACGCCGATACAGGAAATCGAAGGGCGAGAACGGTGCGAACGAGCGGGAAAAACGAGAGACGGATAGATAGCTCGGGGGACAGAGTGCGCCGGCATCGAAAGCAATCTACGAGAGGCCCGGGCACAAAGAGCGGAACAATGCAACGAGGTAAAGAGAACGAAAAGCATCGAGCGTCGACGTGTATTGAGACACTCTAAGGAAACTAGAGGAACATGCAAAACAATTGTCGGATTTCGATCTGAAGATGAGACAAAAGCTATCGCGAATGATATGGGCGGGGAGAGCTTATGGCAAAGCGTGCGAGACGCGACGCGCCGGAAAAGAAACGCGGAATTAGGTGATCGAACATGCTTTTCTCCAATTTGTGCTAACAGATATATTAATAGTGCTTCTATATTATTATTTATCGCTAGATGGTTTGGAACCCACCGTAATAAAAAGTAGGTCCCGCTGAAATTAAGCGATAGTGAGAGTGGTAAAGGGGGAGAAGTTGAAACCCTCAGGGGACCAAATATTTAAATTATACAATTTACAACAATTTTTAATTTTTGCAGGCAAGTATCAAGGAAGTGGGAACGAGTGGAATATTATTTTCAGTGGTAGTAATTTTTACAGATCTGGAATGAATAAAAATCGTATTAAATTCCGGGGAACTTTATATTCAATTTGCGTGGGACAATAATATTTACGGTGACGTATTTGATCAAATATTTGCGACCGTTCGGACACGGAGAATTGCGGCGATAGGTTTAACGGTTAATTGCTGGACACGCCGGTCGATTGTGAAATTAATCGGCAGCGCGGATTGATAAATTAATGGGAGGCAGTCGACGCGTAAACATCGAATGAAATTCGGCCGAGGAGGCGGGATCACATTTTAATGTCAACGGTTGGAATTGCCTCGCGAGATAGAGGAATTAGAAGGGAAAGAATGGCGGCGAAGTCGACGGATCCTCTCGAGAGAGTGAGAGAGAGAGAGAGAGAGATGGGAGTGGGAGAAGGAGGAGGAGCGTTCATTTTCGTAGCAGAACTGTAATTGTAGAAAGATAAGTAATTTCACAGGAAGAGGAGATCTCTCTGTTTGAATTACCGTTGCGAGAGGGAAGTCACCTGGTAGATTAAATGCTTCATTCTTTCCAATTTGCTCGCGCCCGAGCGCCTCTGGAAACAAAATATCCTTCGACTTCTATTTTCACCGTAAACTATTGTGTACACAAGCTGACAAGTAAAAGAGCGCCGGTCCGTATAACTCTCGAAATGACGACGGGAGAAAATCATTTCGAAAACAGCTGCGCAAACGGTTTCGGTTCTTTTTTAGCCGGAACCACCGGCATTTTTCTATTGCAACAAATCTCGCACAAAGTGAGCTCACGTAGAATGTTTTCGTCGGTGCCTTGATTTCAAAGGAGCCGCTGAAATTGAAACCCGTTCGGCTCCGGCACGTTTGTTTATCGATTCTATTGACAAAAAGAACGCTGACAACACCGCTGGAAAAGGGTTGAATAAATTTTTTTTCTAAATATTCGTCGATTTTTTCATCGTATCTTCCAAGATTCGTAGAAACGGCGATTAACTAGGAACTGGAGGAGGGGGGGTGAAACAATTTTGTTTATTTATTGCACGGTTAGGGGTTTGCTCGGATTGCGACGGCCATCTTGGATTCGTCACGTTCGGGATGAAGGTATCAGGTGCAAGAACGATGCACACGTTTCTGAAGGCTTAAGGGAAATAGGTGTGCGTTTATGGCGGGGACGAGTGGGAGGATGAAAATAATTCCTTCGGAAAATTGCAGTTGCTAGTGACGTGTTTGTAAATAATAGTAGACGTGGTGCTATTACGGTGAATTTCCTGTAACCAGCCACGAGAAGTAGAAGAAATCGTTTTAGACAGGAAGAAAATGTCCTATCACGCGTCGCTATGTCGGAAATTAATTGATCCGCGAATTATAACGATAGATAAAATCATAGTGTACTAGAAAATATAAGAACGCATCGGAAAATTACCATTTGCACTCGGAGCTATTTCAATTTGAAAATTAAACATTTTTTCCGACCTAGAATAGTTCCATTCTCTTCATTTTATGGATATGAAATTGATATAATACCTCATGAAATACTTGAATGTTTAGTAATCGATTAGATACCAACTTATTTAATAATGTACACAATATTTCGAATAATAGCCATTTTTTAAGTCGAGTGCTAAGGATTAACAGAGAAACTATCGGATCGTCAACCGAGATGAAATAGCGACTCTAAACATGTCGTTTTCTAACACCGAATTTGGAGTTCCCGAGGAGGCATAAATGGAAACAATGAACGGGACGAGGTAATGGAATGCCACATAACACGTACTGAAATCTTAATCTCAACCATAGCCAAGAGGTCACGCGCGTATCGTAAACGCGGCTTATACTAGTGTGCCTTCTGAAAGCATTCGAAGATGGCGATCATGGTGTGTACGTATGTATCGCCGTGCCGTTTCTGCGATATACCGCGATTGAAAGTGGAGGGCATCAAAATCGCTCTCAATGTATCCAATTATTATTGTTATACGCCGTGGAGCAGGCATTTGCCACGAGCTTATTGCAGTTTATAAATCGAAAGCATAAAAACGATAAAAAGAAATCAAATTTCCAGTGTATCGGTCGAATCGACCAGTCTATCTCTCTCTCTCTCTCTTTTTTTTTATCATCTACACGATTTCCATTTCAAAACCATATAATTCGAAACAAAATTGTTCAGGGCGTCAACCGTTTTCCATTAAAAAAATATACATCCAAATTTCGTGGCTGTTTGCTTCCCTCGACACGCTCGGTGATCGATAAAACATGACTGGATTCTCAATTCATGACGCGATTTAAAGCCACGTTTTTCCTCTATACGTATACTGTTTGCGAAATATTTTGCCGACACTACGAGGCAGCTTTTCAAGTTTCGACGACGACGGATAAGAAAAATAGCAGTAATTCTAATGAACGACGCCCTCGGGTACGAGGCGAATGGGATATTTCCCATTTTTTCGTTTCTTATGTATAAATCAGAATTATTTACTACTTGTTACGAATTTATAATGAAATACCATGTTTCTAAATTTTAACCATTTTTTTTTACCATGAAATGATAAGTGATTCGCCTCGATTTTCCCTATCATATAGAAATATTTTTCCCAGGAGCCGTTCTTTCAGGGGACGCGACGTGGCCGCGGCGAATACCGAGGAAAGGATTAATTACCGCGGTGGCACAAAGGCATAGTAATACGAAAGTAATTCGGAGTTGCTGTTTATTAGGACAGCACGAAGTGGTGGAAGTTGGTCTGGCTCCTCCTTTAGTAATTGCTCCTCCTTCGTGAATTAATGGAGTTGTGGATGCGAAACGGGTAATTACTTGGCATCGTACGGTTAACCGGGTAGACGCGCGTTACTCCGCGGCAACAATTATTTCATAGGGGCCTTGGCCGATCCCCTAACGACGGGCGCGCACCTCGTTCAATGCGCGCGAATGTCGTCCGGGACCAATTCATCGTCTCGACGACGGCGGACCAGCTTTGTTAACTACCGAAGCAACGTTTAAACGTGTTCCGGTTCCCCTCCCCTGCTCAATGTTACGATTCACGGTCGCTTGACCCTGTTACGCTCGCCGAAGGATCACGCGACTTTCTCCAACCGGGCAATTCGATCGTTACTCGTGAAATCGTTCGCAGATCGTTGCATCCGGTTGCAATGCGTCGGCTGGTTTTTTCTCATTGGTTTATGCTACGAACTGTGACGTGTGGAAAAAAAAATAATTCTCACGAATTATTTCGCCAAAAAAATTCATTCCAGCACGACCGATCTCGAGATTACCTATCTTCAGGACAGTTTCAGGATAATACGCGACGAAGGTACCATTTTCGTCCCCGCCTTTTTCTTTTACGGTTTCGGCATCCTCAATTTTCTTCGTCGCAGCGAGGAAGATCCGCCGTCGAAGCGGCGATGAATAATGCGCGAAGTTTATATAGGAGACGGAAGTTGTTGGAATTTTTAATCGTCTTCGGGGGGAGATGTGATTTCTTTCTCTCGCGATTGTCAGACGATTGCCGGTTCTTTTCTCGAAGCAGAGCGCAGCGCGCTTCCCCCTCTAGGCGCGACGCTTCTTTTACTGTTGATATTCTACGATTAAACGCGGGATTACGCTTTTGGAACGAGATATGAAATTGTACACCGTAAAAAATATCTGAATACAACACTACTAATGCTACTAATACGTATGAAACTCGAACGATTCGGGTGTCAAAGCTGGTTTCGATCCGTTTGAAATTTCGCGTAAAAATCGTCGCTCTACTAATTAGCAAAAATATAGTGATTAAGCCCCGGTGACTGGAACGAATCGTAGCTGGGATTTCGGCGACTCCCGCTGCTCGTCGACCCGGCGAAATCATTTACGTTTAACGCGCGCGCCAGGCGGGATTAAATATTTCTTCGGAGGTGCTTATTACGGCCGACATCGTCCGAATGTACGTGCCTTTATTTCGCAATTATTCTTCCGAAGGTGCGACTGGCATTTATTAGCGATCCAACAAAAAGGAGAAGAAGAAGACGAAAAAAGAAAAACGAGAAGAAACTCTCGAGATATTTCTTCGGCCGGCTGAAAATTAAGTGGGCATATAAAAGCTGCGGCGAATGGCGAATGTGCCCAATAAAACTCCAAAAAAAAGGCACAGCTGTCGCGCTCGCTCCTCGCGTTTTAATTAATCCGACGACGTGGACGATTCTTGGGCGTCTCGTCTATCGCGGCGCGTGCATTGTAACGCGCTAGCAACTATCGCAGCCGGGGACTACGCATCATCGGCTAATAATAATTTCTCTCCGCCAACCATGCGTAATCCTATTAGCAGTCGATGCCCGAACGTCATAAAACAGATTCCGGATCTTCATTCCGCCATCTCTCTTAATCCTTATGTCGATAACCAACATTTCCACGATATTCAACGATGTTTTACTATTATAGTTTCAATGCATACTTTTTATTCGTCGAATATAGGTTAATTTCATTGTATTATATTCGTTGTATAAGAAGTTTTTTATTTTTTTTCAAATTTGTAGCGGCACACGGTTGGCGACCGTATTAACCATTAAAACTATCCCCTTGCAGATGTCAAGGAATACGTTGTAAAACCTTTCCAGACAGCGGCAAGGCCCGAAAAATGATTTTATTCTTTTACTATTTTCACGTGCATACCTTACCGCCAGATGCACCGCCAGCCGTGTACCGTTACAGGACTACCCGGTCGCGGGGGTTTCCTTCCCCCGTCGAACAAGGGGTAGATCTTGAACCTATTGGAGCTCAACTCTGACTTGGCCAAAAGGAATAAGGTTCACCCCCACGCAACGCCTTTTTCCGTTGTCTAGTATAAATACTAGACATGACACTAGGGCCCGGCCAGTCTTCTCTGATACCGTGTACACCACATCGTCATATAGCAAATAAATGTACTAGTGCAAGAACTCATTTATTTCACCTACGATACCTACAAATTTTTCATTTCTTCAATTCAATCACGGGAGACTGATAAAACATAATCAATAGATCGCGGATCTTCGTGCATTTGTGGTTTATGGAAATTTTCAAGAAATGCTGGAGTCAAACTCGACAGAATTTAATACATTTATTTTCGATCTACGAATGCTATTATCAATGCGAATAGGATTTCATTTGGTTTCAATATCGTATTGAAAATTGCATAAATATCTCTATTTTCCAAATCTCTATATTATTTTATCAGATAAAAATGCAATTCTTTCTCATTTTTCGTAAAAATTCATAGTACCGTTTGCCCTGCGACGTGTATACTCGTCATTGCTTGATTTTAATCCTGCAGTCTGTGGGGGACTTTTAAAACTGAATTCCGCAGTGAATGTGTTAAGAATATCCTTACGAATTAATTAGAAGCAAATAAAAATTTGATTTTCTCGAAAACGAAATGTCCAATGTCCATCGATCATTTTGTTTCGAACTATTCCCAGTTATAATTCATGTTTAGGCTGGAGCTTGTCGCAAAGTTGCGGAGCTCTTTCGATCGGCGGCAGTAATTGTCAGTGATCGGAAACACGGTGAGATTTATTATCCGAACGGAATTCGGCCATGGTTTATATACCTGCGTCCCGCGCAACGAGTTTCCGCAAATTTAACGATCGGAAGGACCGAATCGTCCCTGCAAGTAATGCAATTCACATTTCCTCGAGCGACAACATCGGCACAGGACTGCGGAGGGGCGGGGGACTTTTGATATTCGGCGTTCCTCTGTAGCATCGAAAGCTTTACAACTTTGGTCGAAATGTCCTCCTCCTCCCGTGCAATTGGACTACTTCCAAACCATCTGCACTAATTCTGTCTGACTTACAAACCGCGTCACCGGATTTGCAGAATTTCGGGAAAGCGAGCGAGCAATCGACACATTGTACGGGGACAATGTGATGGAAGCGCACGCTCGGGAACGTACCGGACTGGACCGGACCGGACGTCTGTGTGTTTCACGTAAATGGCTCCTTCGATATCGTTACTCCGGAGGTGCCCCATCGACGCCGAATTCCTCCGGTGATGTAAAGAATTCGCAGCGCGTCGATAGACGCGCGGAATTTCGAGTGCGGTACACGGCCCGACAAAAAAAAATTTCGAAAATCCCGTGACCAATCGAACGTTTCCGACTGATATTTGGGAAGGTAACGAAGCGGCGGAAGCTCGCGGAGCTGTTTGAACAGGACGGAACATTATTTTTCTTGGGGAAAAATCACGCTTACCGGAATTTTCAAACATATCGTTACTAAATCCAACAAGTGTTTCCATTCCAATTGCTGGCATACGTTTGGGGAAAATGTTTTTAGATTGTTTCTCAAAATTACAGTCGGGGACGAAATTCAGCGTGGGATGTTTGAACATTTTTCTTCGAACGATTTGAGTTTTTTTTAGAGATGTTAGAAAGTGTCGAAAAAAATTTTTCGAAGAGAGAAGGTGACGGTTTTCACGTCCGCCTAAAAACCCGGTTTAATTTCGTCGAATCGTTTCGGTGTTTCGATAGAAGTGAAATGACGTCTCGCCGATTGTGTGGCCGGTCATTTCTCCACCGAGAAACGCAACTGTGATGAATTATTAAGCGTAATTATCGTATAATGAGCATCGGATTGTCTACTGAAGCATCGCACTAATTATGAAGGTAATTAACAATTAAAATTCGATCGGATATGACTTATCAGTTCGCGTGCGCATATTATTATAATAGCCACGATAATTCCTAAAATTATTTGCAGATAATCGATCGTTACCGTTTTATTGTCCGCAGAGATAATAGAAAGTCCGCTTAACGGTGGCAGTCGAAAGTGTATTCGATCATGTACGGATAATCGAGATACCCAATAGCGGGTACCCTATCTGTTCCCAATTTCTAACGCAATTAGCGCGCCTGTAGTTGTATTTTATGGACCTCCGATGCTGGGAAAACTAATCAACAGTACCGTGCGAATGTTACGCGACCGTTAATTAAAAATATTACTATTTTAGAAATATTGCTCTAAATTGTATTAGTCTGCTTCTCGTAAAACTAATAATTATCAAATTCTCTTTCTTTAGATTTCATCTCGTTGTCTTGCAATATGCTTTTTTCTCTTGCTCACACTTTACCTCTATATTTCGTTCTTTGATCTCCCGACGTTAATTCAGTTACTCTAATCATAATTAGACTGCGAATTTCGTGCACCCGTACAACGAGAAAATTTTTTAAAATCTCACACAGCTAAAAAAGTCAGCGGACTGCGGATTTTTATGAATTTCCCGAACGCATTCGAAGCAGCAAACGAATTAAATGCAGGAAAAACATTTCTATTTTCTATTCTAGCCCCCCGAACACTCGAGAGACTACTTCAGATGGGGAAAATCAAGAAAATCGGGGAAAAAACAAAGCAATCGACAGACACTTCTTACGACCTCGAGTGGAAATTTCAAGCAACTGGGAACTCCGCGAACTAATTAGTTTTTAGTTCTAATTCTTCCCGGGTGTTTTTTCCTTTTTATTTTTTTATTTTTATTCGCCTCCGATTTTATTGGAGCCCATACTCCAATCAATGTTCAATTCGAATGAATATGCATGCGTTGTAATAGGTCACTGTGCCGGCTGTCAGCTCTGTTGGGAATTATTAGCGCATTTTTTTACATACCGTTTGCATACTTTCGCGATCTACAGTTGACAAATTTTCGATGCTTTGTCCGGAGTTACACGTTCGACGCGTCTCCATTAACTTCTAACGAGAACGGAGTTGGATTGCCGAGGCTTTGTGAAGGTGAAAATTGAATAACATAATTTATTCGACTTTTCTTAATAACGGTATTTTATTTATATGTCTGAATATTTGATCTAGAAGAGCATTTTATCTTTGCGAGGTGCGTTTTAATGTGGGCTCACGCTTCGAGATAAAAATAAACAAGAGAATGGTCTTCGTTCGAAACGTTGACATCGATCGAATCGATTGTAAACGATTAAAACGGCGAAATCGGAAAATGGCAAATATTATGACTTACGGCGTGTGCACGTTATATCCGGCAGAGGCATTATGGGGCATCGGTGACAGATCAGACAGGGGCCGTCATAAAAAGGTGCTTTGAAATTCAGTCACGCTCCCGCGAAATCTCTGTGATCAACATGGTAGAAGGGATGAACGATCTCACGCAAATAAGCGATGTAAAGTTTGCAGTTGAACGAAGATCGCGATCCGCGCTGGGGAGTCGGTGGTAATGGATCTGAAATTTTCATTTTTAAATACTGAAAAGTCGATGCGCCACGTTATGGCTTTTAATCATATCGAAGTGGAATATCGATTCCGTGCCGCGAATGGAACCGGGCTTACTGTTTTATGCGGGATTACGCGATTATCGTTGCCTGGAACTCCGAACGAGCTATCCGACGAAATATACTTCGTATAAGTAACGAGAATCTATCCGAATTTCTTTTGTTGAATCTTCACAGTCTCGATAATCGTAATCAACACTAAACCCACCGGGAACTAAAAGCGATCGAACTGTTTCAGCTTATGAAAATGACAAGGCTCTATTTATTTCGGTTTATTTTTATCTCAGTATGGAGCTTGGAGAACGAAATTTGTCGAATCAATTTCCATGTATGAGAGCAACTTTATCATTTCAATAATTGTAAAATGAAAAATATAATTTAGTTTAGTGTTAAGAATACAGTCACTTCTCAACTTACGACGGGGTTCTAAAATAAATAATATAAAATATAATAATATATATCTTTATTGATTCCCCTAACATAAAAATTGTAATATATAACAATAATATAATCATAATAGATAATATAATATAATAGATAATAATAATTATAATAATATAATTATAATAGACCATACGTACATAAAAACCAATAGCTTCTATTTCTGATTTTTAAACGAAAACTATAAAAAAATTCATACACTTTCCAAATTTTTTCGTCATAAGTCGTTTCTCCTGTGAGCCTCGCGTGAAAAAACAGTTTCTAGCAGATTTCGGAGGAAATTCGAGAAATTTTCAAATTCGCTGTCTCCTCGTCGAAGAGTGTACACGTACCACGGCAGGTATTTAGGTCCTCCGTTCGGAATTCAGGCGCGAATGCTGCGCGGCTTGACACGCGATGCGCACGACGAAGAAGTTCCTAGCCTGAAAAAAGAAAGAGCAAGAGAAAGAAAGAACGAACGAACGCACACGAGAATTAGGTCTTTCTGCGAATGAAAGTAGGGTAAGACACTCGAGCGGAACGTCAAGGACTGCAAATCGAAAATTTCCCCGTGGCAGGGAACAATAGACCCGATGTCATGGGTCGCCGATTCCGAGCGCGCCAGGCTCGCCGGTATTTTTAGACGTTCGTCAAATAGTTGCGGCGCACGAGTCGCTTATTTTAAGCGACGCGTCGCCGTCGATCGTGCTCGTCCACGATCTACTGGCTGCGGTCGCTTGAATATTTCGAACTTCGATTTCCGAAATAAAATACGAACGTTCCTTCGGCGGTTCTCCGTTCTCTTGTCCACTGGGATAAGACGCGAGCTCGTGAGCGCTACTGTGTAAGTGCGGGGATGGAAATGTCGGGGGGCCAACGGATTTAGCAAATTTCGGCGGGCGGTACACGCTGCTCGAACGCGATTTCGAGCCGCGGTAGACGCGCGTTTCGGGCTCATTAAACGCGTGCCGCGATAACGTGTCGCTGTTATTCGCGTTTATTTGCAACTGGACCGGGGACGTAACGAAACACAATGGACGTCGCCGCGCTTTATCGTCCGCTGTTATGACCATCCTACTATTTTTGCGAACGGTCCGCGCCGTTCGCGTCCCACGGTTGAAATTTATCGCGGGTAATCGATGCTATTTGATTTATTTCCACCGGTCGCGACGCGCGCACGCGGGAAAAACAAAATAATTAACGGATCGGCATGGCATGGCGGTTTCGCCACCGAAGATTTCGATATCCCGGTGACGTTTCCATGTATTATACTTTTCCCGTGTAAAATCGTCTTGTTACGCGGCGGTTTTAAATAAACTGATCAACAATTGCAACTTTATTATCAAACCTGCCGAGCACTGAATGAGATTGAAATATTTTAGCTTTGGGATACAACAAGGCTCTATTTATTTAGATTTTGTGCAATTTTTATTTCAATATGTGCTTGAATAAAAAAATTTATCGAATTAATTTCCATGTAACTGTATAATTTTAGAATGAAAAATATAAAACCGGTCATTTAACCGGTTGCGTTAAAATCAGTACAGTTGTTCAAATATTTATTATTAGGTGTACTGAAATATTTTCTTACTGCTAATAAAATTTCAACCGAAAACAACCTGTAATTCTTTTTTATTCAGATATATCGTTGCTATTATATGATAAATTGCGTGGCACACGCATCTATAAAACACAGGGAGTCTGAGGTGCGTGCAGAGGGGACAGCATGCGAGCACTTATCTCGTAATTAAATCTGAAATTGTTTTTATAATTAGAGAGCGAGAGAGGATATTCAATTGCCCGTGGCCGTTCGTACCGAATCGCCTGAAATCAGATAACGACACCCGTAATAACTTGGGAGTAGGAGGAGGAGGGTGGTGGGGTGGGTGGCAGCGTATGTCGTTCACCGTGAATATTTTGTAAGCCAATAATAGGAAACCATACGAATCGCGTATCCGGTTGGCGTAACAGTTCGTACGGAATGCCTTTATTTATTGAAATCGCTGCGTGAACGCGGTCAAACATCGAGTTAGTCCGATGCAACAAAAGGGAACGTCAGTGGAATGTATTTTCTGTCTCTTGCCGCGTCGTTTAATCGGGTTTTCATTGAAATCAATGGTATTTTCGAACGGACGATATCAACTGGTTTATCTTTGCCTATAAAGTGGAGAGCAGAAGTGCCGTATGATGGTTACAATCGCGCGTAATCCATAATCATGATCGAACTAAATCACGGCACGGTTTTATTGGGACGCTTTGTAATTTTATACCGCCTCGCGCGGTAATCGTGCGAAACTTTCCCCGGGAATACCGTGCCTATGTGTTAAATATTTCTTCAATTAATTTCTACCGTGACGCATTCGAATAAAATTAGTTTCCTATATTGTATATATGTATAATATTGTAAATTTTATTACACGTTTAATTATTAAAAAGAATCATTTTATTAATTTTCGAATTCAATAACTACACTGCGGACGTTGACAAGCAATTCTCAATTTTTTCCTGCAAATTTTAAGAAATCGTGTAAAGTCTTATTTTCGGTGTTCGTAGATCTGAAAAATTCTGCTCGTGTTTCAAAATTTTTTGAAAATTTCCAGAAGCCATACATGCATAATAATTATTATTTCACGTGCTGATCGAATAAGTGCAAGACACGGTCGTTAAAAGTGATTACCGAAAACATTTTTACTGAAAAAAATCGAAAAAGCATGTAATCCTGCGAGGAGCGAGCGATTCGAGCGCAAAATTATTCTACGCTTAACAATGTCGCGATTTGCTCGATTGCCCCATGTAAGTACGGCCGTTGTGAATAATTTTGCGGGCTGTTCCGCCGCGCGCCGGTTAACACAATGATTCCTTGTTTGTCGGTGCTTCACAAGTAACACCCTAATTGTTCGGTGACCGATTGTCACGTCGAACGTAACTATTTCAGTGTCGCGGTTGCGCAGTTATAGCCGGCTAATTTTACGCCGAGTGAAACCGAAACCGGTCCGAAAACTGTTGATCGCGCGTACACCATTAGCGTACCATCGACCGGCGAAAATAATTCGGGCGAAATCGAACGGAACAACTTTTATCGTTTTAGCGTGAATTACGCCGCATCGTCCGGTGGATTTCGAAAACTCGCCGATTAAAGCCTCGAGTAATGAATCTTCGAGTGGCAGTGATAGGTTTCGATCGAGAAAGGGCGATCGAAAAAAAAGAGAACCCAGCAGCAATCATCACCTGGAAATCGCAATTACGTGTCGGTTCGTTTGTTCGATTAATTTCAATTCACTTTGCACGGTAAATCGAAGCGGCAGAGATACGTGATTTAAATCGCTCCTTCCGCAATTTAGTAATTCTTGGCGTATTTAACGCTCGTTCGGGGTCGGAGTCTCTCTCTCCGTCTCTCCTGGGCATAATTTAGAGTGGTGAATTTCGGAAAACGCGCTCCACTTAATCACTATCTGAAATCCAGTAATTCCAGCAGATTCTCGTTCCGATGCCAACTTGTCCAGAGATTACAATTCGGTACGAACGAGGAACGCTTTCATCCGACAAAATAAATCCCGCTATGTTGCTGCGTAAATGCGCCATCCCGGAAAATTTCCACTCGCCGGTATCTCTCGTGCGCGCGCGTTCAACGCCCACCAGAAGTGAAACTTAATTTCCCTGTGCCGAGAAGAAAATCCTCTTAACCCGAAGGATTTTCCAGCCTCTCCGGTTATAAAGCGGCCATCGAATTAGTTCGATTAATAATTAATCGGCGACACGAATTTATCCCGAATAATTTCTCTGTCGGTAAACGGACACGGTACTCGGAGGTTTATATCGCAAACAAAAACTATTACAGGGTAAATTCGATAAAGCAGGACACCTAAATATCTCCGTTACTTTTCGTTGTACAAAAAAACTTCGTAGGACAAAGTTACACTGTTTGAAGGGCCATATATAACGGTGTAAGGGAAAAAAAAATTTCAAGGTCATTTTTATGAGATTTCAAGATTATCGATGTTTTTGTAAATAGAATGATATATTTTCGTTAACGTAATGTTGTAGCTGACAAAATAACGAGTTCATGCACGCAACACAATATGGCCTTCAAATGACCTTCAACCCAGAAAAATGGTATAAATAAAATTCAACGTGAAAGATTCATTTGATGTATTTCTGTTACGCCAAATGTTCAAAAATATTCCCTTTATCGAATTCACCCTGTATATTAACAACGGTAACATTGATCAATTGCGTGTTTCAGTGTTTCGTATCGATTACGGTTTTCATATTTTTATACAACAGATTTTGTTTGATTCGTGTACAGAACGTGAATAAGGAGAGACGTTCCCTAATTATTATATTATTTTCGTGTTCGTCGATGGTGTATTAGTTATTAACGTCTGTGATCCCACATATATATATTTTTTCGAGTTCGACACGTCCAAAGCAACCCGCGGTAGCCTAACCTCGACAACACTGATATCCATATCTCGAACGATACGTCCGCCGGAACAGATCCCATCGTTTGATTCGCAATAAAACGGGATGTTCACACGCAGGTGCGGATATCATGAAAGCTTTCCAGACAGAGGAAACGTATCGCAATACCATCGGCATTTTTCTAGCGATGCACACACGCATACAGAGCATGGAAAACTGCAGCCGAAGAACAATTCCATTAACCTACAGACGCACCATAAATTGGCCGGCTCGCGGCTGCTGTTTTAATCTTGACTTTCTGTTTCCGTTGTTTACAGCTTATCTCGACGCGACGCAGAGGTACTACATTAATACAAGAAATTTAACGTCGCACGGAGATTCTCTGGTCGCGCTATGAGTTATTTACGAGGGCGCGATGTCGCGTCCATGGAAAGACGATCGTAAAGTGTTCTCCCGATCGTATGCGCGAAACGAGGAGAAGGAACACACGAGCGGCCGGTGCTCTCTCGAGCATCATATACACGCAAAACCTGCCCGATAAACGTGTTGCATTGTTTTCAGTATCGAACACTCGAAATATCATTCTTCTTCCTGCTACCGAAGCGAGACGAACGAACGGACGGACGGACGGACGAACGGGGCGCGATCGCAGTTCCGTTTTCGACGACAATCGACATACGAGTTTCGAACTGGCTAATCCCTCTGTCGTTTCTAGGTCAGAAATATGCATCGAACTGCTGCCAATCTATCCGCGCTAAAAGCTAGATTGTCTACGTTCGTGCTCCGAACTTCCCCAACAGTTTATCACACGAATTTTCGCATAACTTTTCCGCCCCGCCAGTTTCTAATTCGACCGGGACCTTTGAAACACGCGTCGAAATCATTTCTCGTGGGGAATTTGAAAATTTAACAATTTCCACGCTCGCTTCTGGCGGATTTTATTGCAAATGCAAAAGATAAAACGTGATTTTTTTTGTTTGATAACTGCATAAAATCCGCAGTGTAATTGGTAGACTGGGGATTTTATGCATTTATTGCGGAAACGAGTGGGTGTAATTTAAAACAGTAAACATAGTACAAGAATTTCTGTTAAATATATCAAGAAAGAATTATTATTATTATTATTATTATTATTTATTGCTTTAAATCATACGAGATTTATTTAGCATATACATTAGAAATTATAAGCGTGTAACTTGCAATTAGTTTATGTTAGTTTTGCTAGGATACAAATATTAGGAAAGAAAATCAATTTTTATTTGAGCAAGGTTTGTTGCAATTCGAAAAGCTTTTATTCGAATCGGCAGTCGAATAATTAGGTTAAAAGTATGACATTGTTGATAATGTTATTTAAAAGATTTTCGACGTCTAATTTAACGAATGCAGTTTCTGCATTTTGTAGAAAAAGAAAAAATGGTAATAATTATCTTTCTGTGTTCATAAGCTGTATATCTTTCGTAGAAGTTGCGCGAGATATTAATTTCGTAGCTGGCAATTGCTGGTGGACCGTCAAATAAAGTGGAAATCGTTTTCTTAAGTGACAACGATAAGAGTCGAAATAAGGCCGCATACCTCAGCGGCCTGGAAGAAACGTAATATTTGAATGGGGAAGCGGTATCGCGCGGATTCTCGACAATAATCGCGGCGGGAATGAAGGTGAAAAATGCAGCTAAGGAACGCTTCGCGTTACTCGCGTTCATCAGTCTTTTTAATAGCTTGTCAGTTTCGAGATAACGTGAAATCGTTTTTATTCCCCGACCCACTCTTTCGCGAAAGATAAAAACAGTTATTACCACAGTTGCTTGAATCAAAGTCAATTAAAATGTACTAAATTCCCCCCTTCCCCACCCCAACCCGCTCCCACTCCAACCCGGCGAAAGTAGATCGCGCTTTCTACCTACTTAATTCCGAGTTAATGGGTAATTTCGCATCTTCTTTCTGCTCTGTACATTGTTCTTCATAAAGGATTACATCAAAATTCCGAGCAATTACGGACGCTAACTTTAACTAATCCTTCGAAGTGTCTACTTATCTCCGAATTATATGTTTTGTACATTTATCACAGAGAAAAATTAGACGGTACTAAATGGTAGAAAGATTTTTTCAAATTTCTATGAATTTTTGACGAAATTAATTTTATTCCATTTACGACAGAGAAAAATCAAACTGCACGAA
Source organism: Lasioglossum leucozonium (assembly GCA_028454225.1). Taxonomy (NCBI): domain Eukaryota; kingdom Metazoa; phylum Arthropoda; class Insecta; order Hymenoptera; family Halictidae; genus Lasioglossum; species Lasioglossum leucozonium. The sequence continues at coordinate 8,907,024 of CM052207.1, read as the reverse complement.
ATGGTCGGAAGATTTTGAAAAAATTTCTACGAATTGTTGATGAAATTCATTTTATTCTATGCGTTTGTGACAAAGAAAAATCAGTCGTTACTAAATAGTAGAAAGATTTTTTAAAAATTTCTACGAATTTTTGATGAAATTAATTTTATTCCATTTACGACAGAGAAAAATCAATCTGCACTAAATGGTGGAAAGATTTTGAAAAAGTTTCTATGAATTTTTGATGGAATTAATTTTATTCTATGCGTTTATGACAGAGAAAGATCAGTCGTTACTAAATGATAGAAAGATTAAAAAAAAAATTCTACGAATTTTTGATAAAATTCTGATTTGCTCCCTGTTCGAGTCATAGTTCTCTAAAATCGCTCGACTGTTCACAGTAAAGTTTCCGATAGTCCCCATAACGCGCTGTCACCCGCGAAAGCGCGATAGTAAAATTAATTGACCATAATTCAGGGAGTTTTATATTACCTTGTGTGTGCGTACAGGTCGATAAATCTTTTCGCATGGTCCCCACTTCGTCCTCATTTTTCTCCGAAACCCTTTCCTTTCCTTTCTCTCTTTCTTTCGCCGCGGTTTTTGTCGGAGGATCGGATCTATAGAATCACGATTCATCCGTCAATCTATCACTCTTATCGATTGATGCTTCCTAACGCTACTTCTTCTCGAGTCCTTCTTCTTTCGTCGCTTCCCGGAGTAGCTGGATTTTTCTCTCGTTTTGATAGTTAGAACGCAGGAAGAACGATGCATTTCTCGCACAAACAACCCGGTAAACAAGATCCGCTTAATTGCTTGTTGTGGTTCACGTTACAACGAAAGGTGTGTTAAAATTTTATTTAAAATTACGTGCATTAATTGCAAGCTACTGGAACCAAATAAAAATCTATTTCTTCGTTCAATAATTTTTCCAGGTCGATGGTAATAGTAAATTAAATAATTAAATTCTTTTAATCTTCTTAATGTTTCATATTTCACCTAACCATTTTTACCATAAATATAAATCCACATTCTAGCGATAAAATCCAGTCTAGTAATTATTGTCCGCTGTATTAAATATTTTTCTCCAAAGCGATCCACTTCTTCAGCATCTACACCCTCGCAATTCTTTCATACTCGTAGAACATAGTGAAAAAAGTTTGCTCGCTTCACCTCGAAACGCGAGGCTGGCACGCATCAAAGATATGCTTGAACTGATTCTTTGAGAGTCCCTTCGAGATTGCCTTTAAGGTCTCTTCTGCTTCAGTGTCTGTATTGAAACGCTGTCCTTTGAGCTTTTGTCCTCCTCGAGAGGCGCAGAAGAAAGTCGTTACGGCATATTAGAACTATGGGGATGGAAGGCGTAAGCCCCATAATCGCAGCGCCAGTCCAATTCCTTAAATCGAACAGTTTCATCGTCGAACGGAACATCGTCGCCTTTGTTCGAGCCCTCGTCTAGCAATTTCATAAAATTTACAGAAACGAGATACCAATTAACAGTGGACCGCTGCGATCAAATGACCGGTTTTATATTTTTTATTTTTAAATTATTGAGATTACAAAATCACTTACATATTGTTCTTATTTATACATGTAATATTATACATATGCATATACAGGGTGAGTCTCGCAACGTAACGATCTCGAATAATTCGTAAATTGTTTGTTCTACGAAAAAATGTTTCGTACATAAATTGTATGGTTTCCTGAGGGACATAGTATTCTAATTTGTTTTTCATTACCCTCCAACATTCGTAGAGTGCAAAAATCTTCAAAAAAAGAAATAATAAGATCGTCGAGTTTGTTCGTCGAGAACCAGGACGAGACGAGTGATGTCGCTTCGGGTTGATACGTGTCTGCGAAATGCGCGTTCGCATTAGCTCGGTAAGTTCGCTAATGACTTTCGTAATACTGCACGGCGACGGCGGCGAGTTTGAGGGAAGACCGACCGGTGTTTCGTCGAACGACTTCAATTTTAAGCCGCCTCGCGAAGAATTCTTCGCCGGGCGGGCGGGTCCGGTCGGTCTAACGTTTCCGTGAAACGGTTTGATTGCATCGAAACCGAGAGAATTGTCTCGGCGCTGAGTTCCCGCTTTAATGAAAGCTATTCACGGATGAAGTTTGCCTAGGAATTGCCAATAGGAAACGTAATTTATCCGGGCCGAGCGCTCGCGCGCGTCGAATTGGTAACGAAAATTTATTTAATTTCCTACGCGGAACGCGGCGCCGTTCGTAAAACACTCTTCTGGCACGTGGGTGTAACGTCGTTAGGCGCGAAGCTCAGACAGTTATAATCACGCGGACAATGGGGGTAATTGCATGCTCGTCAATATTGGGGAACACGTAGCCAACAGGATGTCCCGAAAATTGCACAGCACGGCCTCCTGGACAAAGGTAATCAAAACAAGGTGGAAATAGCCCGATTGATATCAGAAATTGCATCGATTCTCTATAATCCGGCTAACGCGAAATCAATTCGCGAATTCGTGTCCAGGCGCGGCGCGGCCGACAAACGCGCGCTACCTGATGGAAATCGAAGGACCATGGCCAATTCTAATCCCTCCACTCGTTAGGAAAGTTTACGTGCTGGCCGTGTCGTCCATTATCTCGACAATGTCGCCTTTATTCGAAGCATTTTTTCAACGAAACAAATTATAATTTCTCCACTCCATGGAGAAACATTGAATACTGAATATTTGAAATTTTCTTATATCGAACACATCTCCCTAGATCCCTGGATCCATGTTGAAATGCACAATAATATTCCAATCCGTTCCCAAAAAATTTATAGATTCAAAATTCAAAGATGCAGCACATTAATGAACCCTACTTTTCCGAATATTTTCATCGAATTTTCCGAGGGCATATACATTTGCCGGATTCATTAAAATTTTTCGCTGGAAAAATTTTTCGTCCTTTGGTCTCGCAATATTAATTTTTAAACCGTCTTTCCACCTGTCGATATATTCCGCGCAGGTGAATTCGAGACGCCAACCGGAATAAAAAGCTCGACTCGCGCTTCACCTGCAATTGGATTTCACCGGCGAGAGATCGTATCGGGGATTTGTATCGCGTATTCTCGTCGTGTTATCTCGGTGTCGAAGGTGTTACTGTCAGCGTTTAAAACTGCCGGTGCTATTAATCCGCGGCTTGGTCGGGACTGGCTAATGACCAACGCGCGTTAATGATTCATCGCTGGTTGAACGGCGACGCTCACGCAATCGCTGTTAGGCCCCGCGTGTTTGCTCGCGTTTCTTTGAATGCCACTAATCTGGGAAGTATTTTTTTATTACAATTTTTTCTCGTCGGAATTAACGCTGGGTTCACGGAGCATTAACAGAGAGTATTTTATATTATTTCATAGAAATAACAAGAATCAGTTATATACCTAAATTTATACTCAAAGAAATAAATTGGTTTAATAATTCCTAATGAGCGCATCTTCACAATCTCAATATTCGTAAATTAAAAATATTAGAATCGATGGTTTCGGCCGGTCCTGTGAACCTATTGTGAAAATTTAGTTCACGTATCAATTCCTGTAAAAATTGTTCGCATTTACTATTTCAATAATTTAATCGTTATATATAAATTGGTGATGCTCTCGACGCAAAGGTTCGATCAATATTTAACTGAATTTAAAGCAAATTAACTATTAACAATAAACTATTCTCTTTCTTGAAAATGATCCACATAGGGATCGAAACGTCGAAAGTTTAAATCAAACTCGCAAATTTGCTTTAAATTCTGTTAAATATTGATCGAACCTTTGCGCCGAGAGCATCACCAATTTATATATTAACGTTTATACGATCGAGAAAACAAGAAAATATTTAATCATTTTTTAGAATCGTCTGCCGATAACTTGTACGTAGCGGACGTGTAAAAAGCTGGTGTCAGGACATTTCGCAAGCCGAACGCGTCGCGGAATAAAAACGTGAGCGGCAGAGAAAGGTGAGAACTCGATTCATAAAGGGTTAAAGCACAGACTGCTCGGACACGGTGGTGAAAATCGCGGCCGTCGATCTACGGTCGGGTACTTATCTCGAGTCAAGTTCAATTTTCCGCGCGAACGATGACAAATGCAACAAAAGATGGTGGGAGGAGGCGGAGCGGGCGGTCGGAGGGAGGGAAGGGAGATATCCCGACGTTTCTCGGATCGAGTGGCATCTCGTAAAAATTCGGTGCGGTGCTTTATGGACGACGTTGTCTGGCGCAGAAACCGAGCCTCAATTACCTTGAAGCGTTTCCGTCATTCCGTAAATTACCTGGGGAAACCATTTCCCACCTGTCGCTGTATAATCGAGGGCCCTTCATCAATTTCCCGGGGCATCAAGAAAATATTAATGAACCCGGACGAGCGGGCGGGCGAGCGGGCTAGCTTGTCTGACAGTTCTATCCGCGGAAACGAAACGCGTCGACATCCTAACAAATGCATTGTCGCTTGGATTCGGGCGCCGCGATGCGTTCGAAACCGGAAGTAACCGGATACCCTCCTCGCCCGCTGTTATGAACGCTCAAGGGTCGCGGATAATGGGCATCCGATCCATTGTGCCAGGAAATCGGATAAGCGGATATCTCCGTTCCAAGGAGTATCAATCGTCAAATGTAGGTTAATGTTGAAGCTAAACACTTGTGTAAGTACACCGTCGTAAACCGGGCACGGTTCTGCAACAACGTTCTCCGCCGTCCTGTCGTGAATTAAACCGTGCATTTCGACACGCTGCGCCTCCGATACCAAATCTGTCTGCCAACCTTGTTACCTCGTACCCGCCATGCAAACATAATACATTCGCAAAACTATTCGAACAGCGTATTATCCAGTATTTTTATTAAAAGTTCTCACGAGTGCGGCCTGTAGGCGATTCGGGTGCCCCGGAGATGCGACACCCATCTTTAAATAAGAAACATACAGTTTGATAATAAACGATGGTGTCCGTTGAATTAATAGTTGAGGGCAGAATCGTTGAAAGTGGGCCTAGAGTAATCAACAAAAGCATTGTAGAACCCTTGGTGAGCTTGTGCTGTAAAGCAGAAAATAAACTCTCGAAAAATAGACCTTCACAAATAAAGAAGTCAGTCAGTGGTCAGCCACTGGTTAGCCCCTGGGCATCCTCAGGTCCCCCTGGGCCTGGTGTCCGACCGCTTCCGCCGGAGTTCGCGGCCCGTCTGACTGACTGACTAAGTGTTTCCCTCTATAGTTGAAGCGCACCTGCGCAATATGCAAAACTTCCTCACTCCATCTAATTTTGGTTGATTTCGACCGCCGCGATGGTAATTATTGATAAATTTATTATTTCTGGCGATTTAATGTTTATAACAATTCGACGAGCTTAATGTTCACTCTCTTGCATATAAAAGCAAGTGTCCGCTATACACGTGTTAAATTGCAGTTTGCGCCTCGAGTCGAGAAACGCTGCGCATAAATTATTAAAAGCGTAAATGTAGCGCTATTTGCATCACGTATTATCGGACACGCTACTCCGTGTCCCATTTCGTTTTAAACAATAAGTAGATACCAAACGATAAATAAGAAATGCATTGATTAAAATAACGGAATCCTTGTTAAACAGTTAATTTAGACGTTCCCAATGAAATATCGGATAATGATTTATGGAGAGAGGAATAGCAGGTATGTATTGGTTTCAGAATTGATATATTTAGCGATAGATTCCTATGCGCTCATTAATTTCATGCGCTCTCTTTGAGCGGATCAGCGTACGCACCACACACACAGAGAGAGAGAGAGAGAGAGAGAGAGACAGGAGTGTTCAAGCCGGTAATATTTATTATTCCAACTCTGTGACGCGATTGTTCAATTAAAGGAGCGTTTCGAGAGATTACGGGACAATAGATGAACGAGCACGAGGCGGAAGACGAAGTTGTTCGAGGACGATTACGCTGATACGTCGCTTTGGGTTAATTGAATTGTTTGATGTCGCGTAGATCATCGAATACATTCTATGTAAAGTAGGACTGTCGGAACTGAGTATAACTTGGTCAATCTAGGTTCCGTGAGAATCGAGTTTCGTCAAACGCGCGCACCACCGACGTTTACCACCTATTATTTATTCCCGGTTATTATTTATTTACTTGGCTGAAATCATATAAGGTTTTTATAGCATATACGTTGGTGGAATTAATTCTGGGTGCTTTGAATAAAAATATTCTTTATTTCATATTTCTGCAGGAAATGCATATTCTGCCATGCTAAATTGATGCCGTAATATTTTCACATGATTTGGTTTGTGAATGTTTTAAATATTTTGTTTTTAATAATTAATATTATTATTGTGTAATAATAAAATAGAAATAAAGAATCAGAGGATGTCCAACGAAATGTTAATTTTTTTGTGTCTCCTTTGATGTGTTGAAAATTGTAATTTTCACTGTTTTTTTTTTTACTTAAGCGACGCCCTAAGATTAGAAAACAATAATTAGAATATAAAATATAAATGGTTATAGTATATTAAATAATCGGAATAAATGCGAAATACAAGTAAAAATTCTAAAGTGTCCAGAATTATTCCACTAGTGTACATTACAAATTATATTATGTTAAATCATAAGTTAGATTATTTCCGTCTATTATTTTTAGCTCGTGACACACGATCGTCGAACATTTGTTTTAAACGTTTTAAACATTTTATAAATTCGTGAACGTATCTTAAATTATTTCGTTGCTCCGAAACGTTCCGAAGTGAATTGAGGATTGTCATTTAAACATATCTAATTTTAATGAATTAGGTTAAGCAGCAATTATCGGCTAGAAAATACCTCGGAGAAACCCGGAATCGGAACGCGCTCGACAAGCAAAGCCACTCTCTCGGATACGTACGCTGCCGTGTCTGACTAATAATCACTATTTCTACTCAGAGCGAACGGCAATCTGCGAGTCGCACGAGCGTTCTATCAATCTCGCTAACATCCGACTACCACTCCGCGCGGACTTAATGCGATAAACAAATACCACCGTGCAACTAACAATGCTCGCAAACATCCGGATAAATGGAAATAGCCTATAACGGGTAAGCACGTAGAGTAAATGGTGCTTAAGTGCACGCGCGCGCGCGCCGTAATTTTTATTGGGTTGCCACGTATGAAATTGCCGATGCCCCGATAGCGTAAAAATCTCTATGTTTACAACGGGGGAGACTCTAGTGCTGTCGGTTTGCAAAAACAGCTGAAGATAACAATGTCGGACGATTTTGTGCATCGGTCGTTACATGAAATTTGAACTTTTTCTATTTATCCGAAAAAAATATATTATTAGTTACTATTAGAATATTGTACATTACATTATAAAATATTTTACAGACGCAAACTTCTCTTAATAATGATCCATATTTGAATCGAAACGTTGAGAATTATTTAAATTGAAAAATTGCTAGACAATAATATTGGATCGAACCTGTAGCGCCGAAATCATTAATTAATTCATTATACATTATTTACGATCGACAAAACGGAATATTTATTGTACAGGGTGTTCGGTAACTGGTGGTACAAGCGAAGAATAAAATATTTTCGTTTCAGACTTCATCTTCGGTTCGTGTGCTCCAGTATACGCAGGAAGTAGAATAGGTCGGTCACGATCAGACGCGTCAGACGATTCCTACCAATAGCACGTGTATTTTCAACATTTTCGTAGTCGATTTTCTCGAAAACAGAGAAAAAATTTGATTTTGTATTTTCCACTTATTTCTACATGTAGAATCAACCGCTTCTCGCTCGTACCACCAATTACCGAACACCCTGTACATTAGAACGATCTCAATTAGCGCGATAAGTTTACGGTTTTGTGTTAACGTAAGCGTGGACGGGACGGCGCAGGTTCTTTCCACCGGGAATTAGTCTAAATTAGCAACAGTCTCCCCGGAAGTTTGCTTGAAAGGCGACTGCACAGTCTCAAGACGCGCATATATACACATATAAACGTAACAGACCACAAACTTTCGGAATTGCAAATACGCCGGAATACGCGTACGTGTTCGTGTCAATTCATCGCATCCGCGTTCAAGTTTCCGCCAGCTGTTGCGGACTTGCGAGATTTTTTCCGTGGCATGGCTAAAATTTATCCCCCAAGTTCTGCAGCCCTCGGAGAAATTTGTGGAGTACGATGATTTATTTAGTATTTGTTGAACAATCTCGGACACGGGAAAACCCAACAGATTTCGCTCACCCATTTCGATAAGTAATAATCATATTTTTATATGAAATTCTTTTAATATCCTCGGCGCATTTTCACTGAAATTTCGGTGCGGAGCGCATCGGTGACGCGTATCGGCCGTAGAGAGATCGCAGATTCATCCGTGCGCGTATCCAGAAATACGTATAATACTTTCGCATTATATTACGTTCCTGCTGCGCGCAGATCTCACGGCAAAGGGAATTCTGACATTTCTTACCGGGATATCTCGGATCGTGGTGTTACGTGCATACGAGAGAAAACACACTTTGTTGCTTTCGATATTGAATTTCGTATAAACATCATTTGCAAGAATGTCGCGAATATCGCTGGAGCTGATGAAAAAAATCGAAATTTATTCGCAAGTCCGCGCTGGCTCGAGACGATTCGAGTAGCAAGCGCAGGTGGAGTCGCGGCACGGAGTAGCGTATCCGTAAAATCTGAACGCGAACGTTCGCTGTGCACTTTGTCCACGTTACGACCGGACAGCGAGCTCCCCGCGGGCCGGCTTGCGACCCGAAGAAAAAACTTAGTATTAATTATTAATAGCCCCGTTGAATAATTCAGGCTGTCCCCGCGCGGCTGGGTTCCGGACCGGTCGCTGTCAGGCACCGCGCATGTTTGTCAACATGTACTGCTCTCTTTTATTCCGCCGCGGCCGCAACCCGGTAAAACCCGATGCGTTTTTCATGCCCGCCATCAGAGCGCGGACAGATACGCGGCGCGGCGGCCCGATTTTCCTTCTATGCACATGCACGTCTCCGGATAAATTCATGCGCATCTCCTTTATGTTGACGCTGCGTAAACATCGGCTTTATTCGTAACAAGACGCGGGTAAATATTGACGCGAGCTCTTGCCCCCCACCCTCACCAAGGGGGCTGCATTCCTCGATTACAACCGGTTAAAACAGTTCTACACTCTCCGATAACCGATTCCGCGCATTTGTTTGCCGACGATGATTTTCGTGATGATTCGTTGGGTAAAGTTGATAAGACACAGCCTCGTCGACGAACTCTGGAGTCCCGCGACGATCGAGATCTGCTTAACTGACTGTGCATTAATTCGTTCCGCGGACTCTGTCGAGATCGGTGAGGCTCTCGGCGGTGCAAGCGCATTTTCAAGCACAGCGAATGTTCGATCTAAAAAACGGGAACTGTACGATCTAAGAAAATTCCTGCGAAACTACTTTCGCTAGTGCAGATTCTGTTGAGATCGATGAAGTCTCTGGTGCAAATATATGTTCGATCTAAGAAACGGGTACTGTGCGATCTAAGAAAATTCGTGGAACAAAATTCAGCCGAAAAGAACGGAGAAATTTCTGAAAAACTGGAAACACGTGAAAAACGTTGTTCGCGGAGTGCTTTCCCGTGCTGCTATTCGGTAATTCTACATTTGCGAATTCAACAGCCGATTCCATTCCGCGGAAACTGTATAAATTGTTTGCCACGGTCGGAGTACCGCGCGGTTCGTAAATTTCCCGATGTTTATATAAACAAACGAATTTGGCTTCATAACTCTCCCGACCGCACCGCATTTATTTGCAATTATGGTGACCGCCGGCCAATCCTATGCAAATTTGTTCGAGTCCACGTAGAAAGTAGATTTTGCTATAATTTCTTACGGTAATACAAACCGGTCTATTAACCCTTCGGTGAACTATTGGACCCCGCTGAAATTTATGCTAATAATTATTCAATGCGCAAACTATTAATAGCTATTTCAGAATTTCGATGATACGTTACTATCGCGTTACAGTTTCAATTACACGTTTCGATGGCGATAAACATTAAATGTAAATATAATTAACACGCATCGCTTACAGAACGTAGGAACCAAACGAACATTTTTGATAATCCCGAAAAGTTGAGAATCACACGTCCGGTGTACCCCGATACTTTTCATAGTACAATTTGCATCTTGCATTTTTAATTTTGTCAACAATGTTCTGCATACTTGTCCGCCGAACGCGACGCCCAGCATAACAGTGCCGGTTATACTGAAATAAATCTGGATTTAGGTCAATGTAAATTGCGTATGATAATGACAGAGAACTACATATCAGTGTAATGTATGATCTGCGTTTGATTCGCATAGCAGAATCCCGGTCGGTTAATTATTATTCATCCTAATAATGAGAACGCGAAACACGCTAGATTAAAATGTTTATTCAGAACGCCCAGGCAAGTATAATGTTCAAACATAGATGGAATTTTATGAATAAAATACAGTGCCTGAAAATTGACAGATCATACAATTTAATCCGATACGTTAAACATAATAACTAATAATAACTTGTCAAGAAGGCTATATGTATATAAAATTGATAATTTCCCGTGAAAACTGTATGTTTCATTATGTATTATGTATCTTCGTTTGCTAATTCCGGGACAGCTCATTCATTCTATAGTGAAAATGTTAGGAGTCGAAGTCCACTCGGGCTTGTTTGAACTATCAGTATTACGGGAGTAAATCAAATAAGTCGCAATTAGACTCGAGTATCCGTGACAGCGAGGGAAGCAATGGATTGAGACTACCTACTTCGTGAAATTGCGCTTCTCCGAAGTCGCTGACAAATAAGAACAGCGAGGAGTCCTTTCCGTTCGCTCCGCGAACGAGAACGAGCGTCTTATGCCTGGCAATATCTTGCTGTTGTTGTTTAACGGGAGAGTCTATTCAGTGGAAAAAGCGATATCGATACTATTGGAACTTCGTAATGCAAATTTAAGTGATCGGTTACCGCTGAAGGATATGAATAAGAGGACTCGACGTTTGGCTGGGAATTATTTCATAGTGACGCTAGTGATTTTTACGAATTGTTCCTGATCGAATTTAATAATAGCGAACGGAGAGCTTTAGAAACAGCTTTTTGACAAAATTCCAATGTATCGTGAGAGAATACGATTTTCCAAAATTTTCAGTCTTGATTTATCGTGGATAATAATTGTGGCCGCGTCGAAACATAAAGTTGCGCGAGCAAAGGAGCATTCGATCACAGGGACGCGAACTTCGAAGATTTATTTACAATAAAATGCGACACAGGCATGGTCCAGTTCAGAATAAATAGAAACGGTGCGTTTTCAATAGACATGTTAGCGAAATCCGATTTACCGTACTCATGCACGTCCGAAATTCAATTTCAATTTTTTTTTCTTTTTCCAATTTTTTTTTTCACAACGAGCACTGAGAAAAAACGAACTCTATATTTTCAATGTACGCGCGTTTTGCATGTATGGTCACGATTCTAGAACTTTTATTAAAAAATATTCACCAGCAAAGGATAGAAAACAGTTTCTCGTGTGACGATAATTGCTTCGTTTTTTTTTTCACCGTGTTAATTAATCTTGGAATTACCGTGTGCTGAAATCAATGATCGGACAACAATTTATTATTCTACGTCGTGGTCGTGCATAATTAGCGGCCCGCGGATTCCGTGCGATCGTTGAAATTATTTAAACGAACAAATCTCTTTCCGTCGCCTGTAGTAGTAGAACTGCACGATCTAAGAAACACGTACGAATCTAATTATCGAGCGGTCCGACGATCGATCAAATTCGCAAAGCCGGGTGTAACCGCGTCACCGAAATAAGTCCTCGCGAACAATAAATTCGCGATCGCGCGCCGTCGTAACGTTTCTCGAAATTCCTCTCGGCCCGAATCGCCCGTTCCTCAATGGCCGCGTTACCATGGTTTTCTATAGAAAATGTATTTTCGATAGATACGTTCCCAAGAAGCTTTCCCCATTGAAAGACAGTGCATCGAAGTTATGGGTAAGTTGAAAGTGGCTGTAAAGGGGCGGGCAGAGACGGGGGAGGGGTGGGGCGGGGAGAAGGAAGAGCGGTTCGGTCTATCGAACAATGGTGGATACGGACTGTTTCCCTCGGAGAAAATGGAAGGAAGCAATATGACGGATGTGTATTACATCTATTTTACGAATAAAGGAGGAGAGACCTGGTCCTTTTGCACGTGTTTTCCTTCCGCGCGACCGCTCGAAAGAATACCACGCTCTCTCTCTCTCTCTTTTCTTTCCGTGGACCTTCCTTATCGCGATAAAATTCCGTATCTCCTCGGTTTTGTCCGGGATCGATGAAATCGAACGATGTAATTACAATCCGTGCGACAGGCGGCCACACCAGCCACCAGCCGACACAACGTTACGTTTACGAGTATTATTATTACCGGTTGCGACCGCGTGGCCGGCCCGGTTTTTGCTTTAATAAGTGCGCGAAATTTGATTAAATTGCGCGCTGTTGTCCCGAATTGACGATTACCGTTATCGCGTCCGGGCCCGGCGCAAAAATCGAGCCGGCCGTTAACTCGCAGCTCGATAACCCTGTTAGGCGAGCCGAATTTCGCATAGTTAACCCTCGTACAACAGGCCATTCTTATGAAATCGATTACGCTTCAGTACAGAGTCGTCTCTCGCGGCTCTGAGCCTTTTTCTCGTCCAATTTTCAGTTTTAATCGAGAGAGAGAGAGAGAGAGAAGAATCGTCTTCATCGCCGTAACTGTGATTTGATATTCTGCTTTTCTCATTGTGCCGCGTTGTTAATATTTAAACAATTCGGGCGTTGCTACCGTGTTACCTCTCCAACGTCTCGTTACACTTTTATTTGTTGATGTTTCTCGTTTTTTATTCTTCTTCTTCTTCTTAGCCTCCGTTTAAAGTTGCTACGAAACACGAATTTGGTATTGTAATGAACTTCGTCTATTTAACAAAAGAGTCGGACAACAGGACGCGAAAGTGTAACCGAGAATTTTTTTTCAACGCAGCGGAAAGTTTGAAACGGAATAAATTTGAATGGTTGATTCGTTACGTTCGAGAAGCAATCTGCGTTAGGGCACACCGTGAACGTTAGAATATCGCGAGAAGACTTTGTGTTTTTCGGAGAAAATAATCGATCGCTCAGGTTAAGCGGCGAGGAGATCGATTAATGACTGTCAGTCATCGGATCTTGATTTTCTCGCACTTTTGTTCGTGGAATAATGCAGCGAACGGGAGCGTCTGGGTTATTCATCTTATTGTTGGTAAAGCACCAGGCCATCGTTCGACTGTCGGTCGATAGTATACGCAGTGAATCACAGCGAACGCTCAATTACTGCTCGACAAAGCTGTTTAGTCGATAAGGAGCCGCGAACGATACAGGGTCGCTGGAAAATTATGGACAGAACGGCGACGAGAACAGCCGCACGACAATGCACGAGTTTCGAGAGAAAATGTTTTTCTGAAATTTTTGTAAAAATGAACTTTAACAATTGGACGAATCCGTTCTAAAAAAATGTTAATATTTAAATTCACGAAAAAAAAGGACTAATAATTGATCGTCGATCGATGGAATGGAAAATATTTGTTCAATCTTGCGAAATGACCGTGTCGATAAAAAAGATTCTCGAAGGAGAGGGCCGACCTCTTTGCTTTCTCATTTCCGTTATTAAACGATAATAACAGAAATAGTTCTACCAGGCATCTTTCTTCGTTATTTCGTCCTGCAATCCGATGCACTAATTGCATTTTTCAAAGGGTAGAGAATGCATTTTCCGTCCGTCGCGAAAGAATCGCGCTCAATCGTTCGAAAGCTTTTTCCCTCGGAGCTAAAAGATTTTTTTATCCAATTAATTCATCCCCGAGAGAGTGAGAGAGAGGGAGAGAGAGAGAGAACTGAGTACAGCGGTGGACCTGTTCCTTTGAATTTTTAGATATTAAAGTTTATTAAAATGTGATCGGACCATTTCGGGCTCAAATGGTAAGGAACGGTTATAATTCTCTTGTCTGATTGAGGAGCGGATTCCGTGGATTGATCGCTTCTTTATTCGGATCGGTGACCGTAAAATAAAATCGCAAAGATAATCCATAAAATTTTTTTTAATTCTTCATTTATAATTGAAATCGAACATTAATAAACAAACATTACCACTATTTTTATATTATCTTTACCACAAAGAAACGTCGTCTGCACAGAGTTACGCAAAATTCCAAATTCATAATTGAAAATGAACGTGTTACGTCTAAAAATGTAGTCGTCACTTCGACAAAGTTCTTTCGCGAATTATTATGTCGATAAAAATATTGATAAAAATCGTAAATATCATTTCCGGCGGTCGTTACTCTGCAAGTTACACGTTCGCGAACGTCGGAGCTTGTAAAAGTGGAAATTGTAATTTCCCCATCGACAGAAAGTAGAATTGGTATGCGCTGTCTGGCGAATATTGTGTTATACTACTGGGAACCTCAGATGCGGCACGCGGATACGTGATAGTCGGCAAAGTTACAGAGATGCGCGGCCAATAAATTTGGATTTCTATTCTGCGAGCGTAATTGACACGTCCAATCATGGCCGACATCTATAAAACATCGTATCGTTGCTAGAAATATGAAATACCTTGATAGAAAGTTTTGTGTTCAATCGGAACTTCATTCCGATTGCACGAGCATCGTCAGTTCTGTATTTTTCGAGAATAAAAAGTGTCTCGTCGAACATCCTTATGAACTGCGAACGTTAAAAAAATCCTGAATCGATCCCCTAATAATCCGTTAATCCTCCCTATTTTCTTGGTCCGTTCCGAAGAGAAATTACGGGCTGCAGAAGGTGCGGTCTCCGAACGAATGAAGAGCAGCTTTTCGAATAGTTGGACATCTGACCGGGTTCGCAAAGTGGATGCGGGTAGGGATCGGTAAAGTTGAACGAGCTCCATCGACGAGCCTAGAAACCGAAGGACCGATCAACGACTGGCCAGACTCGGTCTGTAACAACGTGGCTCGTATCGACAGAGCGAGATTCGTACGAAAAATAATTCATTCCCCCCTGTGTATTATCGATGGTCAACGATATGGTCGGTATCGGAAATCACTTTATACCCTGCATAGGATTGCGGTGTCGGGCAGGGAATTGAACGAGATCGTATCCAATTAAGATCGTTCAATCAGCGGAAACAGAATCAAGGTATACATATATATATATATGAATATATATATGAATAGAGAACTAAGGCGTACAGGGTGAGCCAAAAATATGGGACGATCACGAGTAGACAGAGAATTCTATGCACTTAGGGGAATTTGGTGTATTATTTGAAACAGTAACAAATGCTACTGTTGTTATTTTTAATATATTAAACATATTCAAGTAAATTAACAGTATGTTTTGCAATTCAGCTAGATAATTTTGCATAAACATCCGTTGTCTAACCACGAGGAATGTTCGCTGTTTTATTTAGGAACGCTGATTAGCGAGCGTTCAACAATTAATTTCTCGTTAACCATTAATCGATGCACTATCGCGATGCATGAAGACGTTCCGAGCAGTTCGGTATTTTTGGACACCCCGTATGCACGCGTACGGTTAAGTGGATGCAGTCCTGCGGCGGCTCCGCGGAATTCGCGCCGCAGAAGGATCAAGCTATTGACACATGTTTTCAATGAGATATTTGCAATAAAACCGGCCGCCGATTGTGAATAGGTGACGCGATTTAATTGGACGTTCGCGTGGCTTGCTCGATCCCCGATTACACTGTTTTCCTTCGGTGTTCGGTGCTCAAACGCAAGGGATTTGGCCGATTTCCGCGAGAAATACGAGATTCGACGGGATATTAAATTACGACGGCTGAATAATTCGTACCCTTCGCCACCGTGCCGGCTCGCGTGCTCCAACGGACTTATACCTTGTTATCATAATCGGCGCGATTTCGATTTTTCGTATTTTCCCGGGCTCCGGTACAATTTAAAGGGACCGTGTCTCGTCCAACCGTGCCGCAGAATCGAACGATCCTCGCGAGTTTCTTCGGAACGAACAATACGTCTTGTAATTGCCTGAAATGGAACACTAACAAATATCGGATAATAAAAAATGTTCTTTAGCCTGTCTGACGAGATCGAAAGCACAAAAATCAATTTTTTAATTGATTCCTGAAAATTTACAGGAATTTCTGAGAAGCTTCATTCTAGCCGGGACGGTTTCTCGAATAGCTTGACGATTGTGTTGCAATTGTTCGTTGCTACGGTGTGTCGGATTAATCAGAAATATTACAGTTGTTGTTGCAGCTTCACGAGCTTTAAATATATTTTTCTGGAGATTTCACGATGCAATAAACAAATGGAGCAGAAGAGCGAACGTTTGCGCGACGGAGTAGCAAATGCACGCGTTGAATGGATTGACATCACGTTCTTTCACTTTTTAACGAGTGGAATATCTGTTTGAATTTATTTGAAGATACTGTTGACTCTGTTTTACGCCGATGGTTTCGATTAAACCCGTCGCACAATCGACGCGAACCAACTACATCACGGAATTAATTTTATGATCGCGCGCAATGGAATGACATTCGGTCGATGCTACGTGTTTGTTCGTCGATGCTCACTTCCTTCCGACCAGCCGAAGCACTTGATTTGTCGAAAAGCGCAAAACAACGCTGAGATTCAGCCTCGCTCGACATTCTTTAATTATTTGTAGCGGTACGCGACTCGCATCGCAAGATGCTAGTGCTGACCGCCTGCAGATGTTAGGGTCTAGGGTAATAAAACCTATCCTGACGTTTGCAGGATGGCAAAATTATTTTATTTCTCAAATTGCTTTACGGATAGAAAAATGTAACTACCCCTTGCCACATATTATTGGAAAGCATTCGAGACCATGCCTGGCATTCTATAGCGCTTGACTACTTCGGTATGAATACGCAACAAGTAAGCACGTACTTACGGGCGTAGTACTGCTTCAAATTTTGATATGGCTTGGTACTCAAAAGAAACCGCTCGGGCAAGTTCGAAGAATCGGTCGGTTTTGCGTTTTACTTCTTTAACCCTTACGCGAATAACCGGGTATCCACTTTCAGTTTCTCTGTGAAACATCTTTAACGTTTCTGTTGACAAATGTCGACAGTTATTGCAGATTTTATGGTCTTGAATTATTATAGGCTAACCTACGTTCGACGAATAAAATATGTATATGCATTGAAACTATAAAGTATTGGGTTCATAACGTGAGAAATGTAACAATAAGTTACAGTAACGTGAAAAAGTAATACAATGGAATGGAATATATGTTATTGAATAATTATTTTCGTTTTAAAAAGTAATACAATGAGATGGAAAATATGTTATTTAATAAATATCTTGATTTTAAAAAGTAATACAATGGAATGGAAAACATGTTATTTTATAAATGTCTTCATTTTAAAAAATTAATACAGTAGAATGGAAAATATATTATTGAATAATTATCTTGATTTTGTCTTTGAATTTCAATTTAAAAACGCTACGGACTTTCGTTTCGACCCAATAGCAATTGAATATCGTAGAAGTTTTTGTTATTGGCATAAGGGTTAACAGGCGAACATCGCTGTAGTTTGTTTTCTTTCTATTCAGTATTCAGACAAATTTTGTACAAAAATGCACAATCTAGATAATACTTTTTATCGTATTTTTATGAATTTTCAATGAAAACTGCTGCAAAGATGGGAAATGAATTTTTTAAAATATTATCGCGCACTTTCGCCCAAATAAAAAAATTGTGCTTGCTCGAATAGACCGCTTTAAGTATGAAAATATGTAGCGAATAAAGTTTCGCAGTTTCCGAGAAGGAAATTTCGAAAAATCGCCTTTTAAACGGCCTCCTCGCCGAACACGGCGGCCTCCCCCTCAAAGCGATATTTCGGAAACGGTGCCGTTTAAACCCGTATTACGGATTCGGGATATTTATGAATGCGCGTTCATATATGTACGTACATCTTTTCCACCCGCTGGATATAGCCGGGAAACAGCTTCCAGTTAAAATCCGCCCTAAAACTCCGCTATCGTAAAACTTGGTCACGGCTATCTCAACGCTACGGCGCGGCGTCTGGAAACAACGGGACGAGCCGAAGAATTTATTCCGTGTAATTTGAGTTTCCAAAACACGTTATAAAAACACGAGGAGGTATGTGGCGTCATATTCCACTAGACGCTTCGGGTCCTCTTAAAGGGCCAGTCTCGTGTAAACGCTGCGAAATGTGACAACGAAAACCGTTCATACTATTTATTTTTACATTTTTAATCTCCGTTTGTTCGCGTTTCTAACGAATATTGAAAATTCATCGAAGCGTTTTTTCATACATTCTGTTCACAGAAATTAATGAACAATCGAGTACGCATCAAGCGAGAGAATATTTTTTCATTTTTACTCTTCCAAAGCAACGCGCAAAGTTTAATGTATTTATACTCTCAACGCTTCAAATTGACAAGTTCGTTGATCGTGGGGTTTATTAAAATTGTTCGTTACGGAACGAATGAAAAAAAAAATAAATACAACAATACGATTTTAACTTTTTTAATTAACAAATGTTCCCCGGCTTCGAAATGAAATCCACTCGAAAATAAAAAGATCCGCGCGTCCGCCAAAATTCAGCTGCATCGACGAAACGCAATTACCGTCGGATATTATTATCATAAACAATTTGTTTCGTTCGAGATCGGCGAAAAAATAGAATGTTTCATTCAAATAATCTCCGAGAGCAGCTTCTTCAGATACAATTGATTATTTCGAAATAATCGCCCGTTGAAATGAATTTCTACTTAATTCGTAACATTCGAATGTGCACAGGATTAAACTGCGCGTTTAAATGTTTCATTTCTTTCAGAAAATTATTAAAATAAGAACAATTCGCTGTTTCGCGTATACGCTGTGGAATATATTTGCAGTAAGATTTTAATTACTTGCTCCCTCGGAATAATTGCTCTTTAATTCCACATCGAGCACTTAGTTGTTGTAACAATTAAGCGGTGGCTAAAATAACGGCGCGAAATTTAATTTTAGAAAATAACTCTTGACTGACAATTGCAGTGTCTTTCGCATATTCCGGGAAACAATTAGCAGTTTCCCGAGGAGGAAATAGTAGCTAGTGATATATTCGATAACATCCGGCTCTCGCTGTTCTCGCAGTAATAACAAGCCCGTCGTGTTTTCCTCTTCGGAAATACATCAGACTCGGCGAAGCTGGTCTCGTTAGAAGCGAACCGGGAATGAAATTTTTATAGAGAAATTCGCGACCATTAATCTCGTCCCGCGATATTTCATCGGGGGGGACGAGGAGTTCCTCCGCAGTTTCGCTGCTGCGGTGCTTCCGAGGAGCGCGTCCTTAACTGGCAAGCTCTCCAGTCAAACGTTTCAATAATTCGTCGACTTCGATTGGCAAGTTTCTCTTATTCCCCCGGACAGATGTGGCATCCCTGTCCCGCTGAGGGCTCGTTCCCAGCGAATAATCGCAGTGACGTTTCCTCGGTTGACGACGGTTCATACACTCGTGGAATTAATTCTTCACAATTTGAATAAAAATATTTCATATTTCTGCAGAAAATGTATATTCAGCTATGCTAAATTGACACCGTCATATTTTTTATTGTTATCTACAATGTTTATACGTAATATTTTCACATAATTTGGTTTTCACTTGTTTTAAAATTTTAATTTAGAAAAATCTAACTCGTTAGTTTTGCTTTCGCGGCTGTGCATATACATATAGTAATAAAATATAAATACAAAATATTTATTGTATATTTAAAATATGGCTGTAATTGGTCTTTTTACTGATTTTTAAAATAAAACAAACGATTACGTATTAAATAATTTGAATAAATGGGAAAATTAAGTAAACATTTAAAAGTGTTCAGAGTAAAGCAGTCCAAATGTAAAAACTTAAACTAGCAATATAAATCAAGTTTCAGAGAAACCTATTTTTTATCAATAAAGTATTTTGTTATAAAATATTACAAATATCAAAAACAGGTAAAGAAAAGAAAAATCTACATTAATGAGTAGACTGCGGATCTTTACGCAAAATTTTAAAAAATGTCTGCGTCGATTCCAACAGTAGCAAAATAAAAATTTCCTTCTTCCTTTGATCATCTTCTTAAACTGAAACTGATACGTTGATGTTCTTCGATTTTTTAAATAGCGTTAAATGCATAAATTTATGAGCGTATGAGTATACTCTAAATATTCATGTCATTTGAAAAAGCAGTGTTAACATCACAGTTAGGTAACAAAAACGTACCAGGCTGTCGGACGTAGCGGACCGTTCCCTTTAAAAAGGTTTTCAATGTTGGCACTACCATCCGGTGATATTATCGTTTCGGCGAAGCACCGTTTTGAATGTTTTACTACTTCTTTTTCCGCTCGTACAATCGGCTCTCTCATCCGCACGTTTTCATCCACTTGGTAAAAGCTCGGTGGTCAGTGACACCGAGTCAGCGTTTTCTTACCGGCTATGCAGTTACGATGTGCGTATTTCCGACGGGGTAAAAGTGGGTCACAGAGTTCCCCGGAAACTCCGGGTTTCCATTCAACATCACCTGTATTACAAACTCCGCACTTTGAAGATTCGTATTCCTGAAACCAACTGAAGTGTTAACATAAAATAACGCGCATTCTTAACGGCGTACAATTCTCCCCCGTCTTCGCCGTGAATGCACGGCACCCGAACTCCTTCTCGAATATTTGCTCGCTCAAAGGAATACACAAGTAACGTGTTATAACTTTCACAAATTTACTATGCTGGTAGTTTTCATTCGAGATACCCTCCACGCGAAGTTCTCCGCGTAAACTGTGAATTAAAATATTTCGTAATTTTCTTTTATAATGTTTTCGCTCAAGTTGTGCGAGGTTTCACTATCGTTTGATAGGAATCTTGACAGATTCGATTAATCCCTGCAACACCGCTGGGATACTACAATTTTCTAGCGGAGAATAAGTTTACCATAATTCAGAAATATTTCACAGTATGTTGAACTGCACACCGACGCTTCGGGTAAGTAATTATCAAGTTTATTTAGTTTTGTCGAAATATTTATTTGTCTGAAAATTAGATTGTAGATTTATGACAAAAATAAGAAGGAAAACAGTAAAAAAAGCGTTAAAGAAATTTAAAATACTGTTGCATTATTGTCGCCTGTAATAATATAAAATTGCCAAGAAAAGAAATTCTAATCTGAACATTAGACTGCAGAATTATGACAAAAGTAAGGAAGAAAACAGTGAAAAAAGCATTGAACAAATGATAAAATACTGTTGCATTATTGTCACCTGTGATAAATTAAAAAAATAAAATTACCAACAAAAGAAATCCCAAATATTTATTTGTCTAAAAATTAGATCTATGACAAAAACCATGGGAACAGTGAAAAAAGCGCTAAAAAATTTTAAATGCCTTATTTTCACCTGCAATGAAATAAGAAAAGTAAAAAAACTAAAATCACCAAGAAATTAGTGTCTGCGCGCACGACGATCGGCAGTCCAACGATATTCATTCGGTGAAGTTCACCTGAGAACGGTGGTACAGAGCTTTGTCAGTGTCAGGCATATTTCGGT
The DNA here is from genome assembly GCA_028454225.1 of Lasioglossum leucozonium. Lineage (NCBI taxonomy): Eukaryota > Metazoa > Arthropoda > Insecta > Hymenoptera > Halictidae > Lasioglossum > Lasioglossum leucozonium. The sequence goes on along the minus strand of CM052207.1, from coordinate 8,885,528 downwards.
TAAAGTGAGCGACAAACGGAAAAGTTTTTGCGGTCCGTTGAAACGTTGTGTCCCGAAAATAAACAGACATCGAGTTATCACTCTGGACGCGTGACTTATTGTTGGCGGAAGACAACGAGAAAGGTATTCGTTTACGTTAGGAAACGTGCCTGGGAAGATTTTTCAGTCGAGAGACCCGGCCATGGAGAGGGCTCCTCCCTCTTCCTTTCCCGCGGCCAATGCAACTACTTGTATTCTGAATCTGGCTCAATCCTGCATCACGAAATTCGTTCCACGGTTGTCTAGGGAACAGCGGCCCCCGCGCCATGTAAAAAGTTATGTGACCCGGAAAATGAATCTATTTCTGTTTTTGTATGAGAAATAGCAGCGACGAGAATCAGGCGAGACCAGCCCGTTGCTGTTGCTACTTTCGCGCAAGTTTCGTCTTCCATGAATTTTAAAATATATGAAAAATGGTCAACAAACACTGGGTGGGCGGGAGGAGAACCGTGAAGCTGGCGAAACATCTCGTACGTTTGGAATTAAACGAGCCTATTATCCGGAAATAAAACTTTTCTTTTTTTTATTTAGCATTTCTTCGATACCAATTAGAATCAATCGTACTTTTCAGCATTGACCTGTTCAACTGTGGCCACTTTAGATCGTTGAATTATTCATGCTATTTAGCATATGATGCAATCATGCAACATAATCCGCATATATTGAATATTTAGAGAACGTTAAATTTCAACTGTTTTTCTAAATAAGTGTATGTAATTAAATTTGGTCCCCTCAGAGTTTCAAATCCATTTTACCACTTCTCCCCCTCTTCCACTCTCACTATCGCCTAATTTCAGCGGGACCTACTTTTTATTACGGTGGGTTCCGAACCACCAACTTTCTAAAGAAGTGTGCATTCGCAAAACGCATCCGAAAGCGTGGCTCTTTACGCAACGCGTGGTCGCGGGTCGTCGATGACCCAGGCCGACGGAGAGCGCGCGAGAAGATCCGCCGATCCGTGAAATCGATCGCGATACCTTTTTATGCAACGCCTTTGTGTCGTGTCGATAGTGCATTAATTATTCGCGCGCGCGCGTGCCGCACACGCTCGCTCGTCTGAAACGTCATTGTAGTCAGCGAACGAGCGACAGGCTTTTCGGAAAAAGGTTATTGGCAGGGTAATGGGAATTATTAGTTAAAATCGCACCCCTCAAAGGGAAACCATTATAGACTGCTACGAAATAAATTGGCTGGCACCCGTCGCGAAAAGGCCTTCGCATAAAAGCCTTATTAGCGTAATATTTCGGCGTTAACGCCGAGAGATCGAATTGAAAATTTTATCGAGGGACAGCTATGTATATCGCACAGAGGCGTATTTAGCTTTGACGAATAAAGGTATTGCAACTTGATGATCGTAAATTAAACGATTCAGCACGATCTTCTGAATCGTCTATTGTTTGGTACACGTTCTAATCCGGTTAAGAATATTGTTCGAAGAATGATCGAAGACGAGAAAAGCTCTGTCGTTGTTATAAAATTCAGTTTTTAAAAAAACATTCATAGTCATTTTGTTCAAATATACCGCTCGTATAGAAATACTGTGAAATGTTGAATGAATGTTTTGATAGACAGGTGAAACAATACAAATATTTAAATAACCAGACTGCGAAACGTTACGAACAGAAATACATATATACAGGGAAAGACTTGTTAAAAAAGTGTTCGTACAAAAGTTGTTTGTATTGTTGTATATAAATATGTATATACAATATGTGTGTATAAATATTACGTACACTGTGTTTTATCTTCTTTCAACGAATACATCCCATTATTCTGCTTTCTGTTTTACAAAGTTTCTTGCTCGGATATCGGGATTTGCGTTTCGCAGTTTTCATGCCGGCCCGTGTAACGTGCCTTCGTGCTTTTAAAGTAACTGCTCCGATATTGGTAAATCTATAAATTTCATAAATGACACGCTGCAGTGTTGCTTTGCTGGCGGCGCGGCGAGCAGCGAGCAGCGTTTCGATAATGATTGTTCTTGGGGTATATAAAGTCGAGGAATAAAACAACGTCCTACTTCGGGATCTTGCAATTTTATATGAGGAAAATTCTCCGGTTAAGATTAATATCGAAACAGTCAGCCGGGAAACAATAAATCACAGAAAATATCGATGGTCGCCTAAAATGTTCTCGTTTGTTTAAGGTATCCATCAAATTTGTAATCCGAATGGAAAAAAACACCGGTGAAATTCAAAAATATGGACGTGAAAAAGAATTTTTTTTTTAAATATCAGTGCACCACCATCGACTTGTCAAAATTACCAAACGGACGAATACATTTTCATTTTTAACATCGCCGTCATTGATTTGGAAATTATTCGACGTTCACGAAGACCGAAGCGGTCCAGCAATTAGACGCAAATTCTAAAAGAATTTAGTCGTTCAAACGCGAAACGGTGAAGTTCGATGTAAGTGTAAATACCAAAACACAGCTATCATTTGGGAACACGGTGAAATATCAGTCGATCGTTGGCAGCGTCGATATGTGTAATATTATAATGGAATGTCGAGCGTGCTCGATAATCGGCACACAAAACGCTATTTACTAAATCCATGGGTAACCAGCGCTCTCGCGATTTTAACGGTGCTACAAACGGCCATGGGATTAACACAATAATGAATGTAATGAAGGATCCGTATCGTTTAACGTAAAGTAAACGTCTCTCGTTGGGCGTTGAACGCGCGCGTTGCCGGCGCCGAATGAAATTCGAGCCCGTTTGTTCGGTTAGAAGGATTGCGGAATTTTACAATACATTCGCGAACAATCGGTTTCCTCCGGCACATCGCAAATTTACCATTTTATTCCGACGGAATGCGACGCGTCGCGCAACGGGAGAGACGAGGACCCGCGCCTGAAATTCTTCTCATCAATAACGCCGCCGGCACCCGCTCATCCGCCATTGATGTCTAAAATCCGAGAATCATAATATCGCGTTTCTACGGCGAATCGTGAAACGAACGGGCCCGTATCTACCGACGGGATCAAACTCGAGAAATCCCGAAAGCGTACACAGGGCGTGAATGATTACGAGGGTCTGATAAAATCCTGTGACGTAGCCGAGCTACGACGTTCCTTATCGGTTTCAGAACTGCTGCAGCCATCCATTCGCATTATCGTTCGCCACTGTCTTCGCGTTTCCTTATTGTCCGAATGACTGCGCGGCTTTCCACAGAGTCTGAAATCTTCGGTGCCGTATGAACGTTTCTATCGCGAGTGAAATTTCATTTCAATCGTACAGATAAATAAATAAACAAACATCTTGGAAAATTTCCTTCCTACGAAGCAACTCCCAAATTTTTTAAATTTTACTCCTTGAAATTCTCCCGCAACATATCTGTAAATTTATTATTTAATAAACTACAAATTTATTTAATTTATTTTAACCCGGCTACGCTTATTGGGTCCATTTGGACCCGAAGCATTCTTTGCGCGCTTGTAACTTCCAAACGGAATGGCCGATGAGTCTGAAAGTTCTTGGCGGAGAATAATTTATTAAAATCTTTCTTCCACTTAAAAAAAAATATTTAAAATCCTTTTTGAAATACTTGTAATAGAAATTGTTTTTATTATGGTCACCTCATTCGTGACTTTTTGTATTTAATAAATTTTTGAAAGTTGGGACTTACTCCATGGGAAGGGTATTTTCCAAGTATGCAAGAATATTGTTTCCTGTGAAGCACCACCATTATAATATGAAGTCTTGATCTAAGAAAACCGGAGGATCACGAGCTAAAAAAATTGCTTATCCCCTCCACCGCGGAACGGAAAATGTTCGACAACATAAAAATGAACAGAAAGACGAACGGAAAATGGAAACACCAGTGGGATGTGTGTTAAGTGCTATTGCAAAGTGGTCGCAAAATCGACGTGACAGATGGGAGTTCGCGATGTGCGAATTCTATTCGATTTTTTTCTTTTTCTTAATCCTTTTACCGTTCCGAACGCGGCCATGGAAAAGCCTCGGCGAAATTAGAGCAACGCGCGCGAGCAAGAATGCCTATTCAGGTTTACATCATCGCGGCCTAATATCCTGTCAGAGAATCATTCTCGTTGCGCGCGGGCGTACATTTTCCTTCTGCACGCGAAGGGGCGCGCGAAAGCGGAATGAAGAAGCACAAAAGAGATGACTGTAAAGTATGCTGGCGATCAATAGCGGAACAAAGCGTCCTATAACGTCATTATTGGTTTGCGGCTAAGGTTCTCGCGTATTTTTCCATATAATGAAAGCTCTAGAGAAAATTACTTGTCAGACGATTCCCGTGGCAGTGACAAGCGGTTTATTCGCTGATAACAAAGAGCACACTGTGTATCGGGAATCGTAGTCTATCGAGAATGGGCGTGTACAATAAAGAACCGCTCGCGTATCACTCACGATTTTCCTTGAATCGAACGCTAGGACGATTGTTCTCTAAGACGAGCCGATCGGCGGTTCCTTCTGTGGGAATTATGATATTATTCATTTTTTTTTCTTTAATATTCTCCCTGGCAAGGTACACGTACGTTTTATTGCTTGCTTTAAAACTCGCTATCAAAGCGAGAAAAAGCTCGATGTAAATTACATTATTTTTCGGAAAATAAACATAGAATCTGCAATTTTACATTTTTCGATGGTGCATCTTGTTCTGTAAGTTCGAAAGTGCATATTAAATCTTATCGTTACTCGTTTCTCGAGTGTTTCAACGATCACGTTGAAGTATAATATAATTTTCGTAGATCCACCAGCAACGTGAACGCACAAGTTACCGAAAATAAATTCGCGAGACAAAGTGGCCAATTTTCCGCGACATTTTCGCTCGGAACGATTTTCTATTTTTCCGTAACGATAATTCATTAGACACGGTAATTTTCCGTGGCGCGTTGTTAACGTGAGAGAACGAAAGAAATAAACGATTGTCAGCATGCTGTTCTGTTTAATCATTCTCATCCCCTTAAAACAGGCCGTGTGTTCGTGCACACCCGCGTTTTGGTAATCGCAGCCGCCGTACAATCGAAATAAATGTGACGCCGTTTTTCTTTAGCCCGATTGTTTATTGTCCGTTGCGAAAACTCGCGCGGCCGTAGTGTCGCGTGAATAATTCCGGCAATGCATAATGCACCACTTGGCACGTTTTCGCTGGCTGAGATATGTAGAAACTATTTGGGTCAGCCGGGGTTTGATCATTCACTCGATGTTAACTACGGCGCACGAGAGTTTTTGTCGAAAAAATCTGCTAGACTCGGATGCCCCGCGACTCCTTTGATCCCGGCGGCGGGCCATTCACTAAAATATTCATTTCCGAGCTGCTTACACGTTGTTTTCCGCAAGATGAAAAAAACTTATTACGCTCGCGGCTCGATTTAAACCCGCGTATCATTGAGATGCAAAATTCGCATTCTCTTTATGTCAATGCGCGCACAGCGACTGCCATAATTGTTCGCTAGACCGCGGATTTGTACGCAGAATAAACGTTGTTTAACACCTCGCGATTTTCACCACTTTCGATCGTGTTGACCACATTCGATAAAATTTTCAGAATGCATATGTTACGGTAAATGTGACAAATCGGTGATTATAATTAAACTTGTTTATTGGTTTTTTAATTGATCGAACCGTAGCGCCAATAACACTGGAAATTTATTATTATAATTAAACCTTATACAAATTGATACTAACTAGTTTAACTCTAGAGTTTATTTATAAATGGTTTCATAGTACAGTAAATGTTGATTTTATATTGAAATATTTAGTATAAACTCAAATTACTATTATTCCGTAGTAAAACTTTAGAAGTATTTATCAAATTAACCGGCCAGATAAATTAACAAAATAAATTAACAATCAACCCAGACCTAACCCAGACCCATTTCAGGCCAAATTTATTATTTATTGCCGGTTAATTTGATAAATATTCAAGAATTTATTACATTTACCATATAACACGTAACAATAAAATTTTCTCCACATGATAAAAAACTCACAAGACACAACCTTCCGGTGTATCGATAAAAATCGAAACGTGGTGCGATCGAGCACGCCCGATTCGATACGGCCGAAACGGAGAAGATTAAAGCACAATGGCTCATTGAAAATCCAAAACCCGTTGGGGTCGCCGCGCCGCGTCGGTCTCCCGTCAGACTCGCCGACGCGAGCCATCCACGGCGAACAAATTAAAAGACGGTTTGTCGTTTCGATGAAAGGAAGAGCACAATAGCGCGGGAATCCCGCTACAAACATCCTTCAACAATCCGCAACTCGAGAAAGGAGGGTAGCAGCGCGGAGAGTGGCCTGGTACTATTTTTAATCCTGAATAAAGCAAATTGTTCACAAAGCGTCTTCGTCTTTTCTGTCGGGACATGGATCGGAGAGAGAGAGAGAGAGGCGGGGTGGAGGAGGGAAAAGATTTCCCATTCGCTGGGATTACTTGAATTTCTGACGGGAAATGTAAAATCCCCGACGAAGAAGTTAACCAGCCGGAAGCCGAGGAGCTTCGAGCGGAAAACATTAAGGATGATTTTTACAAGGGGAACGCGAATTCTTAGCGAAAAGCGGAAGGGGGTGTTATACGGTTGTTATCAAGCACTCTGTACGCCTCCGATTCAATGGCTGGACCAGTGAAAAAGAAACGGCCGGGAGAAACGTTTCGTCGAGTCGCGTTCCACCCTCGCGTAAATGTCCGGCCATTGGACGGGCCGCGGCGGGGGAGCACCGCGGTCTATTAACATTTAATTGTGCCAATCGTCTTGACAAGTACAAGGTCGATAAACTTGTTAGCAAATAGGTATCAACGGGCAATCCCCTAACTACGTGGGGGCCGCTCGAATTTGCCACGAGTAGAGAGGCGGTCTCGTTGCCGGGGGTGGGGGCTGGCCCGCGTTCCCTTCTTGCTGTTTCATCCCCTGCTCCCCCAACCCGGCTCGTTGGCTTCTCAATGAGACCTACAGCTTTTATCGCGGGCACTCGTACACGACCCGCGATGCCGTTTCAATTATTTTCTTCCTACCTGCCTTTTGGTCAAATTTTCTTTCATGGCCGATAAAAAAAATTCATTATCTAATATAGTCCATATTAAATATGTTTCGTTATATCGATCGTAAAATGTTAATAATAAATTTCCAGTGTTATTGGCGCTACGGTTCGATCAATTAAAAAACCAATAAACAATTTTGCAGATTATCAATAATCATCATAAAAAAAGGAATTTTTGGTCAATATCTTTTGATATATTTTGAAAATTTAATACGCATACTTTTACAGACGCAAACAAATACATCTTGAAAATGATTCAAAAGTGAATCGAAACATCGATGATTGTTTATTGGTTTTTTAATTGATCGAACCGTAGCGCCAATAACACTAGAAATTTATTACTAATATAGTCCACTTGATTCCACGTTATAAACTACATCTGAACTATCATGTTTATCGGTAGAAAATTCAAATAATTCAGTAAGGGATTAGTGACGAGTCTTTCCTACTCGAGAAAATGCTATATCAAGCAGTTCATTGAAACGTAATTTACTTTTTCATGGTGTGAGAAAGAAGATATTGACGAAATATTTCCTACGGGATGCGGTGGCTCGAAGTGACTTGAAACAATTCAAAGAGACAATGATATAAAGTATTACTACACCATACGTATTTTTTTGTTTCTTGTCTCAAATTCCTATCCAAGTATCGCGCTGTGCGCCGGCCCGGCTCGGCCCGACGCGGATACGGTTTTAATGCGATTATGGCTGCCGGACCCCCGATGAATGCGATATTCCGCCGGCGTCGAAATTAATTGGCACGCTCGCCGAATATGCCCGGTTTTACAAGGCTTCAACGTGCTGTTTCAACCTCTGCTCCCACGGCGAACCCTTATCAATCGTTCGGTCATTCTTCTTCTATCGATGTGCGCCATGTCAGCTGCGAGACGTAGTAATCGTGGATTTTTATTTATCTTCGATTTTTGCTTCGAAGTCAAGGTCATATTATTGGTCGCTGAATCGACACATTCGCCGATAACAGGCTGGTATCGAAGCGCAGTTGCGTTGACTTTGAAAAAAAACTCAAGGTCACCGTGACATCTCGGAACAAATGAGATACGGAAAAAATTGAACTTTCCGCGGTACGTAACGTCGAGCAGACGGGAATGAGAATGTGAATATTATAAAAAAAAGGAACGCGAACGATATTCATTTCATACGAAATTGACGCCGCATCCCGTCCAACCGCGAATGCGCATCGAAAGAATTCATTTTTATATAATCTAACTGTTCCACCATGCAAATTAATATCGGGCTTCCCTTGCCCGCCTGGCAGCAAACGGAATAAAATCCATTACGAATCGTTTGTAAGGTCGGAGCACGGAGCCGTGGTAATAACGCTCCGAGTTATTAATTTATTAACACCAGGACGTTTATTGTCTGTTTCCGGTGACTGGTGAAGATTCATTATTTGTTTTCAATTTGCTTCGCTTAATTATCGCAAACAATGTTCTCCTCTGTACCTTTGGAAACGCGTACTTTCCATTCATTTCTATTTGCCCTGTACTGTTCCTCGAACCCTCGACATTACTTAACGCAATCTAGCTACGTGAAAATTCATTATTCAATTATCGAAGCTCTCCGGTTGCTTGCAATTAATTGTAAATTCCTGCGTCACGATGCGTTCATTTAATTATGCAATTGTCGTTACAAGTTTAGACGGTGTGTTAGGCAAATTATAGATATTGAATTTGGTCGAGTTATTTAAAATTTTTAATACCATTTTCCCCGTGAAATCATGAAATCGCATTGAGAATAAACGTAATTCAAACAGTTTCCTGCACGGTCCTCATTGTCGACGTAAAGTAAACACTAGAATAAAAAAAATGAAAAAACGACCAGGGGTACAAAAGAACGGAACGGCGTGTACTGCGTTTACACTGTACGGCGGTGTAATCGCATTTACATGATCCAGCCAGTACAGAAACACGGCACAAACGTTCGTTAATATGCAGGTCATCCGTCATTTCGACGCTTCATCATCCGCGTTTTATTCGGCGTTTGAACGAGCTGCCCGTTTCCCCATCGGTTCTTATGCTAATGCGCTCGCAATTTGTATAATTCCGAAATGGGTTAAGCACGCAGGATGTCGTAGTATCGAGGTCGATAAGTTTTTCTTGGCTTCGTGATAGGACGTCGTTATCTGCAGGTGCTCCACCGAGCGACGCTCGTTTCTCGCCGCCGCCGCCGCCAGTTTACTTTACATTTTAATGTCCGATTCAGCCCCTCCCGCGCGCAACACCCCCCGCGTTTTCCCACCACCGTCAACCCCACCACCCAGCCCCTCACCCTCGCCCCAAGCCACGCCGCATCTTCGAAAACGCTTCTAATTTCATGGGCCCTCGAAAACGCATCCCCCGTGTCCCCCTTATTTATCGGCTGATAAAGAGCCCCTCGATCGGACGTCATCTTCACATCGAAAATCGATCCGTTGTCGACGGCCCCACCCTCCGCATTCGAAACGGGAGACAAAGGAGACTCTGCCAGCTTCATGGTGGCTTCACACTGTGCTCCGGGAAAGGATCAAGTGTGTGCACGAAGAGAACTCGAACACGATCGAACAATTTCCAACCATCGGCGAAACAATTCGCGGAAACAAAAGCGTCGCTCGCCCGATGCCTTTTTGGATGACGCCCCCAGCCCCTGCACCTGCACCTGCACCTGCCCGCCGGGCTAGACGTGCTTGCGGCTTCATTATTTTTCTCAACGCGGGAGAACCGCGCGACGGTTTTGATAACGTAATGGACAAGTCTCTCTGGACATATTTTTGATTTATTTTGGTAATTTTAGCTTGCTGCTATTTTCTAAGTAAAGAATATTAGCATATAAAGATATAGATTAGAAATAAAGAATATTAGCTAATTTGTTACACTTTACATGACTATTCGATAGGAGAATTAGATTGATATCTACGAAAATTTTTCAGATTAGGCAAAAATTAAATTTTTTATTAGGAGAATAATATAGGGGAAAAGGTGGCAGGAAAATTCCGTGCCACCTGTCATATTCTCCTGGTAGACAATTTTCGAAAAATCTCGAAAATCGAATTTTTTATTAGGACAATATGATGGCGAAAGCGGTGACGCGAAAATTCAGTAGTAAAACTCAACGACAAGCCCGACGGCCGGCAAATTTAAAAAATCAAGTAGTGCGACTCGACGAAAAGTCAGAAAATCTAAAATTTTACGAAAAATATTTTTAAAGAAATATTTACGTCGAAAAAACGGTTACACTCGCTCAAAAGACAAAATTTCACAGTAAAATGTAAAAATAATTTCCAAAAAGAAATAATTTTTAAAAATCTAACTTGGTTTGATGGAAATACAAAAAAAAAGATAATGAATTCTCGTTAAAAAGTTTGATAAATTGAAAATAAAAATGTGAATCGAGTTTTCATGGAAGAGCAGTGCATGATTTTTCGGGGTACATTAAAATCCGGATGGGAAATACATTTTCGCCATTACCATCCGATCGCGTTGTACTACAATATGTACATGCTACCTTTTCAGTGAACTCTAACCTTGCTTGCGTCACTCCGAGGATCGTGTTCTTCAAATAGATGAAAAATATTTTCCACGATGGGCACGGTACATATTCGTTGAAATTGGAAACTGAAAGAAACTTACAACCTGCGAATTGTAGACTCGGAAACGCATCCTAGACTGAATTAAATATAAACACGTGGGGCACGTGCACCGTGCACAACAATTCTTGCGCGTGTTATTTTTGTTGAAATATAATATTCGTTTATATATAAAATAACGGAAAGAGAAATTCGACTGTGTGCACAAACACGCATTGTTTGCCGTTGCATAGATTCGAATTTTTACCTAGAATATTATTTTGCCAAATAAAAAACGGCAGAAGATCGAAATGAAACCTCTGAATTTCTACGTCGATTTTAACGAAATTACATCGAAGATAATATCGAAAAAGATATAGCCACGTAATTTTACAGGAATATTAATTAAACGTCCATAAAAGGAAGTTATTAATATTCCGTAATGGTCCAATAAAATTATTACGTTTATAGTCATATTTTAATTACACCAAATAGCTTATTCTGTTGTTACTTCCGTAAATTTTGCCCACATTACTGCTTTCACGTCGAAAGTCGTGCAGAACTCGAACAACAAGTTGCAAATTGACGAAAATTACTGTACCTTGATGCAGTTTGTGAACTACTATTGTTTTCGCTGTAAAACTGGCGCAGTACTACGTAACACACTGGAAGCTCGTGCACATACGTACAGAGTGCGAAAGTTATTTGACGAGTATTACACATTTCTAAGGATAATAATCGTACGAAAAATGTGCCTTCTAATAAATTTATAAAATCCACAATATACTGATTTTGATCATGCAGCATATGTTTAGATGCACCTAAAATTTCCTTTCGAAATTGAGGTAATTAATGGCTTAATTAATTCCACGGTAATTACCCACAGTTTTTATGGGGTTCACGATATATTATGGCGTGATTGTTTGCTGCACCACCTTTTTTCCTATCGTACAAAACTTCACCCGGGCATATATATGTATACGTGTACCGAAAATTTTCGTGCGGCGCGACAAGAAGCTTCGTCATTTATCGGACCTCGTGCCACTGCCAGTAAAACATTGTAATGACGCTGCAGAAACGAATTCGTTTTTAACCGTAGTCCATTAACTCTGCGGACACGTTTAAACCACAGACAACGAAGTAGTAACAGCAACGGTAACGCGTGGAATGTGGTCCGAGCAGAGATATCCAAATAAATAAATTAATCGTATATCTCATATAGTATCGCGCGATACTATCGAAAATTGTATCTCACAGTAGAAACTAATAATTCATTTTTTAATAGCCGTAAACAACGGTGATCTCGCTGCACAATAGCTCTTAAATTTCATGCTGCGTTCGTTTAGTTTTTATTTTGATGGAGTCAATTTACTAGCAAGGGAACATGATATTGTACGATATTGTATAGGATAACGAACACTGTTTTTTTTTGTCCTTGTCGAGTGGTTATCGCAGCATGGAAAACGAAGTTTTTTTTTTTTAGTTAACGATACGATGCTTAACCCGGTTAAAATAAATTCGGGATTGAATAATTCAAGCCGCGGATCGCGCACCGTTATTATTGTAAAATTCGAGAAAGATCAGTTAAAATTCCAGTCGAGGATTGGCAGTAATCGAAATTTTCAGTCCATGCGAGCCACGTACGTGGCATAATTTTCCCCGGGGCGTGGAACCCTTGTAAAATCGACCAACCCGAATGCTTAGGTAAAACGGAGTGGTCGGGCCATCGACGCCGCTGAGATTGCTGCCGGAAAAATTTCGAAAACGACGAACTTTCTCGAGAGTGTCCCGGCGTCCCTCCGCGAACCAAATAACATTCGCGAAAACAGACGGTTCCCAGGTAATCGAGGAGCTCCGGCGTACGTCCCCCGTTTCCCCACAAAAATACAAACTGCAGATGAACACAATATCATCGAAATACGCGTTCGCTTCTCAGTCGATATCGTCCCTGCGAAACATTCTCAGAACGTAACTAAAAGATCGACAATTCCCACCGAAGACAGTGTTTTGAACATGGAAGAATTTTAATATTTTGCATTACCTTTTCTTGATCTAAGAAAAACCATCGGCTCGCGGTCAGGTCTGGACAGGACTCGCGCTGGCCGGGCGAGGATAGCCGATTCTACGAGTACCCCCACTATCGCGCTCCAGCTGCGCGCACCCGGCGGGACAGGTCCGGACAGGACTCGCGCTGGTCGGGTGGGGGTACCGGATTCGCCCGAATCAAACCACTCAATGCAGTTGGAATAATACCGTGTTCAGTGTCAGTTCAATAGGAAAAATGCCACGACTATGCCGGTGAAAAGTTTTTCTAAAAATGTTCAGCTTCAAGACGTGAGTATTCGTGAGATTTATTATATTGGTTACCGCGTTTAAACAGCTTCTAACAACAGATGCGACCGAAGTTGGTGTTATCCGAGTTGATTTGCCTTTATACAAATGACTTCCGGATCGGCGTGGCTGGCCTAACCGGACGGATCGAGTAAAAGCGTTGCGGGCGCTCGATTTCATATCAGGGTCACGCGAACTTGTTGTAAAGTTCGAAATCCCAAAGTAAACGGACGTGCAAATTTGAGAGGCGAATAGTCTGTTCGGCTGCAGAACTACGCCGAAGATAAACCCCGCCGGCAAGCAGTTTTGTAACGACTTCCTCGGGTTTTATGGATCTTGTTCGAGTATAAAATAGCAGATATTGTGGAAGTTAGTTTATTGGATCTATTTCGACTGGGAATTCCGCGTTTTATTGTAGCCGCGTCTCCATCCGACTGATACGCTGGATTCAATGATAGAAATCCATTCCGGTAAGCGTAGACATCCTCTTCAAGGACTATGTGCTCCCAAGATAACCACATAGGGTGCTCCTGCGGTACGATATAAGTCCATGTTACAGGAATTATACCGTTGTGTACACAGGAAAATTCTGGTCTTGCTTAAACGTTATTGGTTCGTCGAGAACGCGATGAGAAGCTTCCGGCAAATTTGTTTTCTGTCTATCCGTGCCCAGTCCGGATATTACGGTGACGTTCAAGTTAGACGTGGTTTCATTTTTAATTTATTTAAAAAAATATTACACTGTTTGCAAATAAAATTTATACCATCGTTAACAAGACGTGATATATCAACGTTATAGTTTTTTATTTTTTATTATTTCATTTAATTTGTAAATATTTGAGCCCCTCAGGGTTTCAAATCCATTTTTACCAACTTCTCCCACTTTACCACTTTTCACTATCACGTAATTTCAGCGGGACCTACTTTTCATTACGGTGGGTTCCGTACCATCTACATTATTTTTATTATATTTTCCATTCTTTCGTTTTTTATCTATAAACGAGAAACTTTTTAATTTGTTTATATTTGTTTTGTTACGAACGTTCATGTTAAATGGGTACTTGTTACGAATTTGTAATAAAATATTATGTTTCTGAATTTTAACTATTTTTCTGTTTTTTTTTTACCATGAAATGATGTGTCTTAATGTTAACTGTCTTAATTTGAGTCCCGCCGGTTTAATAATTCTTCGCCGGTGAAACAATATTTATCGTCGGCTATCGGCTCTGTCAAAACCGTTTAAAAAAAGAATGGAAAGTCCGCGTGTCGACAAAATGATCATTCAAAGAGCGTATTATCCTTGAAAGTTTTCCAATTATAAAGTTGATTGAGCATCGTTTTACATCTCATCCATAGTATCAACGCGTTAAAGCGGCAGCGCTGGTGGGTGGTATTGAAAAAGATAAACAGCAACGTGAAAATTCGCGCGCGGCCGAATTGATTTCGGGGCGATTCTTCAAGCGGCCCGGTTTCCATTATAACCGTGGACAGTTTCAATCTGCGCGGAGGCGGAATATGTATTAGCGGGATGCGTGTATTTATTATGATCCGTGTCGGCCGGCTTCATCTCTGCCCGGCGAAATTACGTGTCCCGGTGTCTGAGCCCATCGAGAGATCAGGAATCGCGCGCGTGCTCCGAGAGCCGCCGGTTGCACACAGCGCAGCGCAGCGGCGCGTCGTCGCTTAGATTCAGCCAGCGGGAGAACCAATTTTCAACGAAACTTTTTGCATCAACATGTAAATTGCCTCGAAGAATGTGTGCGTTACCGGCACGGACATGGGCCGCGTCCTGGCCTGGCAGCTAGGATAATAGGAAATTAGATGATCCGTCATAGCTAGCTGCGCCTCGGAAAAGATCGTGTTAACCATTATTTGCGTATTTTCAATCTATAAGTACACGCGGCGGTTCTCCCACATTTTCGTTTAATCGTTTTCAACGAAACAACGAATTCTACGAACGAATAATCGCGCGTATGCTTGTGTTATTTAACAATATCGTTTTATCAATAGAGTTTTATCATTGTATAATTACAATAACTAGCAGATAAAATAATTTTTGCCAGTACCGCCAGAGCTGTTCGAAATATCGCGGCAGGTCGCGTTCTAACGAATCGCTGTCGGCGATTGCTCGCCACTTCGCTACTTTACACGCGGGAATCGATATCGGCCGGATAGATATCACTTCTAATCTGAATTCCCGAGTCACGTTTCCAACTCACGACTACCTACCTCGATCCCGGCAGCTGTATAATCGAAGGCATAAAAATTTATCAAAGCCGGCGGAGCTGTTCCCGCGAGCAGCGTTGCATACGCAATTGGCAAAACGAAACCTACTTATTCGGTCGGAATACATTTAAAACCAAGCGGACCGTGGCTCGGCCCGTTGTACGGTTTGCGTGTAGTACGGTCCCCGCGTTTTACCATAATTAGTAGCGCGCGGTTAATCGATTACCCGCCGGATAGTTAACCGTTTAAATCGGCAAATTAATTTACTTGAACGATCCAGCCGATTATTAATCTGCTCGCAGGAATCGATCTCTCTCTCCTCGATACTTAATCCGACCGTGTCAAAACCGTAACAACCTATGCCCGATTTTAATTAAAAATTATTATTAATATCGTTAGATTTAACCGATTGCTGGCATTACCGCGTTGCTGTAACTCTCGCGCTGGTTTCTGCGGGAAAATTCGAGCATTAAACAATACGTATCATCCTGTTTTCGGAACCTAGCAAGACAAACGTTCGCCGTGCAAGAGCAACAATCGGTGATAATGCGAAGCGCACGATATAATAAAAATTCTCGGATGACGAATTTTGTGGAACGACCGTATCGTGCGCATCGGAAAAAATTCTCATAACATGCAGAAAAATATTTTTGACATCAAACGGCCCGCTGCAGATGCGTATTTTCCCTTTTTTGCCTGTTCGTACACCAAAATTGCTTTTCACGTTTCCTGTACCATACGCGGAGATTTGCTGTGTCGTACATATATGTCATCTTCAGATTGTTGTCAAACAAAATGTTTAGAAAAATATCGTGCATCCGTTCGTCGCGCTCAGAGACCACCCTCGCAGGGTTAACCACCCTTCGCACTTGGACCTATTTTTTCACAGGAAAATTAAACATCTCCTCCGACCTAGAATAATTCCATTCTACATGTGATCTTTTCTCATACTACAGTTAAATGTTTAATAATTGATTAGATAGTGTGAATAACGGCACAGCAATATTTTGTGTGCTAAGGGTTAATCGAAAATTATGAAGTTAAACGTGCCAATAAACAACTTGAAAATTACTATTTCGTGCAATATGGAATTTTGCGATTCCGAACAAGGTGGAGTGTACGACTCATTTCCGTAAACAAATTGACGGGTTTCTTCGGGGTAGCGTCTGGATGGAATTGGAGGCGCATCAAAGCACATCGTAGAAATTCGTTTCATCAAAGAACACGAACTGTTGCCGGGAACGTATAAATGAGTTATCTACCCACAGGAGAGTAGACTTCGACGAGTCGGTAGACATTGGTAAAGTGGCTTTTCGGTCTGTGTCCGGTAGTTCGTTCTGCTCTTGAGAGCATCCTTTCGATTACACTCTTACGTCAACATCATCCATTAACAATTTATCAGGAAAACGGAAGGAACAGCGTCTAACTACTTCAATTTAACGCCACATTCGCCGAACCGGACGTTCCCTGCAATTTTTAATGATCGAACCAATCGCAATTTTTCACTGGCTAACAGCATCTTGATTCATTCGGGCCCTACCTTTACCGAGGATTATTTTTTATTTGATTTCTTCTTGATATATCTCTAATAAACGCAGAATTCTAATAAATATAGAATTCTAATAGAGCAGATTTCTAATAAATGTAGAATTCCAATGGAGCAGATTTCTAATAAATATAGAATTCTAATAGAGCAGATTTCTAATAAATATAGAATTCTAATAGAGGAGATTTCTAATAAATGTAGAATTCTAATAGAGCAGATTTTTAATATATGTAGAATTCTAACAAAGCAGATTTCTAGTAAATGTAGAATTCTAATAGAGCAGATTTCTAATAAATGTAGAATTCTAATATCGTAGATTTCTAATAAATATAGAATTTTAATATAGTAGATTTCTAATAAATACACTCTTGCTGTACAACGACTAACTATACCAAGTGCCATTTCGCGTGTGTTAAGGAGTGTTAAACAACTATAATTTGGTGTCACAGGAGACGACGGCGACTACGACGACGAAGACCGTAATGCGAGATATCTCGACATACTACATTATTCACAACTTGAATATAATATTTGCGGGGTGATACGGCTTTGGGATCCTATTCCCCTCAAAGATAAGCGGACCTTGCCTCGACCACTTACCATATCCGACCCTAAAACTTTAACAGATTTTCGTCCCCGACATGTTTGATAGCGACCCCTAACATTTTCACGTAACACACCCTTGCGAAACGAATTCTAACCTTCTTGCCGCGAAACGCGTGTTTTATTTTGTGGCTACATACTTTCCAACGTGGTCGCGAAGAAACGACGAATTTTTTAATAACAAAGCGAAAGATACTAGGCGAGCTCCGATCGATAAAATATTTCCCGAATAAACACGTTATTTTCGCCATATTTTTCTATTTCTGGAGATCGATAAAACTATAGATTGAAATGAAAATAGGAATACTATAAAAACGAGGAGGGTAGAACTCGGGAGACCGTGCAAAGAAAAAATAAACATGTGCATAGAATATTTTTTTATGCTAGACGTCAGTCTTGGAAATGGGTTTCTCCATACGATAATATTAAATAAAAATTCGAGTAACCTAGAAATTTATTTCCTGCTGGGCAAATCTGTGATAAATTGAAAAAAAGAGATACAACGAATACGTTGGAATTCTTCTAGTTCGGATATTTCCGTCACGATCGCGTAAAGCTCGCGCGGTCTACCGATCATAGAATAATCTATTGGCCAACGAATAAATATTTTAAGGTACGTGAACAAAGCTATCGACGGGGAGCGCGCAACGCTGCTCCGGGAATATTCCCCGCGATTTACACTGTGCGTATCCCTGTTTTTCTTTAGTGGGTTTTATCCATTCGCGCGAGCGGCGCGTCATGAAAATTTTATCGGCTCTCGATACCCGGGATAACTTACAACAAGCGAAAGCCACTGTCTGATTATTGTCTCCTTTGAGACAGCTTTTCGATTCAGCGGTGAACGGGATTTTTATGGCCGATGTGTTTATGCGGCTCGTAGAAAAGGGATCGGCGGAACAGTTGGCACGACGACGCTTGGAAAATTGAGGAAACGGATGAGGTGCATAAAACAGAATTCCATGCTGGGAAATATGTTTTCACGAGCGGCGGCGCGGCGCTACGTAAACGAATATCCTCTATCTTTGTATACTTGTTTCGGCCCGCTGGAAAAATCCAACGGCGGAACATAATCTTTCTTCCTTTCACAACGGCGAAACGATTCCACCAGCGATCGATTCCTTCTGCCGCCATTAATATCGAAAGCAATTTCAATGTTTAGTTGGTTGCTTGAATCTGATCGTCGCGTAGCCGGAATTCCCGCGACAAATGAACGTAACACATTGGATATTCGATCTAAGAAAAACCGAGTGTCCCCTCCACTGCTTTTTGCTCGCGGCCTTTTCTACCGAGCTTCGCAAGCAGCCGGTAGATTTTATCAAGGCAAAATAGAAGATATTATAATATGAACAAAATATTATGATAAAAGATATTATGATAGAAGATATAATATGAACCGCATAAAGTCCAAATCTTAATCTTGTAATTTTTATTTATAAAACTCATACTATAATTCATATTATAATATTCTAATATTATTATTAGTTTATGTTATAATATCTGCTCTGCTAAATATATTTATTTAATGATTTACCACGAAAGCATCATTATAATCTCAATAATTGTGAAATAACAAAATCTGGAACCGGTCGTTCGAACGGCGGTGGTGGGTTTTAGTGTTAAATACACAAAATGCACAGTTTCTCTCGGTTCGTAACTGATTTGAATGTTTAGACGTTCGTTTGTTTTTATTTAAATGTGTTCATTACGTTAACGGGAAAGTTGGTGCAGTGACGAATGAAATTCCCTGTGTCACAGAGACCGCTAATAAATCACCTTAAGTCGTCAATTTCCAAGGCGCTTCCAGTTTCGCAAAGTTCCCCACGCTCTCTCCCTCTCTCTACCTCTCCCTCTCTCTCTCTCTCTCTCTCTCTCTCACTCTCTCTCTCTCTCTCTTGACTGCGCGGAGTTTTGCGCGAGAATTAACCAAGAATTATGCTCTTGTTTATCATAAGTTGTGACTGGGAAATTTACTGCCGCGTTCACAACATGGTATCAGGAGCGTGCATGTAGATTAGAGCGGACTTGGCTTTCATAGTTTACCTGGGCCACTAATTAATATTTAGATAACGGGCGATAACTTCGCGGACAACAGGTGCGAAGAAAAAAGTGTTACACGTAATATCTTCTCGGACGAACGATAATCGTTTGATTTAGTTTTTTCCTTTTTTTAGAAGGTTCGCGTATCGTTTCCTTTACCAGTCCGGTGGTGGGGGGTGCGGGCGTGGAGGGCGAACTGTTTATTGCAGCGACGCGACTGATTCCCGCTCGAAACATGAAATTAAAGCGACGCGCGGTATAGGTTGTTGTAAATTCTGCGGCGCGATTTCAGATTAAAATAACAACGAAAAATATCCTGGTTGCCGTACGGCAGTCCGCGTCGCGTCGCGTCGCGTCGCGTCGCGCGCGCCCGATTTATCATTTCATATCTCTGTAAAAAGCACTATATTTATAGCTTTAGCGACGATACGAAAAGAAATATTGAAACGCTGCCGTGCTCTGTCATCTGGCGAAATGTGTTCTGGGTCATCGAGAGAATTGACGCTCTATCCTGACGTTTCATAAACATTCGTGAACGCGTTACGTTTCGATGCTGCTGCGCGACGATCGATCGCGACCTATTAATTCTCTGTACGATGCTTCTCGAATGTGTATTCTCGTCTCTTTGCGAATGTTTTATATTATTCCCAAAGTTTTATTCTTTTCAACGTGTCGTTCTCATCCCCGAAAAATCTATACGGGATTCGTATCGTAGCGCAATCGGTCGAGAACGAAACGAACTTTCGGGACAGTCTAATAATTCTATAGCGATTCCCCAGCGAGCGAGCCGAGCATTTAAATTATAGTATGCTGCTCTCGATTTATAGTTGCGATAAATTCCGGTAACTGCCCTTTATTTGTTACTTCGATTTCTCTGTATACAATGGTCTAAAGTGAACTCCTCCTTTCGTCTCTGTTCTTGAAATAATTTAATGATTGGTAATTTTTCATTCCCCCTCACCCTACCACAAAGAATTGCCATAAATTTATTTGTTACGCGCGCTAACCTTTCGGGGCTGGTATTCCCGCGGCAGTTTTTGCTAAACAGACAAGCTCCTCGGTCGGACTGTTTGCTTAGCGTTCTTAGTAGAGCGCGCGGGATCGATGATTGAACAACTCGCTGGAGGATTGTAACCGAACTGTCTACGGAACGGTCACGTTCATGCGGAGTGCCCGGCCCCGAGTAAAATGATTTCGTTTCGCCAGGAACGTTATCCTTTCTGTAAACAAGCAAACAAACAAACGAACGAACGAACGAACGGCGCGCAATTCACGGCGTTTGCGTACGTTTGTTTCAGGAAGCAACGAGCCGTGGCTGAAGAGCGAGAAACACGCTGAACTCGGGACAGAGGTGCTGCTGCCGTGCGTTCTGAAATCGCCCCAGTGCAACGGGCTACACAGCATCAAATGGTATCGTGACGCGACGCGCATCATCATTTTCAGCGAGCAAGGCGGGACAACGCACGGCAACGACGATATCGCCGCCAGGTAAAGTGCATACATCTACCCTTCTTTCGCGTCCGTCTTCGCAACGACGCTCTTTCAACCACCGCTAATTATTATTATTTGTTGAGGAAACTTTATTTGCTTAAACAAGAAACACTTTATTTATTTAAAGCAAACAAAATTACAGTAGTGGATTTAAGATGGTGATCCCGATGTGAAAGAATAAAAGAACAAACTGTATTAAAAATAGAAAGAAAACTAATGCTGTAGTCACTGTAGTGTAAAAGACGCTGTGGTGTTGACCGTACTGTAATGGGATGACGACTGAGCTGGTTCGCAACATTATTGAATTAACCATTTTCTTCGAACCGAAATAAAATCATGTTTCGCCAATTGCAGAACACCTACGCGCACAATTGCTGCTTTTCTTCTAGACTGCGGAGATCTTTGTGCAATTTATGGCTTCTAAAAATTGTCGAAAAACGCTGGGGATATAAAATTCCACAGAATTTAGCACGATTTTCATTCATTCCAGAACCGCAGAGACCACTGCCACTGAAAGTAAGATTTTACTTAAAGATACTTACGATTATTAACTTTTAAATAAAGTTACTTACGTTCATTCGATAAATATTTTTCTCCCAGCGTATACTGCAGAATTGCAGAAAATCTATATAAGTAGAGCCTTGTCGTTTCTACAAATTAAATATTTAAATCGCTTTCAGTGCTCGGTAAGATTAACTTGAAGGATTAAGAGATCCAATGAATGATAAAATAAAAAATCAATCTCCCGTTGGTCGAAGCCGACGCAAATGTTTATTCCGCAGAAAGGGCGGCGCTGATAAATTAGAAAGCGTGGATTCACTGGAAAACGAGATTATTCGGAAGGTTGATCGCGGGCGCGGTGCCGAGCGGAGACACAAAAGCAAAAGAACCCCGGGAGCGTCGCGGGCGTCGGTCCGTTCGTTCATTTTTCCGTGTTTCCCTTGATATCCGTTTCATTTTGACGGATAGTTTCATAATTACAACGTTTGTAAGATATCCTTTGAAACGGCGACCCACGAGATCTCCCGTGGCAAGAAAGTCGGCTCTCCCAGGCGTGTGTTCTTTTCACGGGGATGACCTCGATTGCGGGCGCAAAGAACGCGCGCAAGAAGAGGGAACTTCTTTCAAAAGCGTTGTTATTTCGTGCGCGATCTCCCTTCGGAGAACGACTAATGCGGATGCCGTAATATCACACGACCCCCTTGCTCCCCTCGCAAAAAACGATCGTCTTCGAATATCCGCTCGAAAAAGAACGAGGATTTAACGCGTTTCTCCCTCGGTCTCTCGCATTAACCGGATGAATGCGAATATCCGTGGCACGGGAAAGGTTAGCCTAATATCCGGCAAACAAACGGAGCAAACGGGGTTATTAATTCTGCTCGTGCTTTACTGTGGTATTCCGAAAATTTCCGACGGCTATATTAGCAGGAGACCGCGCGATTACGCTGTGCGTTAAACCGCGGGGATATTAACAAATTTAATTTTGCAGTCGACCCGCGAGAAATTAAAAACGTGTAAACCACGAGGAAAAAGAACGAACGAACAGAACCGAACAATTAAACTGTGCGGATTTTGCGTTTGTCGCAACCTCCGGGTGCTTTCACGGCGCACCTTGATCTGCGAAACTTAGACGATCTTTAAATCAAGTTCAACTGTCTCGGTTCGGGCAAACGGGGGCAAATGAGATCCTGATTTTCATCTGGAAAATGTATTTTCAATTTTGTCAATTCAGCGGACCGTTATAGAAGCGTTCTAAAAATAAAAATGTTCCCGTCCGATTCTAAGAAAATGGGTTCTGATATTCTATCTTAGTTTTCATTAATATTCTTAAATTCGTCTAATTTCGCGCGATAAATTCACAAAATCCACAGCGTCTGAATAAGAAAGTTCCAGACATCCTTCCCGAAATTACCCCAGCGAAATGCCTGCGCGGCGGAGCGGTCGATGCAAGTGAGAACTTTATTATCGTATTTGTTCGATTTTCCCCGCAGCCCATTGACAATTTCTCGCGGTCTACCCCCTTTTCGGTTGTCGTTGAGTTATACGCGCCCGATAAAAATTCCCGGCGCGGTTCGATAATGGTGGGCTCGGTGTAATTGAAAACGTCAGCGCGGTTTCGGATGAACACTTATCAGCCGGCACCGCGGGATTGCCTTTGGCGAGAAAACGAAAGAATCGCTGAATGCTTTATGTTCATTTACATTTTCGAACTTTTATCGAGTCACATCCGACGTGGCTCTTCCCGAACTTTTCTCATTCGCCGCCTTTCGATTTAATCGGCTGCCTCCTGTCGGCTTACCCCTTTCACAGGAAAACCGGTTCCTCGTCGTTCAACAGAGACGATTCTCTCGCTCCGTTCCGAATTGTCAACGGTTCTTCTCTCGTAACTAATTTTTTTAATTGGCTGTAATGACGTTTCTGTGAGACACCTAACGTTTGCACCTAAAGTATTTTCGTTGTTTTCAAAGACACGTCAAACATCTCGAGGACAAAGTTGAATGGTTCAATGGAGCTCGCACGATGCCATAAGAATATTTATGCTGTTCTGTTTCAGAGATCTCAAGGTCACCTCCACACTTTAAACGGGACCGCCCCCTTTTTGAATACTCTAACTGTGACCTCGAATGGCCCGAATATAATTATAGTCACTAAATTCCCAATGTCTCATCACACTGTGTCATCGTAGAAAAGTGGTTTAAAAAAATGAGTATGACCTTCAGATTTCTAAAAAAAAATAAATATTTTTACTCGTGGGGCCCTCGCTGGATCATTCACTCTGTCCTTCAGACGTCTCGTCGAAAACAACGAAGATATTCGAGGTTGCAAACGTTGGACGATCATGTGTACCGAATAGCAAGTGTCAAGGTTGGGTACAGAGAAATAGCATATTCCTGTCAGGTTTATACCCCTCTCTCGAGTCACATTTTCCGCAGCGAGAGGTGTTCGGTGTCCGCCCTCGCTTGGCTCCAGCTAGGCCATCATCATACGTCATACTCCGTGTTCCCCTAATTCCCGTGTCCTCAATTTACTTGCACGTCCGCCAGTATTCGTTCCGTTCCTCTCTATTTAGCGGCAGTTTCGGCTTATCTTATTCTTTTCCTCGCTATCCGGCCTGCTTACGCCGTACTACGCGTCTTCCTCGTCGTTCCCGGGCGTTTCGTTCCCCTTATTTTCCGCGTTTCTCATCGCCTAGACGGCTCCCCGCCCCACGCCCCCCATCTCTGTCGTTCAAAGGCGCGATGGTAGAAGTGATTACAGCAAAGAAGAAAATTGCCTGGAACTTACGACCACCCGGACCGAGAACGAACGTATTTGCGTAGAGCTGCGAGCCCGCGCGCGCGATCTCGCTGTACTATTTCTTATGAATTCCGACATGAATCTCTCTCTCTCTCTCACTCTCCTCTCCGTCTCTCTCTCTCTCTCGCGCGCGCGCTCTCGGAGAAAGGACCCAGCCGAGAAGAAAGGAACGAACGCTGCACGGTTATAAACGATAAGTTTGATATCCGGCCCGTTTCCTCGAGCGCATTGAACTCCCATTTAAACGAAACTGCTTCGAACTTCTTTGCCACGGTGCCCATTAAATCTATCGGGTCCTTAGCGCGCAGCCCCCGGTCGCCGCTGTTGCCCGGATTCCCGCTACCTTCCTGCGAAGACAGAATTTTTCCGAACAGCGCGAACACGGCGAACTTCTACACGCTCCCTTTCGAATCGCAACACGCTCGTTAGCGGATTTTACGCTAATCTAGGCTCAGGGACAATTTGTCTGTGAG
The DNA here is from genome assembly GCA_028454225.1 of Lasioglossum leucozonium. Taxonomy (NCBI): domain Eukaryota; kingdom Metazoa; phylum Arthropoda; class Insecta; order Hymenoptera; family Halictidae; genus Lasioglossum; species Lasioglossum leucozonium. The sequence goes on along the minus strand of CM052207.1, from coordinate 8,860,917 downwards.
CTTCTTTAGAAAATGGAGAATTTTCATGAAATTTCCGTAACGATATTGTTAGAGAATGTAAATCGATAATTGCTGTATGTTACCGATATGCACTTATGTTATAGTTTAGTTTTATATTGCAAGCACATTAGTTGACGGGAGCGTCTTTTGTTTCTTTCCTTCACACTCGTATGTCTTTTATATTTATATTTCTGTAAGTTTGAACGTCAAGATCAAACTACCGTCACGACAGATCAATCGATCGAACGGTGATCTGTTGTGCCGACTATAGATAACGAGGAACTAAGGAATCAATGGATAAAAATATAATCCAACCTTTGTAAATAAATTTCAGTTGTGTTTTTACAAGGCATCAACACTCAACTTCCCAAAAACCTAAGCTCTACAAATAATTAGAAGTTGTAAAGTTGTTCAGGGTATCGTGCAGATTAAATAAATGTTGAACAACACGTATGTTATGTATTAACAAATGTTTAATACCAAGAGTCTATTATATTTTTTTAAACGCATGGTATGAAATTTTTGGGGAATTTCTATTTTTATGGAAACTTTTAAACTTTAAACAATTTACGATCAATATAACGTTAACATTTATTATAGCAGGCGAAAAAAATTTACATAGTCTATTATATTAATTGAGAAAACAATAGCGTCGCGATAGCATAGCACACGAAATGCGCGCGACGAATGTGCTAGCTTTCTGTGACGCTCAAGTAAAGGGGGGCTTTATATAACCCTGCAACGACGTCCCAAAAACCGTTAAATAAAAGGGGAGGAACTTTCCATCCTTGAAGATGCAAGGAGAGAGTTTCCTCCCCCAAGACGGTATATATGGAGACGTCGTTGAGGAACTGCAACGGGTCGGGTCGAGGTTCTAGCAAATGTCAACTCAAAGCCTTGGACCCGACCACCTACGACGTGCACTTGGGAAGGACGGAATTTTCGTGTCCGAAAATTCCTTCTTTTCCACGCACAGCATCCGCTATAGTTGTTTACAAGAACAAACTTATATTTATATTAAAGTGTGATAATAATACCCTATAGCGTTATTATTCCAAATCTCCTGACAGATATTAACGACCATTCGATAATAAAACCGTAGACCCGAATCGGGACTACGATCGAAATGATGAAATAAAACGGCATCGTCGCCGACGGAATTTATTTACCCGTGCACGCGCGAAATATATTACCCTTCCGCCGCCGAGTATTTAAAAATGCGATTTAAAAGCATATTTTAATCGATAGCGATATATCGATAAATCGTATATCCTGGCTTACGGAAGAATTTCAATACCGTTACGTTTAACACAATAAAACCGGTCAGAGATTAAAAATGCTGCCGTTCCGCGTGAAATACTATCGCATCGAAATTTTTATACGTAGTTCGGTACGCGACGGTTTTTATAATGCTTGTCATTAAACGGTGGATCGCATCGAATTCAAAATGGCGCGGCAGTATACGGCGATCGCGGCCCGGCACTCCCATTGTCAATGTACATACTTCCCCGGGTATTATCCTGTCCCGTCTCTGTTTCGAGCTCATTAAATTGCTAGTTCGGATTACGCGTCGTCGGTATTTAAGGCGAATTTAATCTCTCGTCCCTTTGTGGACGATTTCAGTTTGATGGGGACGATAAAAGAAGCTGGAAGATGCTACGGCGTCGAGGATTTCCGCGATCGCATCGTTGATAGCCGAAGGGTGAAGCTGACCTCGAATAATAACTTGTCGACTCTGTCTAAATGTCGTCCGAGGGAGATCGATCGATCGACCGGGGAAAGTATTTTTACGCTTGTTTGGCGCCGCGGAGAAATTATGGAAAAATTGGAACAGTGTAATCGCGCAGTCGTAAAGGAGACCCGAATACCTGGCAGAAAGTAAAAATTCGGGAAATGTACGGTTATTGATGATTACTTGCTTTAATAAATTCTGCAACAAAGAATGATACTCGAAGTTTAAAGTTGTGTATAGAGCTGTGGATTGGCAAATAAATATATTTCTACGAATATGTGATGCAACTTATAAATCAAAGAAATGTGATTCAAACATCTACAAACTTCGAAAAGAAACTTTTTTTCCGACAGAAACTAAACATCATTTTGATTTTTTAAATGATTAAAATGCATCTTTGATTTCGTAAGATTGTAGTAAGCTCATAAATAATGCTAAAATAGTTTTTCCGACTTTCCGGCTCACTGTGCATCGTTCCGAGCAACGGAAATTTTTTTGTCTTAATTATCGTCCGTTAATTAGCACTTTTACGATAACAAGGGGAATCATCTAATTTAACCAGGAAATATCCGGAGGTGAAATAACATCGAGCGCGACCATCAGGAGTAACTCTTAAGCCTGAGTCCACTTGAGAGTTGACTTCCGTGAGTTATGTTCCAGAAAATAGAAGCGACAGCTGTCGGAAAATTCTACTAGCGAAAGTAACACTCAAGTTGACGCGAAAGATAAGACCAAAGTGCTTAGCATGCTAGGGGAAATTCGTCGACTGGCTTATGATGGTATATATACCGTGTAGAATATTCCTCCGTTGACCCGAATGATTTTAAAATTCTCCGGAAGAAACACGAAAAAGAACGCCTAAAATCATGCGAAAATATGGTAATCTTCGGTAAGCATGCTTCCTGTTTGCAGTTCATCGTAATTCCATATCGACGTTAATTAAATGATCCTATTCATTAAACATTTCGTTATATTTATCTTTTACATTGGTCGACGTGTTGTTTATTATTATTAATCGAGAAATTCGGAAATACGTGAATTGCGAATCAGTGGAACGAATATTTTCCAGAATTTTCCGGATTAACTAGATTTTTATTGACACTAAACAATCGTCTGCTCTTCTAAAAACAATCGATAGGAAGTAAATAACAAGCTGATAAATTTCTTGCTGCATTTACAGGTTCATTTCGCCGGGATGCTAATCGGCATACCAGTTAATCTAATTTACACAAATTACGTTCCTCTAGTCACATATTCACCGGGCATAATTCACCCTCTATTACCACTGTTAGTATTATCTTAACATTAACCTATTAACAGATGATATCGTAATCTGGTTGGCTTTGATCATGCGTTTGCATCATGCGTTTACTGTGTAACAAGTAAAGCTTGCTGTAATTCGAAGCACGTCAGTGTTAGCTTAATGTTCGAACATTGAAACAAATATTTCGATGGAAATAATTGTCTATTATTTCAAAAGAAACATATACCCTTCGTATCCAATTAGCGCATCGCGTACGATTTCTCATAATTAGATCGCGTATCGTTATGCGAAATAAAAATCATCAGCAGCGATCGCGCGAAACAGGAGTTAAATAAAAATTCGTTTGATCCCCTAATGGTAGTTTTTTTTCTGCTAAACTAATAGTTTTTTTACACTGAAAAAAAACACTGTTCTTAGAATTTTTAAAAACTTTTTCACCGTTTTATATTTCGCGTAAATTTCTGCATAAATGCATAAAAATCCACAGTCTACTAATAACAAAGTACAGAGCAATATGCGTGTTAAAACGGGCTCCGATTAACATTCTAATAAGAGTGTCGTAATTCCACTGAATTCACGAACAGTTCCCTATACTTCAGATTAATTCGTTGCAGGCTAATTTCGAACGTTCTTCGTCGTGTTCTATCTCTCTAATTGCCGACCCCACGCTACCTATTACCGGCCTAGTTTCTCGGAAGCGGGTAATTAACGTCCCCGACATTTTCAGTGTCTTTAAAACTTTCGGGTGGGTAGGGGGGGGGGGGGTGGAGAGGGAAAAAAAGGTTCGTTCCAGGTTCCAGAACTCTCGTTAGAAAAGCGATACGCTGAAATTACTCTACTTCACTTTGCATCTATTTTAGACAGTGAATGCACTTTGTTTCTTATACTGATCTCCCTGTCCAGATTAAGGATAACTAATGACCGCGTGATAGAAACCTCTCTTGCTTGCGGTGTTTAATGTTCCCGTAACGATCGAGCCTCGATCATTCTTCGATGTCCGATAGCATAATCCAACCACTCGTACGATTGCCTCGTTCGGCTATTTCTACGAACGATTTAATCGAAAATTCACCTGCCGAATGAAAACTACACCGAGCACTGAATTCGACGTGTATCGTCGACGGCGAACTGTTGCGCAAATAATTAGTTAATTAATAGTTGGCGAGTGTACACTGTTCCGGCGTCCGACCCACGTACGTTGCAAGGAATTTATCGCGATAAGTTTAACACATGCATTTCGTCAGAACAGTCGATATCCTATACAGGCACCGCTATCTGATCGTTTATCAAATGACGTAAGCGTTTTGACACGGTTGATCCTGCCGATTAGAAACGTATTGCCATGTCGCGGTGCGGTATATTGGTCATCGGGGTGGTTAAAGGATTGGAACAGAATGCTCGTGGCGATTCGTACGTCAATCTGTAGGACGGACCATCTGACAAACGGAATGCTTGATTAATGCCTCGCCGCTGTCTCCTGTCCCTGGTAATAGGGTAATCTTGACTCTGCCCATAATTAGTAATTATATTAATCCCGTATCAGCGTACGCAGATTACAGAACTCAGCGGAATTAGCGCGTTGATGCGTCTACGCTTATCTCGCCTGCGAACACACACGCGCGCACGCTTTACGAATTTCATACCGGAACGTTTGCGACGTCGCAAATTCGAAAACTTCAAGTTGCGAACACCTCTGTGCAGAAAAATTCTGAAAAAATTCTCAAGACGGTATATTTTTTCTCATTTTCTCAAAGGCGATCCAAAGTGAGCCCAGACTCTCCGTTACAACTTTTTTTTATTACGGAAGCACAGCGATTCGGAATAGGGAACGCAAATATTCCATTATGGCCGCGAACCTAATCCGTAGTTCGTCCTAATCCTCTGTGTCGAGCGCTCGGCACAAAACCGAGGCGTTTACTCGCGTTTATCGGGAGGCTTAAACGCAGTTCTGTTAATCGACGGTGTTCGACGCCGGGCAAAGTAATCGCGACATTCCCAAACGCCGTGTCGTTAATCTGCGTTCGATTTACGACGCTTTTCGAGCGCGGCCCCGAAGAACGTGGAACCCCCTCCCCCCTCTTTCCCAGTGATAGGCTGTTAACTCTCTATTACGTGTCTGACACGGTGAATAGTGGCGCACTGAGGAAACGTGTACGCTGTCGTTCGTAAGTGTCCCGGGGCCCAGGAAATTTAGGTGAATGGCCCATTAATTCCCGCAGTGATATTACTACAGGGTGTCTGAAAGTGACTTGACAATTTAAATTGCACGCTGTTTTCGTTTTTTTTTTTTTGTGGCGAACACAAAGTACTAATATTTTCTTGTCTTCTCGATCGTATAAAGCTTGATATATAAATTGATGATGCTCTCGGCGCAAAGGTTCGATCAATATTTGTCGATCAAAATATTGATCGAACCTTTGCGCCGAGAGCATCATCAATTTATATAACAGAGTACTAATCTTTGACAACTGGCATATTGCGGTTCAGTCGTGGGGAATTACACGATCGAGTATCGCACAGATTCGACGCCAATTATGCCAACGCGTCGTTGAAAATTGATAATACTTTTCAAATAAATAATACGTTTCATCAGTGAATTAAAATGTCAAGACATTTTGAGACACCCTATGGTCTCGCCGTAATTCCAACGCTGCGTCCATCGTATGCACGATATTTGTCGCGAACGAAAGATTTCTTCGACGAGATTGTCTCTCGATGAACAGTTACGGAATTACAATGCGACAGTTACGGAGAGACTGCTTGCATCTCTCGGCTGAAATAAGCAAATAGAAATGTACCGCGCAACGTGGCAGGACAGGAGTCTAGCGAAACGCCAACGATCCGGAAAATTCCTATAATCGTGCAGAGAGAGAGAGAGAGAGAGAGTAGAGGAGGAGGAGGAGGAGTAGGAGGATTGTTTAGTTTCGTTTGATGCTTTCGCGGAGCCATTTGGTCTAACGGGTACTCCGCTCCCGTTCAGATCAAAGGCTTCGCCGGGCATTTCACCTGTTATCCGTTATGAACGCGCACCCGGTTCCGTTCTCTGACCCGCTAATGCGATTTCTGCTTCTTCCTGCCAGAATTCGCTGTGCAGCGTAGTATCGTCGTCGTCGACTTCGTCCGCGCGCGTTTCTTTGAACGGTCCTCGTCGGATATCAAATTCGCCGGGTGTCCAGCCGAGGTTTATTAACTTCAATTAGAACGGTGTCGGTGATCATTCTCCGGAAATAATCACGCGTTCTATTAAAGGTTACTCGGAGTTCCGTTGACGAGCCGCGCGCTCAGACGGTATGCGCGAACTTTCGGCGTAGTTTTGGTCCGCCTCCATCGTGCGAATCCGCGGGCATAATAAATTGCTCACGTTGAAACATGAATGAATTCGACGGATTCGCGTTTCAATGGAGAAAATGCAATTTTTTTCTGAACATCGTCTCAGGTGCGCAATCTAATCCCAAACGGGAAGCAATGGAATTACAGGGCGGCTCGATTAGGTGAAATTAACGCAAACTGTTCTCCAGCTGAAAACATATTTGTCTAGCCGACGCTTGTAGCATTTAGCCGGCGATCAACAGAAACACATCGCATTAATGAACAAACGTGCTAGCTAATAACAGTTATCGCTGTCATTCGGATATTACGTCGCCCCCGCCAGATACACATCGGAGCCACGACTGTCTAAGCATTCATGCTAACAAACCGAAACTACAATATCGACGCGAACGCGACGCATTCGGAGAGCAGACTATGATTGTCAGGATGGCTAATTACTGTAAGAGAAATCCGTTACCGTGCGCTTTACGGCTAAAGCAATTGCCATTGCCTAAACGAACCATCGTAAACCTGTTCGCGTTGATAATAAAAATCGATGTTGCGAGCCTGGCGATTTCGATCTCCGTTCATTACAGTTTCCAGCATTTGGAATACGTCGCAAAATTGAATTAAACACTTTTTTTCAAATTACCAATCTGCAGTTTTAATAGGAAGAATACAAGAATATAAAAGATACGATTTCATCGATTTCTGAAAATTGGACTTTTATTTTCTACCTAAATTCGATACAATTCGTAATTATTTAACAGCGAAACCGAGACGATCGATTATGGTCAGTTATCGCCCGGGAAGATGGTATTTTAATAACTTCAATTATGTTAAACGCGCACGTTTGCAATTGTACCGGCGGCGGCACCGTCGGAATTGCCGTAATAGCAACGGGGGGAAAATCGGATGCGCGATTGTGTCGCATAAATTCTAATGCCATTGTTTCCTTAGTGGCATAAGTAAAGCGCTATCGATTTAGCGATATAACGAGCAGGTTGATCCGATTCATTGTTCTATTCATTACTCGATGCTAATAGGATTGCAAATGTGTTATATTAATGGCAACCGGCTGCGTGTAATCCGTATATACAAGTAAGAATATTATTCTAGTTATAGAGCATTCTGGATTCGCGAGCGTTAATCACGTTTCACAGGAAGATGACTACTAGCGCGGCATCGAACGCATCGCGTTAAACTTTGTGCGCGCCCGAGTTCTCACGACCGATTTACTTCGTATATGTATATTCTAATTCTTGTCCGTTTGATTGTTGCAGGTCGGACATAGAGTACATGAAGAACTCGACGAAAACATACCTGAAGATATCGGACGTTAAAATAGAGGACGAGGGGCTGTACAAGTGCGAGGCTACGTACCTGACGGTGAACCGAGAGTGCAATAATGTTCATCATATTCAGCTCAACGTCACTGGTGAGTTCTCCTCGTTCTAAGAGGCCTCGGTTCCCATAGTAACTAGTGGGACTAGTTGTGGACACTTAACTGTGACTGGCCGGGCGTTCATAACGTTCAATTTACTATTTACTGCGTTCGTCGTGTACACATGTCAATCCAGATCTCCGTATCTATTTTCGAAATCTCTATTATCAAAAATTAGTTGTTCATTTTTTATCAAACAAAAATGTAATCTTTCTTCGTTTCTCGTAATAGAACCATTTGCCCTGCGTTCGACGCGTACACTCGTCACTAATTGATTTAATTTGATTTAATTCCTCACTCTTTGAGGAATTTTTCAAAATAAATTCCGCAGTTCATAGGTTAAACGCGTATTCTTAACATTTCGAAAGGTTCTGGTAGAAAAATGATTAAAAACATAAGCAGATGAATCTCTTTCTCTCGTAAAATTTATAATAGGACCATTTGCCCTGCGTTCGACGTGTACACTCGTCACTAATTGATTTAATTTGATTTAATTCCTCACTCTTTGAGGAATTTTTAAAAGTAAATTCCGCAGTTCATAGGTTAAACGCGTATTCTTAACATTTCGAAAGGTTCTGGTACAAAAATGATTAGAAACATAAGCGGATGAATACCTTTCTCTCGTAAAATTTATAATAGGACCATTTGCCCTGCGTTCGACGCGTACACTCGTCACTAATTGATTTAATTTGATTTAATTGCTCATTCTTTGAGGAATTTTTAAAAGTAAATTCCGCAGTTCATAGGTTAAACGCGTATTCTTAACATTTCGAAAGGTTCTGGTAGAAAAATGATTAAAAACATAAGCAGATGAATCTCTTTCTCTCGTAAAATTTATAATAGGACCATTTTCCCTGCGTTCGACGCGTACACTCGTCACTAATTGATTTAATTTGATTCAATTTCTCACTCTTTGAGGAATTTTTAAAAGTAAATTCCGCAGTTCATAGGTTAAACGCGTATTCTTAACATTTCGAAAGGTTCTGGTGGAAAAATGATTAGAAGCATAAGCGGGTGAGAATTAAAAGAACATTTTCCTGACGACGGTGGTCGGTTTCTCGGAAGTTTCTTTTATCGCGTAAACGTTCGAGGAACGTTCGTGCGCGATGTTCGGCGGAACGACATCAGCATAATTCCCGGGAAGAGTGATTTTCATACGTCCCGGCTAGACGCGCCGTATAATTTAATTAATCGATTAAACACCGGCGATCTCTGACAGTAAGATATGCGCGGAATAACTCGTATTAGACGTATCGTACTTGTACGATCCGTGTAATCCGGGTAATCCCAGTAATTCGACAAACGAGAAAGCCGCAGTACTAATCCGAAGTGGTAGCAGCTAAACCACTGAACCGGTTATCTTGACACACGCAACATGTCATACTATTAAAGTGCGGTTGAATTTACCTACATGAAAGGGATGCCAATTACTTTGAAATTTTAGCCGGGAACCGAGATTTCACCGAGTGATATTAACGGAGAAGGAAGCCTAAACTCGTAATGTATGTATAAGCATTTACAGACGCATGTTTCGACGGCTGTCGTGTTTACTATCTCGTAACTGTTTTAGTTGGGGGAACAATCTGCGAACAATCGATGATATCGTTCTAACCGGTTTGTAGATTTGATACAAATACGACTAATAAACGACCATGATTTAGCATAGTCGATTTGATCGAATCAAATTAAAATATTTTTATTCTTCTGCCTCGTGAGCTTTTTCGAACGAGAACGAACGTAGGTATCCGAAAACGTGTACAACCGAAGAGAAATGATTAAATAATTCTAGTGGAGCAGGTTTTGCTGCGTTCGAACGAGTGGGGATGAGGTATGAATTATTTATATCGCATTGTTCTGTTTTACGAGCGTCGCAAGTGCAACAATGAATAAGTGTATATTTAGAAAACAGAGTAGTACAGCGCGGCCTCGTTATATGCGTGTACAATTAGTACAAGTACAGTGAGGTAATGAGCAAAGTCCGCGATAATGAGATAGGTGGAGCTCGTCGTTGAAGCTACGTGTGTAGCTACCGAAAACAACAGACAACGAATAACGTAGTCATCGAATGATGTTCTAGAATTTCGAATTAACTTTCGAAAGATTATATCAAAAGATATTTCCAGCAGATTTCTGTTGGGAGCCTAATCTTTGAGTTGGCAGTAGCTCTGTCGCGAGTCCGATTAAAACCGGGGACCGGCCGCGAAGAGGACAATTCCGCATAACGCAGCGTTATAAATCACAAAAAGGTTCTGGTAACAGATTTAAATTGCTTTCAAATTTGAAATACGGTTGCCTCAATTTCGGGGAGGGAATGAAAAATGGTTACTTTTCGGCTGGGGGGGTTGAAGGAAGGTAAAACGACGACGAACGCAATCACACTTTCTTGCCGTGGGACCGAATGTGCCAAGAATACTGGTGCGGTTTTCGCGTAAAGCCCTCCGACCGTTAATAATGTTGGAAACTACCCAAGGCGCCATTACGATCATCATATTCTTACTCGCACAATAACCACAGGACTGTACTAATAGCAGGATATGTTTTGAACCCCTACGATTCCGCAGGAACAAGGCTCATTGAAACTTTATTGTAATTACAACGACTACCGATGTAGACCTCGCGAGCTCGAACGAGACGATGGCGGCCACCTCGGCGTGGGAATGAAACTGCGAATTAAAATCCATTTATTTCACCAGAACGTTTCCTCGTGTTTAGTTTCCCGTGCTCGAAGTATTACCGAACGATTCGGATAAAGAATTTTCGACAATTCATAGTCAATTCATGTCAATTCATTTCGACAATTAGAATTTACGACTGATGGTGGAAATTGAAGGAGAAGAGAAGGATTAAATGAATTTCGTGGTGTTTTTGATTTTTGCGACGCTCTCCATCGTCCAGAAATGTTTCATAACAAACTGACCGACGTAGTTAGACGACGAAATTAAACACAACCCTTTTTTTCACGTGTACGTGCTTCGTGCGGAGGATCGCCCGTTGTTCTGGTCAGGAAACACAGCTGCGGGCGATTCAAGCTCCCATTTCTTTTTATAACACGAGCGTCTTTAGCTTGAGAATTGCTCGGAACCTTGATACATTTATGCGACTACGTCTGCGACGTGAATCCGTTCGCAAATGTGGATTTCTGCTTTGTCTGTTCTCCGTTTACTTGATAGCTGTCAGTGTATTCTCCATTGTTCGATGATTTTTGCGACGAAGTAACTCTACGAACTGCCATGAATCTCGAAAGTGTCCTACGCGAATTTTCACTTCGCTGCCCAGCTCTCCGTTCGACAGTGTCTCGCACGAATTTTATCGTTGCGCGAAATTTTGCGCAGATTGGGTTTCCGCGGGATGTTTAAAACAAAAGTGGAGAGAGGGCCAGTGTTCGATTTTATTTTATGAAAGTTTAAAGTTCCGCGTGTATATGCAGCCCGGCGAGAACGTACGGCGGAACTTTTACATCAACCTAATGCCTGTTCGGAAGTTTTCTATATCTCTTCCATACAAACGCGTAGACGAAGAAACTCGCGATTCCAGCGCGAGCGGAATGAAATTTGAAAACTTGAAACTCATTTCGCGCATACGCGCAGCATTTCTTTCACCTGCTGTCACGTTTCACCTTCAACGTTGTTCGCCTGCACCGGCGGTGCGAGATCCCGGTGATAAATGATTTCTCCATGGGAATGGAACGCGCTCTCGAGATTTGTTATCATTTCCATTTTTATTAGGAATACCTCGAATTACGCTGCCGGCGCTCTTATCGGCTCGACCGCTGCGAACCAGTAATTAGAATGATTTTCTCCATGTTTTTCTGATTCGTATGTCTGTAGAAAGATTCATGATGTATACACAGTTTTTATTTTATTGTTAAAAGTAATATCAATTTCGATCGCGAATCAATAAACCGTGTAAAATATTATTTGCAGCAGTTTATTTGATTTATCTCCATTTTCGTTAGGAAACATGTGGAATCGGACAAATAAAACAAAAAAAACGAGGGGGAATATAAAAATAATTTCACGATCGCTTCTCACTACTCGGCTTTTCAGAAAATACGATTATCATAAAAATACGTATGAATCGATCGAATAAGCGTGGGGGGGGGGGTTCAGAACTTGCCGACAGGAACTGAAATAACGAAGTTTGGACGTGGAGGAGCAAGTAATAATAACTCCGTGGAAAATTGACTGCGCGAAATTTATTCGCCATTAACTTTTGCGAGAATCGAATCCTCTCCACATTCGAACGAACGTTTGCAGTATTATAATAACCGTGTGTGGTATATTGTTCATGAATATTTTACGCTTTGAACGCCCATTAAACTTCACTGGTCGCGACACAGTTTCGTTCGTTTCGAAAACGTTGCGTTACTAGAAAATAATCGACGTTATCGGTGGAACAACTCGGCAAAATTTTGGGTTCACCGCGAGGTATTTCTACTAAAAATAAATGGTAACGAAATACAAAAGCAGAAAGAAGAAACGGTGTTCTCATAAATATGTGGTACGATTAAATGCCCGAGCCCGCACAGACTTTCGTGACCGACTGTAGCAATCGTCACGAGGACTGCCGGTACATTCCCCCGCGGAGTTATGAAAACGGCACGCGCCATAAGTTTCCATAAACCGCACGCTTCCTGCGGGTTCACTCTTTTCCCACGTCAATGAGCCATCGTGGAAGTTCCCTAGGTCGGAGGTCGGGCGTGAAACGACAAAAGAAACCTCCACTCGGGGAGTATCGTCACCCGGCTAGAATTATAATTAAACCCCTCCCCCCCCCTCTCCGGCCTCTCCTCCATCCGTCCCGTAATTCAGTGGAACTTATTGTAACGGTCGTTCCTGCGGGTTCTTCCAGTCTGCGTCGCGTCTTTCAAAGGCCAATTTATCGGATGGAGAGCTGTTACGGTCCCGAACTATGCCGAGCACCAATTCACCTCTGTTTAAATTGTATGAAGGGCCACTTGACTCACGGCCAATCCAATTAGATCTGCTACCTGCTAGAAATTATTTTAGACTGGTGGCCGGGTCATTGGGCGTCGATCGAACCGCGAACACGCTTCTATCTCTATTTTTCACGGTCGCGTAAACGTTTCGCATCGATTTATTCGAGTACCAGACTTGTACCGTTCTTTACGAATATATACAGAAGCTTGTCCTTCTAGATCGTTTCGTCGTAATAACGTGAAAATTAATCAAGATTGACAGTCTGAACGCTCGAAGTTCGAGCCTTGTTATACAATCAGTTCCGACCGCGCTCCGAGTGCCGTTGGAATCGGCTACCCCCACTGTCGCACTCCGGTCGCGCGCGCCCGGCGGGACAGGTCCGGACAGGACTCGCGCTGGCCGGCCGGGTGGTGGTAGTCATCGACTCTCGGAATAGTCGCCTGAATTAACCCTTAAGCGCCAATTTTTGTTACTGGGCGCGCGGTGCACCATGCTTTAAAACTACGTACATATATCACTGTTCATTATCAGTTTCTTATGAAATTTTATGTCAAATAAATGTATGTAATGATATTTGGTCCCCTCAGGGTTTCAAATCCATTCCACCACTTCTCCCTTTACCAATCCTCAACGATCGCCTAATTTCCAATTTCAGCGGGACCTACTTTTTATTAAGGTGGGTTCCGAACCACCTATTTTGCCAACAACATGTAAAACGCACCCAGAGGGCCACTTCCCGGCTTTTTACCGAGCGGTCACCCATCCTAGTGCGTCCCCCGCCCTACGCCGCTTTACTTCGGTGATCGAACGAAAACCGGTGTTTTCAGCGAGGCAATGGTCGTTGCTTATGTCAAATAAATAACACATCCATAACTTTAAAGTACCTAAGGATAACTGAACACTATATCGGCTCTAGTGGGTAGGTTATGTGGGGGAGTGCTAATCGTAACTAGCAGAAATAAAAATTATACTACGTTAAACTACAAACGGAGCACTCAGTGCTATTGCGCGCCCACTTAAGGGTTAAACCGCTGAAACAAAATCGTTTTATTAAACGATTCTTCTAAAACTGTTCAGCTCCAAGGCGCGAGACTTTAGATCACATTCACACAATTAGACTTTGCTTTTCGGAGATGAATTTCGTCCAATTTAATCGTGCGACGGTATATAGATTGTCGGCCGGAAATGAACGAGAGCGTGACACATAAAGGCGGAATGACTCTGCTATCGAAGTTAAACAGAGGGTCGTAGAGATAAGAGCGATGGGAAGAGCAGGATGAGCCTCTTAATAAGCTATAGATCAAGAGCCATCCGGAACTCGAGTCCAGTTATTCGCAAAAGATCGCGAATCGAACGAGAAGACCGCCGGATTACTATGGAACTGGTTCGAAGAGGTTACAGAGAGAGAGAGAGACGTCGTCCCCATCGGAGGTCCTCGAACGATCATCGGACTGCTGATGAACCCCCACCCACAGGAATGAAAAGAAACGACGACCACCGAAGTTCCCTCGGACTCCGCCGAAATTCGTAAAACCGGTGAAACATCGGCTCCATCAGGAGCCCTCGCAGACCCGCTGGATTTCGTTGAAATTTCCACCGGCGGGAATATTAGTCCCATCAAGAAGCCATTTCACCACGGAAAGAAGCACAGCGTCGCTCATAATCGTTCGAACGACTTGAAACTTTCAAGAGAACGAATTTTGCGCTTCGGAAATGAAATCCTTTCAGGAAATATTTTTTCATTGGTGGAGCTGTTTACAATGTGCTTTAATATCTTCAGATAGTTTTGGCATTTATTTGAAACGAACTGTTCAAACTCTGTTTTAATATATTCGGTGAACAAGCACAATTTTCTTTAAAGACATTGCACACTGCAGCAACTTTTAAGTAAGCTAACAACAGGTCGGAAGATTTATGTGTCTGTCTCGAAAAAAAAGCGAAGTGCGAAATCACTGTTGTTCAAGTAATTACGGGCGCTGTACGTCTTCATTTTCTATAAGCAAAGAAGTCGAGAAAGTTAAGACGCTACGGGAGGAAGTTCGGAAGTATTTACCAAAATATTCTACCCGAGGCAAGCCGATGCCAAGTACTTCGCGGAATGCCAACGATACGTATCCCAGAATATTATTTATAAAAAAGAAGAAAAACCCCCCGAAGACGTTAGGAATGTCGATAACTGAATTTATTAATTTGACGAAATCCCATTTCCGAAATTGCACGGTGAGTCACGGAAGTGTTCCAATCTAAAACAAAATTACGTCGTATGCCGAATGCATTTCGCGCATTACGATGCGTGTACCATAATCCCGCATCTCGACGTACACCGCAGACGGAAACATCTTCAATTCACCGCGGGCATGTTTCATTGATGCGGTTTTTGCAAAGCGATGTTTTCGCTGCGTACGGTTCTCTATGACGGCTGTTTGCGCGGTCGGAATCTTTTTTCGAGGATTTATCAAGCGATTAAAAATTTACAGAAACGTCATAACCGCATCTTTTTCACTTTAATGTCGTTTCTGCAGCAGCAGCAGAAGCATCGCGGCTCGCGTCGAGTTTCGGTGAGCTTTAGCCCGTTTTATCTTCGCGACAAAAGCGATAAAAATTTCTCAAGAGCCGTCGAACTTTTTGGAGAGAGAGAGAGAGAGACAGAGAGAGAGAGAGAGTGAGGGGATGGGGGTGGTTCGGAGGGAGTTTTTACGGTATAACTGCCACCCCGTGCCACCCCCGTTTTCTCGTTATTTGCGTAATAAAGTGAAAGAGCTCTGTATGTACGGGGCAGCCGAGTGGAGCACGAAAGGCTTCGTTATAATCCAGATTTGACGGATTCCGTTTATCCGGCGAGATCACGCGGACCGTACGTGTGTTCCCAGATAACATCTGACACGATTTTTTAGCTCGACGCGCAGCGGGCCATTTGTATAAAATAGACGGATTTAATGAAAATATTTGCTTGCCGTTGAAACGGGCTAAAACTTTTTTTCCACGCGGTAATTAGGTTTCTGGAAATAAGTTTAACCGCGGAAAATATGCAATAATATTCTATATCCTTTATTATTCGATTAGAATAGGAATGTACAAAAATTTTTTCCATTATTACTTTTAGCGAACAGATGAGATGAATGCCGACGTATAATTAACAGAGATATGAATTTTGCGCAGATTTTTCCTATATGGCCCGCCGTTGGACGACTCCGGGAGCAAATTCCTTTCATAGATTCATTATTTGAAATATATTCTGCACGCACATCAAATTTCGACGCGAAATATGCATTTTTATTTTTATTAACTCTATTGTTTTACGACGTCTAGTCGAACGCGTAATATTTCAAACGAATTCTATGGAAATATATTTTTTCCGGTCACTGAAAACATAAGAAAATTATCTGTTTCGTTTAAAGGATCCGCTAACTTGCCTGAAACTTTTAATTTGTCTTCGTAATGATTCTGTTGCAATCGTTCGCGTTTTGATATCGGTTCTACCTCGAGATAGTTCTTTAATTAATGGATAAGCGGAGCTCACCGGGGCTGGGATTGGCAGTGACATAAATTGCACGAAGTATATACGAAACTACGAGAGTTTGACTGCGAGACCGAAATGCATTTGCGTTCAATGCTCTTTGAGGCTTCCACCGTGCAAACAGTGTCCTTTTGGATGTCTATTCAAACGCCTCGTCAGCATTACAACTAGCTTCATCAAGAGTTTGATGACGCACTGTTACCGATACAACGTCTGACCCAAATGCTGACGAGATATTGTTATTCTAAAGCCGGACGTACGGAAAAACACGTGGGCACCTTTATTCTCGATCGTTCCCGGAATCGTTGTTAATCCATTTCAATATTTTAGTAGTGTGTGAATATCGTTAAACCACGCTTTCGTTCCTTGAGCTTCGTATTTCGTTGGAGCATTATTATCGTAGCGTTTCCGTTCCCTGGAAACTTATATCCGGCCGTAATATAAAATCGCCGCGCTGGGACTCGGTGATTTATTATATTAGTGAGACTCAACTATAACCCACGGATAAGTGGTGCTCCCGGTATAATTGTGGTCTTACATTTTTCGTGCTCGTATGAGCATAATGCGCCCACGTGTATTCTCCAGAGGAGCTACCACCTATGAATACACTTCCATCTTTCATTTCTCACTGTGAATGCAAACACTGAAGTGTATTAAAAAAAAATAGTTACCGGAAAAATCAGATTCGACGAACATATGAACGCGTATTTTCTGCATTTACAAGAATTACTAGGCGTTATTTAAAATACTTGAAAAAAACATTAGAGGAATTTTAAATTACACATATATATTAAGAGAGAAAATGGATTTCACTCGACTTTGTTGCTAAAAAAATTATTGTTTTCTAATGATAAAATTAGTATTCGCTAATTTCGATTCTGATAAAACGGCGGTGACTGTACAACCGATTCGTAAAACTCGTGTTTCGACGCCAACCGAAACGGGACACGTACTCTTGCGATCGCCTAATGCACGAACGAGTGCACCGAATAAATTCCCACGGAACAGCTTTTCCTCGCCTCGTTTCATACCGCCGAAAACCAGAAATCTAAACAGATTTCGACTCCCCCACCGGTTCGCTGTTAAAGCCCTCTCTCCCTACAGTCTATTCACCGCAAAAATCACATAAACGCGTTCGCGGCGACCGCCTCGAGTCCCGAAGGATCCCCGGGTGAGTTGGTAAACAAGTTAAAATCTGAGTTCCGACCACTCCGCGATTATAATGTTACACGCCCGTAACACGGTTCAACTACGAATGTTTCCAAACCTGTTACCAGTCCGAAAACGAGCATGGACGAGCACGCTCGAGCGCTCGGACAGTAATAAACACCGCGAGCGCGCGGACAGTGCGCATACATATCCGGAGACGTTCGCAAAACACCGGCGAACGGCGATCTCGCTCGAAAAACAAGAAAAAAAGAAATAAAACGTCTCCGTAAATTGACCTCTGACCGACCTCTACACTGTGTACATGCAAGGAGCGTCCCATTAAAGATGGCACGCGCGCGCCATAATTTCGCGTCGGGCCGTGAGCAGCATGGGATTGTCGCATGATGAATTCTCAGTGAAAACAGTTGCTTGACATTCGGCGGACCCCGCAGAATTCCGGTTGGTCAGCGACCGAGGACGCGACTTCCGGAAACAGCGGCACTTGCGCGCGTTGAAAGGGTTATTCATAGCTCGTTCCCGAGAAAAGGGTGGTCCGCTTCAATTCTCTTGGTCGTTTTGAAACCGGCCGCGCGGCCCCCTCTCGCTCTTTGCGCAGAGTCGGGCCGGGCCGAGGAGATTCTCCTCTCTATATTCCCCACAATGGGAAAACTCCTCCGGCGGGAGACACGAATTAAAAACTAGATCCAAACGTACCAGCGATGCGGAAACCCTCTCTCCGAGAGATATTAAATTCGAGCGAGAGAGAGAGACGGGACCGTGCTCACCGCGGTGACGAGCACCGAGGACACACCGAGGGATCTTATTGTGATGCTTGCCGTAAAGTTTGCGCACGACGATTCGCGTGCGGACGACTCTGCTCAGAGCGGCGCGCTGCGAATTCATTGGGCGCGAGATTCAGATACTTTGTCTTTTTTAGTGTTTCTTTTTTTTGTCGCGTCCCGTCTACTTCGCTAATTAACAGATCTTCAAGTCGAGATTGTATCAGCTGAAGGAACACTGGAACGAGTATTAGAGGTTTTCGAAAAACTTCAAGTCAATTGGTCGTAGGATTCATCTGCCTGTTAAATAAAAATCTGTATATTTAACTCTTACGTCAATAACCAACATTTCGACGATATTCGATGACGTTCTACTTCGTAATTTCAATGCATATTTTTTTTATTTTAAAACCATACTTAATTTCTTTTTATTGAACATAGCAAATTCATTTTTTTTTCTGGTTACTCTGCTCGTTCAAAATTCACCGTTCTAGATTGTTAAACCTTTGTAGTAGGAGCTATTTTAATTCGAACATTAAACATTTCTTCCGATGTAGGATAATTTCATTGTATACTATTTTTTCTTCATTTTATGGATATTCGATGATATTCTATTTCATAGTTTCAATGCATATTTTTTATTCGTCAAATGTAGGTTAATCTATAGCGATTCAGGAACATAAAATCTACAATAATTTCGATATTCATCAACAAAAATGGTTTTTGGTAACAATTCGTTCATTTAATTTCGCGGAGTAGCATGGCGGACCGAAAATGCGTTTAAAAGTATCCGAATTTCCGATTACGATTTGAATCTCCGATATTTTTCAGAGATTGAGTGTTCAAATACTATTCGGACCTGCTCTATGTATGTACGCAAGTATATCGAGAAATAAGCGATCAGAAAACGTAATTATTGTATCGGTTTTTATCAGCGTCCGACGACGGTTCGATACATGCATATTAGCAAGAAATTTATCGCCTATGCATTTATACGTGTACGATGGGTTTCCGTGTATCAAATCGTTTGAACTGTTCCCGGGTATAAAACCGATAGACAGTTATCAAAACGTCGAAACGCGAAGACTGCAGCGTAAGCGGCCGTATTCCCGCTGAATAGCAGCAATAATAGTCGGATGAATCGAAGCCACTTTTTAGCCTCCGCGTAATTGACCGACTTTCAATTCATTCCGGTTCCTTTCTGTTTCAGTGCATCCGAAGTCCGTACGTGTCATCGACGAGAGTACGAACAGCCCGTTAAGCACCGGGACTACTTTAGGGCCTATCAACGACGGTTCGATGATTTCGTTGAAATGCGAAAGCGGCGAAGGGAAGCCAGTGCCTTCGGTCGAATGGTTTAAAGACGATCAGCCGCTCGAAGGTGAGACACTATTTTACCTTTTTTCGTATTATAAAAAGTCGACGTTGACCATCGCAAGTCCTGTACGCGTCCACTCGCGAGAACAAGCTGACAACACCGCTTGATCCCCTTTCGCGTATTTCGCAAAATGTGTGTAAACCCTATAAAAATCTGTCAGCGACGAATGGATTCGCGGTGGACGATTTTGACGCGAATTCGGCAAGTGTCCCCCGGAACGGTAAAAAATTAGATTGCGTATATCCGATCGCCGGATGAACGACAGAGCATCGCGCGCGAGCTGTGTTTCGGGTGGAACGCCTCTCCGGTGACCGGCAAAAATCGCTGGGAATTTCCTGCGGCCGATGTACCTCGTGGCACGTACCCATCACGAAACTCGATCTAAAAACACATCTAAACACGTCTCTGCGCGGCCGGTGTGTTCCAGCGACCAACTCGACGACGATCGGTGACAACGGGATAGGTATGGGCAGTAGCCTGCTGCAGATGCAAATCACGCGCGAGGAGCTGGGTGCAACTTTCACGTGTAAAGTCAACAGTACAGCGCTCGATGAGCCCCTCACCGTCGACATCAAACTGGATGTTCACGGTAAGTGTATTGTCCTGTCTGTGTGTGTGTGTGTATGGCTACGTGTACGTGTACGTTGTATGTAGATAGGTATGCATGCATGCAATCTCTATTCCCTTCCGTGTACCATCGAGGACAGACACCGCGGAAAAGTGATTCACTCGACGACGATAAGCGTTTCTTTATCGGCATCTCGATCGACAGGCCAGACTAAAATAATCTCGGTTGAAGTTTCACTCGTACGATCCCGGGTCCCGGGCATATTCATTATCCGGACATTTCGTTGAGGCTTCTTCTCTCTCCGAGTCGAGAGCAGAAGTTTCGAAAGAGGGTCAAAAGTGGAAGATTCGTTTCTCCTTTAGTTCCTCCCCGGAGCTTCGTATCGATTCGGTCCCACGAAACATCGAGTCTTCGCTTCGAGACGGCGGCTACGTTACTCGTTTCACTCGCGTTTAAAATTAACCGCGCCTCTTATTAATTGAACAGTCGATTCTCGTTCAGCTTTTTCTCTGTTCTTTTCTCGAAATTTAATCGAATAATTGAAACTCGCGTCTAAGACGAATTAAGATATTATCGAGATTGTGTTTAAAATCGTCTCGGACCTGCTATCGATCTATTTCGTTTAAACGTCACGTCTTCGGCCCCGCGATAACGACTCCGTCCATTTCTGAAAATAATTAGGCCATTAGCTTTCTCAGGATTGGAGGAGGATAAGATTGGAAAGAGGATCAAACGTAGAAGATTCGTTTCTCCTTCAGTTCCTGCGGACGCGCGGGATTCATTTTCTTCGCTGAAACATCGCGTCTCCCCCCCCCCCCCCCAATCTCTCTGTTGTCTTCGTTCCTTTCGAAAAATAATTAAAACACCGGTTCTCCTGCAAACTCAAATTAAAGAATGTCGGTAGCTTTTCAAGCGTTCCGGAATTCATATCAATCTCGCTTTCTCGGGCTGCGAGTTTTCTTAGCTCGTCAAGATTTCATTCTTATTTGATCCCCTCGGGATCGATTTATTCACTGAAACACGTTTCAAACGAAATTTCTAAAATTAATTAGGATATTAGCTTCCTCGAACGTGAAACATTGATAGCCCGTTCTATTTCTTCCAGCTCGGTATCAATTCGAACATGCATCTGCGTCGATAAAACCTTTCCATCTATTTCTGAAAATAGCACTTTCAATTGCAAGAATTCCAAGATTTAATAAATCAGATTAGTCGAAATACCATCGAATAAATAATCCAGAAGCAATAAACACAAAATTTACTTCCATTTATTATAAAACAGTATACAGGGTGAGTCACCTAACGTTTGCACCTCAAATATCTTTGCTGTTTTCAATGATACGTCAATTGTCTTAAGGATAAAGTTGAATAAATTTTTGTTTTCGTGTCTTTTTTTTGTAAATATCAAGGTCACCTCTATCTTTTTAATGCAACCACCCTTTTCGAAACGCCTACAGTGATAGCCCCTTTCATTAGGAATTCAATGACTATAAAAAAAATAGGAGGTGACCTTGAGATCTTTAAAACAAATATTTTTCTCCATGTGAACTCACTCAAGCCGTTTGACGTATCTTCAAAAGCAACAAAAATATTTGAGGTGCAAACGTTACTCACCCTGTATACATATAATAATAACTAGATTGCGGATGTTCATGCAATTTCCAATTTTCCTAGACAAACTTCAAGTCAGTCGAATGAGATATTCTGTAATGGGAATAGAGTTTGTAGATCGAAAAGAAAAATCGTACTGAATTCCATCGAGTTTTGTATTCTGGTATTTCTTGAACATAATAATAACTAATTTCCTTCCATTTAAGTAGAATTTATCTATCCACCCGAATCCGCGAAATGTATTTGCAACGCGCGATTCGAGGAAGTATTTTTTCCGTAACAGGCGTCGTTATTACAACTTAACGCGAGACACGCGAGGAGGGTCGAGGTAAACGAAAAGGAAGGACAGGCTTTTCGCATCCGAGATCGTAACTTTAACTCGCGATCTACTTGCTCCGTTACGACGGGACGGGACGAGACGAGAACGGACTTTTCCTCGTTCGTGCCTGTGCCGTATATAATTCGAGGAAGTTCGCCGTGGCGAGCGGGATGCGTGAGAAATGCCGGGGAACTTTTTGATCCCGGCGACCGGGCTCCGGGAGAGCAGCTATTTATTCCCTATTACGATAGCTTACTCGCAATTCGTTCCTCGGGCTCGGTAAGAGGCTACCCGAGAGACCCGAGGTTGCATGCGAGAGAACGCGCAACAGAAACGCGATAAATTATTCTAATCTACGAAAACAGGTCTGGCGGAGAGGGGGTGCATCTTTCTTTAACATCGGGCGAGTACAAGACTCGCTCCCACGATTTTCGGGCAGCCACCCTTACAGCGCCCGTGGGGAGGTATCATTTATTTAAGAGGGTAATCGCGGAGAGCCTCGCAGATCGAATACAGATTTGAGAACAATAGCGCGGCCGGGCATGAACGGAATCGGAAATTTTCTTTCGAAAAATTTTTCGTCCGATAAAACACTACCGTTCGGTAAATACTGCGAAGTAAGGTTGAAATCGATGTTTACCAACGCTACTATTAGAACTACATATTAAAATTTTATTGATAAATTTTTAACTGTATACAAATTAATCATAAAGTCAATAATAATCGTGCAATATCGTATCGAACGATAATTGTTATAGATCATTGTATATCTTAATTTTTCTCAGCGATTGCTCGTATCGGTTCGTATAAGGAAGATTTATTGGCCATGGCACGGAGAAATTATCATAATTTCTTGCTATAGTACCGCGTATTGATATTCCGTTTGCATTATGTGATATTGTTTATCGACAATTTCAGTCTGAATCAGGCTCCGCGCTGCGTATGCGACAATCCCATGCAGTAGTTACGGATTGATATAGATCAGGGCATTTCATGTGGTGCTACACGTGCTATAGTGATCCTTACTTAATACTCGAATTACGATCCGTATTGTCCTGCCGCACACTATACAGGCACATGACGCGATGTAATGTATTATCGAAGATATTATCTCGCCTTTTACCGGAATTAAAGATCTCAATCTTCAAGAAGAGCAGACAACGATCGCCGTTCACGTTCGCGCCGCATCGCCGATTGTACTTTCGTACATTATGACTTATCGGGGAATAAATATACATTTTTCAGCGTGCAATTCGTTATATAATCTTATTTACAGTTGCCGCATGGTGGGTAAATTAATAATTACTTTTCACGGTGCACGGAGTCGCGGAAGATTAAATGAACATTAATATTGAATAAACATTTTCGTGGAGATGTTAATGCGAAAACGCTATCGTATTATATTTCACACGTTTATTTTTGCGATTTATACGCGTCCGATTAATTTGCCGTATACGTCGATTGCAAAATTATTTCAAAATAATTTTCCCTTTTTATCGTGGAAAAGAGAAAACGCGCGATTCCCTTTTGTCGAGCATTTTGTACCAACGCATTTGCCGAAATTAAAAAGACAAACAGCATTGTATTTATATATCGTCGCCAAAAAAATTCCACCGTTGCGTCGCGTCGTCGTTCAGAATGGAAATTCTCTATTCATTTCGTTGCACTTTCGCCGCGACCTCATTAAAATTAGTTTAATTCATGAATATTGAAGCTTTCAATGAGATTTGCCGTGAATATTTATGGAAAAATATTGTTCTATTAAACGTTCAATTTCGCGTCTCATCTAGAAAAGATAAATGCTTTAACGTTTATTTCCGTTTCCGCGAGATTTGTTCTGATAGTCGAGCGAGCGAGCGAACGAGCGATTCTAATTAATACTGTTTGACGTTCGACTCTGCACGATCGTTTATTTATCTTTTTGTTTCGTTTTTTTATTTATTTTTTTTTTTTAGTCAGGTTTTTGATCCATGCAGTGCACGCACACGCACGAATAGTGCACGAAACGTGTCACGGATCTGAGCTTTAACACGTTGTATATACTGTTGGAAGGTTTGCAACACTTTTTTCGTTGTTCCGTGTCATAAATTTTGCCGGCTGCAATCTCGAGCAACAAAACAATAAATATGCGAACAGTGGCGCCGGGCCATCAAGTCCGCGGGTTTCGCGCGCTTGCTGCCGTGTAGAGCGCACCGAAACGCAATAAAATAAAAGCGTTAACAATAACCGGGTTGATAAATTTCTACATAAGCCGAAGTTTCCTCTACGAAAAATTTCCCTAACCTCTCGAGAGAGTTGAAGATTCTTTTTGCCGTTCGAATCACCGTGATTACGAAGATTGAAGTCTCTCCCTCTCCTACCGAACGACCCTATAAAATTTCATGCGCGATCTTTTGTTGCCGTTTTATTGCACTTTGAATGGAAAATGTGTCGTCGACGTTAGAATAAGAGTACACGACGAGAAGGTCCCGGCATTTTGTACCTCGCGGTGTGTACGTGTTCTGTGTACAGCAGCGTGTATTTATACAACGATGTTTTATGTAAAAGCATGTTGGATTTTACCAAAAATCCTGCGATACAAATTTCGATCCTAACGGGGGGCGCTTCGGATTATGCTGATGCCGGTATCGCGTTTCGTTTTTAAAGCGCAATAAAACGACAATAAAAATTCTTACAGGAAGTTTTACGGGCTCGTTTTTCGTGGAGCTTCAATCTTCGAGTCCGCGGTGGAATTGGGTCGCGAGGAAATTTTTTTAGAAAAACCAGAAGACGTCGATGTCGTTCTAGAGATTGTTTTTTAAAATTCTTGAGAAATCATTCTTTCGCCGGAGATTTTGAATACGGACGAACAGTAAATCCGCTGTCAAGTTCGATCGGCAGCGTGTTCGCAGCCAGCCCGACGGAATCACGTGCCGCCGGAACACAGTGATTCATAATTCGAGGATCGTATTAAGTCCCGACCGAGTTTCCACGGCAGGAAGAAAATGACTTCGCCGAGATAAATGACGGCGAATGGTGATAAGGTAGGGCGAAAATTGAAAGAAACGGATCGAACGAGATCAAATCAAGTAGCAGAAAACTGGCGGAAATAAATTAGGGTGAATCTCGGATTAAAGAAAAGCTGTTTGCCCGGGAATTCATTAGGAGGGTGCGTGACTTTCGGGGGGCGCGCTGATCGTTCGAGAAGCCTCGCACGTCGTCGCGTTTTAATCGGAGAACGTTTGATATTCCGTGAATTATAAAAGAAAAAAATGCGGAACGAACGAACAAGAAGAACACGTGGGATTTCGAGCTGGTCCAGTTTTGAATAAACGACCCGAAAGATTTTTTTTTAATGTCACAAGCCCCGGGCAGTGATTAATAACCGCGGCCGAGAGCACGGCCATAATTTACTGACGGGCCGATTCTCTTTAACTTCGTTCGCGATTCATAGATCATGCTTAACTTTCGAACTTTCGACAGAAATTGATCACGAGCTGATCTTCTTTCCTCTGTATCGTTCCACGGATCGGACAACATTAATCTTCGGTTCACCCTTTATCGCTGCAACAACGGAAATCGTAAATTATAATTGAATCTTCGGCTTAAAGCGTGTGTGCACGCGCACACAGCCGAGGATAATATCAACTTGTAACCTGCGCGGCGTTCCACGGGGAAGATTTAATAACAACGGGCATCGCGCGAGAGTTCGCGGGCTTGTTTCATCAAAGGCTAACGCGAAGGTATGTAAAGAAGCGTACTTCGAAAAAAGCTGGAACACTGTCGACGGTGGCGCCACCTGCATACCAACATGGCGGCGGCCTGTACTTGAAACGCGCGTAACTTCTGAACCAGTGGACTCCTAAGATTGAAACATGGATTTTCGGAATTTTCTCGTGAAAATCTACGGGATCGCGCGAAGAAAAGTTAAAAATTTCTGGTTTCCTCAGGTGAAGTTTGTCAAACGCGTGAAATTAAATCGAATTAAAGGTCAGATACATCGAGTTTCGTTTAATTCGCGTAATCAGAGATTAGAAATGCAACGTTACAGTGCGCGTCCTCCGACTACGATGCAAAAAATTCGAGGAACGGTGGTGCAGTAGAGCAGGGGAATCGCTTGAGCATCGGTAATTCAAAACCGTAAGACAGAGAATTGCGTTGCACGGGCACGCGTGTGTGTACGTGTTTCGAGTCCGTGTCGGAATACTAATGTCCCGCGACGCGACCAGTATGGGATCGCCAGGTTTTGACCTATTTCTCGCCCCGGGGAAAATTACGCGGCGCCATGAGTGCGGCCTAATTACATCGTGTCGGCTATAGAGGGACGCAATCTGCCTGCGGTTTCTCCCTCTCTCTCTCTCTGTCTCTCATTCTCTCTCTCCCTCGTGCGCCCAATGGAGTTGATAAGGCGATTAAAGGCGCCGCGTACGCGTCGAAATCGATAGCTCGGAGCCGGCCTAGAGTGTCTACGCATCTTGCTCGGCTCCTCGAGGTCCTGACGCTACGGAACAGTTTCCGTGGTACCGCGGTGACCCGTGTTCATGCATACAGCTTCCCTCATGACCCCCAGCCAAAAGGGATAAAGTTAGTCGATTTGTTAGCCCCGTGTCCCCGGTTGTTTTGTGCAGTCCCGCCTGCATCTCGCGGATCGCGCGCGCGTTTGTCCTTCCTGGCCGCTGGCTTTACCAGCTTACGAAATTAGTGGTATGCATTCCGCTCCGTTCGTTTCTCTTCGGCTGAACGCCGACCATCGGGGGCTTTGCAGCGATCTCCATAATAATATCAACGATTCGTCGAGAACGGAGACTACGTATAGATTTCGAATAATTCTTGCGTTCGGACACGCAGTCCTCGTTCGCAAAGGGTTAATTTGGCGGAGTGCAGAGTTTCCCAGCTCCGGGAAAATGGCAGCGACCGGGTTTCGCGATGGATTTCGCACGAATCCGGTAGATCGTAGACGCGACGTTACAACATCTCGCAGCGGATGCGACCGAAAGCGATGCGCTCTATCGGAACGGTGTACCAGAGAATCGGGGTGACTCGTTCCGCGTTGACGGTTCACGGTTTGGTGCTCTGCGGAATCCGACGGGTGGGCTGTATCAGGAACGAGAAGTTTGCGGTACGTGTAGAATCGACACGACGCAGCGAGCGGCGGGAGATATGACGAATTTTGGGAACGGTGAGCTGCAGAACTGCGTTCTGCAACAGGACGCGCGTTCCGAACTCCCGGATTAGCCCTACTTGTCTATTTAATTCGCAGACCTATCTCGCGCTGCTACCCTGGAAGCAATCGTGGGACCTGCAATGGCTGACGCTCTGCGGTCCAACAAGCTACGTAGATAAATCATTGAATCTTTGAGGATCCGCCGGTTCGAAATCCGGAGAAATTAATCGCCAGCCAGTAGATCATTACTAGACCTAGCGGAGGTAGCTTAATGATCTTCGACTCCGATAAAACTGAAACCCCGAAATGTCAAATAAAATGGTTCTCACGACGGGAGCAGATTTACTACACGTATAAGCACGAACGATCAGCCACTATTTATTTGTTAGTTCACGCGATACACAGCCAGCCCCGGTAAAAAATAAAAAAAGTAAATTCTATCCATCTGTGGCAGAAGTTACATACGATTCCAGCCAATAAATCCGAGCGTTTCGAAGCGATGAAAAACATCGAAAACGCACGCGGGTCGATACTTTCTGCGAAAGTTATTTTTCACAAAAATCCTGTCCGCGATTGTTATTCTCTGTGTAGCGATAAAACATGCACCATTGATGAGAACGAACGGAAAACTTCGATAAAACAACAACGAACACGCACTACTTGGCTCAAGCAATCTAGAACCGAAATTCTGGTATGATTTGCGTCGGGGAGCGCAGAGGCAGGCTCGGCGACAATCTCCGTTTGAGGATTTAACGAGTAAATAATTACGCACGTTCTGGAGCGCATTCGCCGAGCATAAACCGGGAGGATAGGAGCTGCTTTAAAAGCAAATAAGTCTGCCAACCGGAATCCCCGAATATCTCGGTCGAGAGAACGTTCTTCGTCGCGACGTCTCGGAAATAGTGTCGGAGCAGTATCGCGGATAATAAAATCTGATCGCAAACTAATTTCGATCATTTTGATAAATCAAGCGTTAAACGGAACAATCGTCGCGCTTCGATCGCCGCTGCGATCCGATTCCAGCGAGCGTGGAACGGTAGAAAAGTTTTCCAGCGAGTTTAGCTATTAAGTATTTACGTTATTACGCCCGGCATCGTAATACGCCCGGTGTTTCCATACAAACGGTCGGCAGTTTTCGCGCCCCTTCCACTTGCCGCCGCCGCGCCGTTTCATTTAAAACCGCGGTAGCCTATAAATTACTCAAGATTACTAAGCGGCGCACGACCGAATTGGCTTCGATCCCTACCGTGGCTTTAATCGCGGAGAAATAATGACTATTTTTTATCCGGAATTCAATGGAAGGAAATCCGCGGCCATTATCGGCTTCGGCAACGCATCGACAATGGGAGTTTTACTTTCTTGGACTCCCGGCGACAGGAATTAGGCGAACGCCAAATAATCTCGGTTTTCTATTTATTTATTTACTAATACCCTAAACCGCGTATGGTTTACATAGTATACATTACTATAATATTTTACAATTGACCATTGACAGTGAGGTGTATATCGTTATAGTAATTGTAGGTTAAATTAACTTAAACGTTAAACGCTAAATGCGAATCTTACATTTTTTGAGAAAATTGAAAATAAAACTTAACACTGTAATGTCTGTAATATAGGGAGGGTAAATGCCCTTGTTCTGAATCGTATTCTGGACATTGCGAAATAACATGGTTAAGGTCCTGAGCCTCTGCCTTGCATTCACAGGAACCGAATAAAGTGTACTCATCTCGAAATTTGTCTAATTTCAGCATGCATTTCATGTCAAGAAATATTCGTCTTTCATTCTGGTTGTCATCGACTGATCGACGTTTACAATTGCAGAAAACGTCATTGAGAATCGTTTCACTGTCCACTTCGCGTCTCCCGGACACAATGTATAATGCGCATCGTCGATTTATTCGCACGTGCTCTCACGCCGACAACCAACCGCGTGCTCACTTTGAAGTTCTGACAGAGATTTGATCGAATCGAGCAACACGCGCTCAGTTCACGCTTGCTTCGCCGTCAATGGTATCTAAACCTTCATGCGTTTGAGGTTTATACATATGGCGCTCGTTGCGGATGCTCAAATGACTATATACTTGCTTTGAACCTACCCTCGGAGCATCGGGCTTCGTATAATCGTTAATAAAAACGATCGCGTGTCGCTCCCACCCTCGAATTTGCGCGTTTACCGAATCGTTAGAAAATCACCCGTAACGTCTTCCGTTATATTATCGAGAATCGTTGTAATCACGATATTCACTGGAGAGCTCGTCGTTCAAGCTGCAATTAACGTACACGTTTAACGGATTGGAATATTTACAAAAATTTTCGAGTCGGACGATTCACGTCCGGCCTGGCAGTAAAATGTCTAAGCCATAGTGCACGTCCATGTTCGTGCGCTATCGGCAGATATCGTAAAATCACACGGGGATTTCGGAAACCAGTCATAAAGTTCACAAGCGAAAGCTTTCGTTTGTCGTGTTCGGCCGGCAGGAAATGAAGAGGGAACGTTCCAGATGGGAGGTTCGACTTCTGTCATCTCGGCTATCTGTGTAATTGAACTGCAACAGCAAACCCGGGGCAATTTTCGGATCGTGTTGCGGCCGTTTACTGCGAGCACAGATAGCTGGTTAATGAAACGAAAAAAAAAAAACAGAAAAAAGCTCCGCTGGAAATAAGTCGCGGGTGATCGGAGAAGCGAATCGAAATTGTATTAACAAATGAAGTGAAGACAAATTTTACGTGAAAGAACTACCAAAAATTTTGTTCGATAAATACGAGCCAATTCTTTCTAAAATGCTGGTGATTGTTAATTTTTAATTATTCAGAACAATTATGTTTTTCGTTAGTCGATACGAAAACTATGATGTCATTTCTCAAAATGTTCTTCCATCGCTGCCACGCCTGTCGTCTATTATCTCCGTAACTGTCGCGCATGTCTCCGCCGTAACTGTGAAAACGTTATCCCCCACCGCCGGGCGGTTCGACGGCGAATCCGCGCGGGAATCCGTTCACTCGGTCAAGACATTCGACGTAACCGACTACATTGCCGGGGCTCTCGCTTTTTATCATCCCGCAAGTTCAATTTCCGGCCACTCTGCGGATCCACTCGGCGCGGCGTGGCTCTCCGAACCCGACGAACCGAAGAAACATTAAAAAGTTCACATGCGAGGATCGTTCGGCATTGTCTGGGTGGGTGCGAATAAACCGAACTTTCCCGTTTTGCTTCTGGCGAGGGCCGCCCGCCAGGAAAACACCGAGAAGAAACTTTTCTCCGGGACGATTACACGAGAGATAATTTTCGAGTGAAACCAACGGTCGAGCAATCAGCGAAACGACGCGGTAGAAACGTGAAAAGGAAGACTGTCGATTCGGAATACGGGCTGAACAGGGAATCTAATATCGGGGATTGCATTTGCCTTGAACCAAGCGTCGACCTCTCCCCCTCTCTCTCGCGCGCTTTCCTCTCTGCACCCCTTTAACCAGAAGAAAGCGGAAGAAAAAAATGACAATCGCCTGATCCTTCTTTTCTAGCGCTCTTATTTTTAACGACGCTTGTCGACTTTCGAGACACGAGCTTTCTCGGGGAACTTCCGAGCTTTGTACGGGTGTGTGCACGTACAATCGGGTCGATCGGGTCGGGCCTCGTGCGGTTTCGTGGAATAGCAAGGAAATTTTTCGTCGAGGGTAATAGGATTTCGCGGGGATAATTGAGGAAAGCGAAAGTAATTTTCGCAGAAAGCCAGTTCAAAGTGTTTTTCACGCGATTCAACCCCTCCCGTCGCCTCTCTCTCTCTCTCTCTCTCTCTCTCTCTCTTTCTTTCCTCTGTAACTCGCTCAATCGCTACCTCGATTACCGTCTTTAGATTTGCGTTTCCAACGTTCCCACCTCTATCGGCTCGCGATAACTAATATCTTCTCGCGTACCGCGAGCTGCTTGCGTTTCTTTCGTTTTTTCCTTTCATGATCATTAGCCGACTAAAGAATTTCTCGCATTGCTTTCGGAAAATTTAACCCTCGTTTCGTGCTAAGATTCGAGTCATCAAGATTTCACCATTATGCAGATTTTCTCACCTTACTTGTGCGACAATCGCGAGAATATTTATACTTTGTCGCGGGCAACGTGGGTATATGTTGATCGTGGAACCGGAATATTCATAAGAGTAGAATAATTTTACCTTCGAACGAGCGCGAACCGAATGATATTTACATTTACCCAAATCTTTCGAAAATGTTCGACACGATGTGAAGAAAGCAGTTGGCGAACAATTCGCAATGATTGTTTAAAAGTGGAGAAATTAGGCAGAAAATAGATTCGTGAAACGCTGGTCGAGAGACCCCGAGCATCTCGACGAATTGTCCGGAGAGTGCAAGCTTGAGTCTTTCCCCGAAACATCTCGTGGCAGCAGATGCAGGTCCGTGGAATCATGGGAAAATCGATAGAAAATTAGGGCGTTTTCTCGAGTTCGCGTCGCTTAGATACAGGAGTATAATACTTTAATCGAACGATGCGCGGGGATAGAATGCGTCCTGATGAAATCTAAATTACTCCGTCGCTTCTGAGGCGTTCGAAGATGCGCTGCGAGGCGGAACGATCCGAACTAGCGATTCTGACAAAATCTCAAGTATGATGCAAAACTAAATGCATCTTCTTCGCTCCGCTCTTTAGTCTGAATTTTCCAGTTGATTCGGACAATGAAATAACAAATCGTATTGCGAACATAATGTAAACTATGTCGAGAATGCGTGTAGATCCGTCGTTCCTTGCACAGGGGGACGGAGAATAAAATGGCTCGTGGGGTTTCACCGTTCAATCGAACCGATAGAGCAGGAGATGTCTTCGGTGAGAAACTTCATTCCTTCCGGATATCGGTGAACGAGCGGAGGATGGTGCAGGGGGGCGGGCGAGGGGAGCGGGTCGCGAATAAATCGATTAAATAAGCCGCTTTTAACGACTTGCCAGGGATTTAAAGTTGAATCGTCGCGAGTGGCCGCAACGTATCTGCGAAAGTCTCACGGGTGGCGCAGCTGCTGTCAAAAGTCAGGCCTCCTCGAAACCTGTCGCCCAGGCGCGGCGCGGCGAAAAAACGCCCGACGAAAGACACCCGCCGGAGTTACGGAGACAAGACCCGCTTCTTACCGGCGAACAAGACCTGGCAATCGCATCCGCGCGCCGATTTCGGACTTAAAAACTCGGCTGGGATCGGCTTGGCCAACCTGCTACCTCTCCCAGGAGCCGCCAAAGAAATATTTCACCCGGGGAAAAAGCTCTACCGTGGCACGTAATCGATGGAGGAGCTAACAATTCGGGGGTGGTTGGGGAGGAGGAGGATCGGGA
The DNA here is from genome assembly GCA_028454225.1 of Lasioglossum leucozonium. NCBI lineage: Eukaryota > Metazoa > Arthropoda > Insecta > Hymenoptera > Halictidae > Lasioglossum > Lasioglossum leucozonium. The sequence goes on along the minus strand of CM052207.1, from coordinate 8,828,438 downwards.
TACTCGGTATCGCGCTCGGATAGTGGTGGAAAGTCGATTTCCAGGGCGGGAGCACATTTCACCGCGTTCCGATCGCTCGATCCTATCTTTCAATTTGCTTATTCGTCGCGGCCAATTTCGACCTCGCTATTATTATTTGATTAGCAAGCTATTTTATATACTGAAATGTACTGATACTGAAATACTTTCGCGGGTGTATTTTGGAATTTTTCCGGCTTGAAGCTCTACCTAGCTACGGGACCGTGGCTTTTAATACATTCATTTGCACTGGCACAGAAACATGTTGAAATAGGTCGTCAGCTCGGAGAAAAATAATTTGATTTTTCAGGAGTTGCTTGAGCACGATTTCGAAATATGCTCCCGCAGGTATTTTTTAACTATCGAGGGATAAAATTAGAGCTGCCGGATTACGTCCGTTCCGATTTGCGAGAAAATTGGATTATTTCACAGCTAACGAACAATATTCCTCCGGAATATTTTTGAAATCGCCACAGATAAAAAGAGCGTTGATCCCGCGTAATGGCGAGACGTCTTCGAATTCCCTGATGCAACTTGACTTTCTGATTTCCCGGCATCCATCGGCTTCCCCTGTCTTCGCGCAACTCCTAGTTTCTCAATCTCGCTCCACACCCGCAAGCTGTCTCGGCTTCGTGCTTATACACCTCCGTATTATTCTTATAAGAGACGCGGGAGATGCAGACAGCCGCTCAGCCTCGGTATTACATTAGATCGTCGTTGCAACACGCTCGTCTGTTTTTTTTCTTTTTCGTTGCTGTGTACCGCGCACGCGAGCCCGCTCGAAGCATAGGGAAACGTGTCATGAATCAATTGCGGTCTCGGCCCAGACGAAAAAGGGCGAAGGGTAAAGGTTGCATTACTGTCAAGTCCGCCTAACAGGATAATTGGATTTTCTGAATAATGCGCTCCTCGCCCGGTTTATCGTTTATTTTCTTGTTCGGGTTCGGTGTAGGATCCGTCGCGCGCGGCCTTCTACAGGGAAATTTAAATGGATTCGGCGGACGAGACGTTATGCGGTTTCGCGCGGCCGCGCTGCACTGAAAATTTAAGCGGCTGACTGTGAAACGCGCCGGATGTTTGGACAGCAGCGCATTCGAATTTCCAACCAGCCAGTGCCGAAATGATATGACGACGCTCGCGAAATATCGCGGATCGTCCGCGTTTTCTTCGCGTGATTCATGAAGTATCCGGATGGAAAAGTCGCTATTTCAGGATTACGTAGAAACTGGCACATTTTCAACGCTTCTCACGCCGAAATGTTATAGCCAACCGGTTATTTTACACCAAGTTTTATGGAAAATTGCTAATAGAAACAGTTTCGGTAGCAAGGAGACTCGATTAAATGAATAAAAAGTGAAATAAAATCGACCTGCGTAAACAATTTTTTTTTTAATTTTCGACAGTTCTCGTGCAAAAAAAAAATTCCGAAAAATCGGCGAAAACCAGAGCACTCCCCTTAAGATATACGACGACCTGTGATCCACGCGTGTTCCAATATTAACCGCTTTGAGTGTTTCCCCGAAGGTTAACACCTTGGCGCAGAAGTTTAAATATTTCTACGACGTGACGTCTTTTCCAGTCCGACCGCTGAAGATGGATTTAAACGGGGTGGTGGGCCACGTCGTGCGAGGAACGAACATCCTTCTGCAGTGCACGGTGCGAGCAGCGAGACCCGCGGCGAACGTCACATGGCAGAATGGCACCAAGTACTTGGACGAGAGCAACGACAGATTCGAGATGTTCGAGACGAAAGTGCAGGAGAACGTGAGTACCGTCTCAGAATTGGTGTACGTGTCGGTTTTGCAAAATTAACGCGGCTAACGTCGCCTAGGCGTTTTATTCCGTACGGTGACGACACGACGTTGTTTCCGCTGGAAGCGTCGGGATCTAATTGACAGAAACATCTACATCGATCCCACCCATTTCTCCGGCACCGAGAATCCGAGTAAACGACATCCCTCGGCCGGTACGGAAATAAGTTCGAGATTATTTAAATCGTGTCAAAGAATTACCGATTCACCATTCTCCTGATCGATCGTCACATTATATTAAACAGTTTTATTTTTAAGTTCCTGTTAGAGCGAAGTATGTAATGATATTTGGTCCCCTCAGGGTTTCAAATCCATTCCACCACCTCTCCCTTTACCAATCCTCAACTATCGCCTAATTTCCAATTTCAGCGGGACCTACTTTTTATTAAAGTGGGTTCCGAACCACCTATTTTGCCAACAACACGTGAAACACACCCAGAGGGCCACTTCCCGGCTTTTTACCGAGCGGTCACCCATCCTAGTGCGTCCCCCGCCCTACGCCGTTTAACTTCGGTGATCGAACGAGATTTTCAGCGAGGCAATGGTCGTTGACTAGAGCGAAATAGAGTCACACATACTTCACGCGTTTGTTTGCGTATGAGTTGCGCTCTCTTTGATGCGTGCGCGGCAGAAGCGGGCTGCTGCGAGTTTCGATATTGTTTTATTTCATGCGATTCTATTCTTTTTTCCTTTCTTCCGATCACTCACTCGCCTTTTATCCGTGCTGCGTACAACACTTATATTAAACTATTCGTTTTTACGTGCGTCCTTTTATGGACACAACCCAGTCCTCAACAGTTCCCCTTCCGGCAATTGTCTTCTTCGCGCAGTATCTCCGCCAGGGAATTCCGTCAAGTTACTGGAATCGTGTTAACGCAGTCGGACGTGTTCCGACGAACAAATATTTTAACTAACAAAGTGGTACGCTGCATGCTGCATAAAGCTGTACCGATGTCTCTCGCAGCGAGTTCCCGAGCAATAAACTACTTTGTTCCCCGAATAAACGGAATCCGTAGTTGATGATACTTGAAGCGAGAAAGCAATTACTCAAATTCGGCGGACGTTTTCGGTATATTTCGCGCGCGATGTAGGTCGACTTGCTCGAATTCAAATGAAATCGATTAGTAAATAAAATAAATTTGTTTATTTCCATTAAAAAGATGTCATTTGTTTTTTGTTTGTACTGTTTTATGATTTATTAAGAGCTTGACGATTTTACATTGAGACAGTAACATTTTTAAATGAATTTTGTATTGTCCCTTTACGATGTATCGATAATTCGTAGTGTACAACATTTAGCAACACTGCAATTACCATTATTCGTCGCCGTGGACAAGAAATTCGATTTTCCTACCGTGACTGTAGCAATTCGATCGCTCGCTGTGCATTATTCGAATTTATATCTTCATTTCGAGGGCGGCACGCGCTCGCACTCGATACTTCGCAGCGTGTCGTACACAGTTTCGCGTCGTCGTATATTTCGAGTATCGTGAGCAATTGACAGTCAATTATTCATGAGCCGTTGACTGAACAAAGGTTCTCTTATTCGCGTATGAAAAAGTGATTTCACAGATGAATAAGGTGTGTTCCAGGCTTCTCGCATCGGAAAATCATTATATGTCATTTCGCCGGGCGACGGTGTAATAACGCGCATACACGTATATCGTAGATCTGTACGGCTCGCCGCCATCATAAATCCATTATGGCAATATCTGCAGCTATAAAGTCACTTCACTTTGGATGGCTGAATAAGAAATCGGGGATCGCTTCTCCTGCCTGCTCTCTAAGAAACGATAACGTCGTTCTCGCTTGCATTATTATTGCCAATTGCGACTGGAGTCGTCGCCGGTTTCACAAATATTCTAGAAAAAAGAAATAAATTCTGGCCCGCGAAAGTAGACGCTTCGAGCTTTCGATCGAGTCCGAATTTGTTACTGTACTGTTATTTTTCGCGACAATTTTTCAAGTGCTTTTCGAAGATGCGAGAAAAATCGATCTTGCGAAAACGGAACGGCGGAACAGCGCTTAAAAGACAAAAAAGTTCAATAACTATTTCGATCTCTAGAACCAATCGGAAAGCACTGCTCTCCGGTACACGTGTAACGTACGAACAACGAACAATCACGGTCCATCGCAAAACCATACACAGAGAACGCTTACAATTAATTCGACTGTTCCTTGTTCGTGAACGGCTTCGAGTTTCGTCGAGTCCTACACATATATACATACGTACGTACACAGAGATGTGCATACGTATGTAGATCGGGTTAAACTAGCTCCGGGCGGAGCGAGTGTAATGGTTTTGAAAAGGTAAGATTTTGGCTAGCATTATGAATCCCAACTAATTCCCGGCTCCACCCGCGGGGGAATACAACTTTCCATTAGTGAAATGCGGTTAGCATCGTGCAACGGATTTAACGTGTCATTAATTGCTCCTGCCAGAACTGTGAATCGCATTATCGCGGACGCGGATGGCTGCAGGTTCTCTAGCGGCTCCGGTTTTCGGGGACCGGTCGCCGCCGCCACCGCCGCGGTATCGTCACGGATCATAATTAGCATTGTTTATCGAGTGCTTGATTATGGCGCGAGAGTGACTCGACGACTGAATCACGCGGCTTTGAACTTGGCAACAGACAGAATTTGCATAGAGCCAAGTAATTATGTGCCGCAAACGCTCGTCGATGTAAACATCGCGGTGAACGCGAGATTAAGTGGATGCGCCTGAGCAACCTTCACGCAGGCCTATGTGTTTCTTTGCCTTTGCCATTTGCCGTGTTTCGAACCGGCCTCCGTCTCTCGTCCACCCACGAGATCAACCGGGCAGAATCGGACGAGAGAGAGAGAAAGAGAGAGAGAGAAAAATAAATGAACGCCCAACGAAATAATCCCGCCGAGATTAATAGGATTTCCTTTGAATACGACTCGCCGTATTGTCGGAGACTATGGCTAATAACTCAGAGTCATAGTTCATTGGAGCGCAGCCGATGCGATGGTTGAAGGAGGAGCCGGGAGGACCCGGCAAGTGAAGACGGTCTTGCGGAAACTTTCAACCGTCTGCTGTCCGAACTCCACCCCCTTAATGAGCTACTCATTTCGTATAGAGGTTGCTCGGCTATGGCGCTTACTATAGCTAGCTCTTAAAGGCGTGCACTCGTCCAAAAATTAAAGGGAAATTAGTTTCCTTGCATTCTCTCGACGGGTGTGCCGATCACGGTAACCGACCTGGGAAGAAAATCAATAAATTTAAACAATTTTCTTCTTAATCAAACGTTTGTTCTTGATTAGTCATTAAACGACGGTTCCCGAAGTTTTGTTTGTTCACCGAGCGGATTGTTCGTTCGCGGAAACATTTTTCTTGGCGAGAGAGTGGATTGCGGTGGAACAGCGAAACCGCCGCGCGAAGAAAAAAAAAAGGACCGAAATAATTAAAGTGATGGCTCTGCAAACACTATTCTCTAATTGTGCGCGGTCACTCCGGCCGCAGTTGTTTTCATTGATCATTTTTTCTCGACTATTTTTCATCATGTTTTTGCACCGGGCAGAAAGCAAACACGTATCCGCCGCTTCTTTATTGTTCCGCCGTATGTGTATATGAAATCGAACGCCGAAGAAAAAATATGAAACGCGCTCGCGCGGATTTCGCGATGGTGTACGTTCCGCGAAATGGACCGGTCTGTTTTGCCGAATGGTTTTAACCTCAAAACCCTATACGATACAACGTGGACGCACGCACCGACGAGTTACTATTAAAGACTGCCAGTCTTGCAGGAGATTGTTGCACTCGAATAATTCGAAATTATAAATAAATTGACCAGTGATCAGTCAGTGGTCAGTCACAGGTCAGCTACTGGTCAGTCAGTGGTCACCAACTGGTCAGCCACTGGTCAGTCAGTGGTCAACAACTGGTCAGCCACTGGTCAGTCACTGGTCACCAACTGGTCAGCCAATGGTCAGTCAGTGGTCACCAATTGGTCAGTCACTGGTCAGCCAATGGTCAGCCAATGGTCAGCCAATGATCAGTCACTGGTCAGCCAATGGTCAGTCAGTGGTCAGCCAATGGTCAGTCAGTGGTCAGCCAATGGTCAGTCAGTGGTCAGCCACTGGTCACCAACTGGTCAGCCACTGGTCAGTCAGTGGTCACCAACTGGTCAGCCACTGGTCAGTCAGTGGTCACCAACTGGTCATCCACTGGTCAGTCAGTGGTCACCAACTGGTCATCCACTGGTCAGTCAGTGGTCACCAACTGGTCATCCACTGGTCAGTTAGTGGTCACCAACTGGTCAGTCACTGGTCACCAACTGGTCAGCCAATGGTCAGCCAATGGTCAGTCAGTGGTCAGCCAATGGTCAGCCAATAGTCAGTCAGTGGTCACCAAGTGGTCAGCCACTGGTCACCAACTGGTCAGCCACTGGTCATCCACTGGTCAGTCAGTGGTCACCAAGTGGTCAGCCACAGGTCATCGTCTGGTTAGTCCCCGGCCATCCCCAGGTCCCCTTGGTCCTCCTGGTCCCGGAGTCCGACCTCTGCGGTCGGAGTCCACGGCCCGTCTGGCTGACTGACTGAGAGTGCTCGTCGAGTTCTCAGGCACACCTGCGCAGTGATGTGAAACTCTCCCCACTTCATCTAATTTTGATTGATTTCGATCGACATGACAGTAATCAATGACAAATTTATTAATTATTGCCAACAATGCCGACAAGCACTGCTAAGTAATAACATCGAAACGTAACCTCGCAGATCTGGTCGTTACTACGCACTATTATTAACATAATCCTTACCACGTTACTGTGCGCATAACTAATCACGTTGCATTTCTTCAATAAACAACGGACCCGTGAACTGCACCTTTATTCTAACCTTACAGCGCCATGAAAAAACTAACGCCGTCGGAGAGTCCCGCGAGAAGCAAGTCGCTCGGCAAAAGTAAAAGTCCCATTTCAATAACAGTAAAAGTTCATACCGCGGCGACGCTTCGAAATACCGCAGAATCCAGTGCCGCGCAGCTCGTTTCCGGTAGTTTGAACGTTGACGTAGCGCGCGAAATACACTCGATAACGAACGCCAGCGCTGATTTAATATTCTTTTAATACTTTTTGTTCGCAGAACGACAGCACGCTGGAAACCATAAGTTACTTGGCTTTTACCGCCACGGAGTACGACAACGGCCAAACGTTCAAGTGCTACGCCGAAAACTCGGTCACACGCTCCGAAAACATGGAACCAATGAAATTGTCGACAACGATTGAAGTTTTATGTAAGTGAGACATAACTTCTCCCCCTAACGTTTCTGTTTCTACGTAATATATGTACACGCCGGCACTAGCGCTCGCACGCCCACGCTCTATTCCCACCATTTTTCAATCGAGCCGAGATTTAAAAGAGTTATTTTGTTTTAGCGCGCTTTACCTGCCGGAAACTTCGTAACCTCTTTACAATCGACGATCGACGGTCGAGAACTTTCGAATAAATTGCTCGAAAGCCGTAACCATTTTATTCGAGAAACATTTGGGATCCACTCGTAATATTGATTTTCTCGTCAATGCTGAGACGGTTCTTATTAACTTGCTCAATAATGAGTATCATACTTGCTGCGAATTAAGCTGCATCGACGCACAGTGTGAGATTTCCATAATTTTGGGGAATTAAATTTTTAACTATGTTGTTTTTTTTTTATCATATATTTTGTTTGGACTACTTAATATATGATGATTTATAATTACTTTCAAATGACTTTTATTGTATTTACAGAAAATACGTATTTCAACTCTTGCAAATTACTGTTTGAAAGGATATTTCATTTAAATGATGTAAGGTAGTCACAAACACAGTGCTTACAGAAATATATTTAAAGTTTATCAAAACTATATACATGTAAAAAGAAATGCACTGAAGAAATTTTTCATTAACAATACTATATACATATGTATATTATCTATTAACTTTTATAAAAATTACCACAATAGTGATTCTGGATTACGGAGGTACTGCATTAAATGTAGGGAGCAGGTACACAATTTCTAATAAAATTTTCAATTCCGGAATTAGGACGCGAATTCAGACGCGTTTTCCCGTGGTTTGCTAGTAAAACTGAAAACATACGCGTGGAGTCGCGATTATAGTTTCTTTTTGTTAATCGAATACGTTTAATAATTGTCGATTAAACGGAGCTATAAATTACCAGAAGGCCGTAAAAGTCTTTTAATGGCGGAACAGTGCCAATTAGATTGAAGTGTGCGATGATAAACTAGTGACGAACCGACATTGTAATATTTTAAGTATCTTTTCAGGAGGAAGGCGACTCCGAACGCCATGAATTGCCGATAAATTTCGATTAGACGTAAAGGGATAGCGATATAAATTTCGCTGAGATTAACCATTTTCATCGGGGCACGGTTTCCGATCAAATTCTCCGGTTACCGTGTCGAGGCCATTGTCGCCGGAACTTGCTTAGACAAATGATTCCCGTACAATCGTCGTCTTCCGCGAGAACACGAGAAAACTAAAAGCTCAAACGGTTAAACGGAAATTTTCTCGGCAGGGTAAACGATGGGAAGCTCGCAAAACAAGCCCGTAAAGAATCGCTTCTAATTTAGCCCGAACGATCCGAAGGAATAAAACAACACGAACGTCCCGACGTTCTTCGCCCTAAATTCTTTTTGCGATGTTTGATCAACATCCGATATACCCGAGCGGGAATTAAGTTACGCCTCGCCTCGCCGGCGTGTGATGAACACGTATATTACTGTTTTATCACGCCCTTTTCAATTTGCCTCTTCGACCCCCGCCGGTTAAAGCACGTAATCATAGTCCCAATTAACCGGAATAAATCATTCCCTGCCAATTTACCGCCACCGGTCATCATGCCACGAGGAAGGGGAAAAAAGGCAAAATCAAACACCAACGCTACAGTTTTATTCTCGCGCGGAAGGCTACCGCGAATAACATCGTTACCGGGATTCTCATTTATTTAACGCTGTGATTAACGCGAAAGTTGAAAATCTGATTTCTCTCGGCGACCGCCAATAAAAATGAAAAGATCTTCGCACGGTCACCGAACCGGACTTTCGCTCGGCTGGATAGGCGATTTTCCATACACCCGGTGTAACGACCCGATGACCCCGTTCAAGGGTTAATTATGCTAGGAAAAAGCGGCAGGAGGAGCGGGACAAAAATGGCGGGGAAGAGATATCAAAAAATCGGAGCTGCTATCAGCGTGTCGATAAAAAATGAACGCGTTATCAGCGCTCGGTTACAAATTCAAGTCCTCCTGGCGGACGGCGCTTGGGGACCTTAAATCAAGGGGGACGTGTTCGACCCAAAAATCAGTGCCTAAGGATCCTTTACTGCGTTTCCATCGGCTAGGGTTGGGGAAGGAGAGGGGTGGTTGGACATCTCCCCTGGTCCGATCTCGAGATAGCACTGGCGAGAAAGCGCTAAATCCCGATGGACGTTTCCGATAATCCCGTCGCTTATAAGCAACTTCTTGTATCTTTCAATTACGTTTGTTGGGGCGACGGCGGCGGGGGTCCGTGGGTGAGGGTTTCGTGGACCGGGCAGATCCCGTTCCCGCGATACGAAAAAGAAAGATAGATAGCCGTATATCTCGTTGATGTTTCCAGTTACGTCGCGAAGCGACGGGGAGAAGTTTCGTTTTGTAGCCAGCACGAAAGCTATCTACGGATTGGAAACGAGAAACTCGAAGCTGGCACCGTTCCAACTTCTCTCCCCTTAGACAGGCCACTCTCGCGACTATGTACTTACGGCAGAGGGGTGGGGGGTTTTGTTTTATGCCCCGGCATTTTGCGCTCGCCTGTGTTTAAACATATCTCGGAACGCGGACGAACCTGCGCCCTACGCCCGACCACGATCTCTCGCCGGTTTTTATTTTCATTCCGTACCACACGACGCGCCCGTACCCGCGACATATTTTCCCCGGGACCAAAAACACCCCAGACAAGATGCTCTGGCCCTTTTCTTTCGACGAATTTATTGTCCCTTCAGCTGGTGACTATTTTGACAATGTCGCTTTATGGAGAGACACGCGTCCGTCGCCTTTTACTTTGCTCGCTCGGTCGAACAGCATCCGAAACACTTTTCCGCCTAGCTTCGGTAGATAGAAAAGAAATACGTATGTATAGTAGACAAGCGAGACGCCACTTTTATCATCTTAACAGCCTGTTTATTTACGACCAATGTTACTTTGTTTTTTCACAGATCCGCCGATAGTGAGGATGAAACCGCAGAACATCACTGTCAACGAGACCGACGATATTCTCATATTCTGCGACTACGAAGCGAATCCGGCAACATTAACGAACGTAACATGGTAAGAGACTCCAGGCGGCCAATGAACTTTTTACTAATAAACTCCGCTGTTTCGACTCGCTAGATTTAATAAAAGATTGAAACGTATCAGCGTTATACCGAATCTTATGGTTCCAGCAGTTCCTAGTCTCGGAGCTTCTCACTTTTCAGCATTGGACCCCTGGGCTCCATAGTCTAGACCAGCTCTCTGTACCGCGCGGTACTCTCCTTTCATCTCATTGGCTGACTAACTAAAGGCTTTATCCCGGCGAGACCTCGAGTCTAAAAACCGTGGGTGCAAAATCCTGTAAATACGGAGCTTGTAGCAAAATTTCGTATTCTATTCGAAAGTTTTTACACGGGCCAGTTCCCACGAGGTCTTGCGGGTATATCCTGCAACAAAATTAGGTTCCATCTGTCCGCCGACGTTTCCATATTTTTTCTTTTCTTCATCGCCGTAGGAAAATTAGTCGTGGCAAGTTTGATTACTTCTGATATCTTTGTATAGAATATAAATAATATTCGTCGTCTGTTTCTTAAAGACTCTTCAAACAGTGACACGATGCTCGAGGGAAGCTCTAAGCTTGGTTAGAATTGTAGCTTAGGCAAATTGTATGAAACGGTAACGGTGTTTACACCATGGTGCGGCCTACCGCTAACAGTGTCGTCTGCCAGACACTTTCTCGTTCTCGGTGTCCTTATATAATAATTATGTCGTTCCGAGGGACGCCTGAAAGCGTCAAAGTGCAAGGCGTTTGCTTTGAATCGCGCCACGCTTTCCTACAAAACTGCTCTCGGAAGGTTTATTGACGGTGCACGGCTTACAGAAGTTTATAGCGCTTTGTCCAACCACAACTAACTATGTTATAAAACAAGACTGGAGTAACGAGAAGTTAATCCTTAGTCGGCGAAGATTGGATTGAACTTTGCCCGCGACAATACAGATTCTTTATCGACTTAATGCAGCATTATTATATACATATGTATATATATATATATATATATGTATATAGGTAGAGTCTACAAAGTGTTCCCTTTCTAAAATTCATTTCTATGGCGCTGCGTGTACCGCGGAATACCAAGTGACGGAGTAAGTTCCTGCGATTTCTCATGTTAAAAGTAAACCGCAAGAACTTGATTAGTTTAAATGTAGTTAGAATTTTACGAAGGATTTTTCGCTTTCATTCTTTCATTGTACCGTTAACATCGAAAGAACGTGACGTGAAAAAGGTCCTTTTCCTTTCGTTCGAGTATAATAAGTAATTTAATAAACTCGATGATCCTAGTTTGACCGTAAATTACTAGAATATCATTCTACAAGGTATTAGCGTGAATATAATGAAACGTTTGTTGCGCATCTACCGTGGCAGACATTTTCGAAATATGCGCAGGGCTTCGGAGCTCGCATCAAATATCAAAATTGATGGTGTCACTTAGTCCATATGCAACACTGTTTACGACGAAAATTCTTTTACGAGTCGCAGAGTAACGTAATCGTAAACCTGTTTATCGACCGTATACGGATATTGGTATTCAAAAGGTTAATACGACACGTAAAACAGAAATACATAACTTCTGTCCGATAACGTTTCTCGCCGCTGCTGATGTGAAAATGGTTTTTTAGCGGTATAAATATTACCGAAACGAATCTCGGAAAGCTTGTACGCGAGGGAATTGTCCGAGAAAACGTTTACAATTTGTTGGAGGAAATTTCGAAGAAAAATCAGACGGACATAATCGAAAGATATTTTTGCGAAAAATATTCGTAAATAGTGAAGGCATTTTACATCGCCAACTTCATTTCCGGTATAAGCTTCTTAGAAACACTTGTATCGAATTAAACCAGCTACAGCTGCTAATTAAGAACTTTCCAATCAAAGTTTACTCGAATTGCAATCCTTTAAGAAGCCAATCTTTCACGACTACTACCATAATTAGCATAGCATAATAGCATCGCAAAGTTTTTCGTTCACTAGTTTACGGTTTTGATCGGGAAACCAAGAAATATTAACTGTGTCAAAATTTAAATTTAATATCGACTAATCGCTCGTTGCGCCAATATCCGAGTATCTAATGCGAAATTCCTTTTTAATATTTCCTTTTCAATGATCTCGCTGATAAATAACAGAATAATCGTCTTGAAAAATAATAAATTCGTTCACATTCGAGGCATAAAAATATATATATTGAAACTATAAAGTACAGCGTTATCGTAGGTCATAAACAGTGCTCAGTGTCGATATAAAGCGTTAAACGCGCAACGATCCACGTCGCCACTAAAAATAAAATACAATGATTAGGAACTAGTGCTTTTTTTATTTAAATGGAACCGAGAAGGATCCTATATGTTTACAGAGCTTTACTGAAATTGAATCTGACTTACATGAATCGCCGCCATTTTGTCAGAGAAAACGCATTGATTCTCATAAGGAGCACTGCCCGGCCACTTGAAATACAGGGACACGGTGGAATTACGAGACGGAACTTTTTCTTTTTTTTTTTTTAGAAATATCTCTCGAAGAACATTCTCCGCGGAATTATTTCACGGAGCACGTGTTGCGACCGCTGGTTGATGGTTTACTGAAAATAGAAAAACAACCCCGCAGTTGTATCTCGTATTGTTGCCGTTCGCTACGACTCCTCTGCTTCTTATTGATTTACTTCCCCGGGAAATGTTTCATTGCGGATCGAACAAAACCGATGTTACATAAAATCTCACGAATTTAATAAATTCTAATAATAATAAATTGAACAAGCATATTTTTTTAAACGTATCTCAAAAAGGATTGAATGTAAAACCAGAGGCGTGCACAATGCACTGTTTAAAAACTTGAACGTTAAATTTGTTGATGCGTTTAGGGATTAGCTCCAGCGATGTCGTCGTTTTGTGACTCTCGTGTGCGTAGCTCAACGCCGTAAAACGATAGTACCAGTACTTTACGTCGGTGATACTTGAATAGTCCGGATTTAAAGCATCCGCGTACATCTCCCTCCTCCTCTCCACCCCCGCCAAAGGTAGTAGCACTCGAAATGTCAAAATAAAAAGGCGGGAATCTATCGGGATGATTTATTATGTTTTTTGTAGCGTGCTCTAAAAACCATATTTCACACTGATGCATGCGAACGCGGCCGCGAAAGGATTCGATGGTCGACGTCAGCTTTGCGAGCGCGAGTTTTGTTGGAAAAACCCTGCAGCATACGTCTGGATAAAAGTAGATATTACGGTGAAAAGCGCAACGGTTAGAATTCGCGCTTCTGTGGCATACCTTTATTTATTAAAATATGTAACTCGATTTAATTTGAGAGAGATCGATCTAACTTCTAAAATATAATACCTTTGTTCACCTTGGGAACGAGTATTAAATCGACGTAAATGGAAAATAGTGTTTGCAAAATCTTAAATACTCTGCAACGTTCTGTTTGCTTTCTAGGCTGCGAGACGACAAGAAGATAACATTAACCGAAGATCATTATGAAGGCGGCATCACGGAGCAAACAGCGCTTACCGTGAAAAATGCATCAGCCAGCGACATGGGCACTTACAAGTGCATTTTAGACAATAAAGTGGGCACATCCGTCTCGGACGATGTCGTCGACGTCTTCGTCTTGTGTAAGTATTAAAACTCGCAATTTACCACACACCTGGTGACCCGCCAATTTATCCGAGATCGTTGATCCTTTAAATTATCCTGTGTACCAGGCTGATTCGTTTAACAAATTTCTTAAATACAATAGCCCCTACAATTTCAATTTTATCATACGGAAAAAAGAATTTATGCCTTTTCTGCAATTGTTTATTATATAGAATATTAGATTCTAGAATATATATTGCAGGATATAATATTAGAATATTATATTTTTATATAGAACTGCTTGAATCCTCGCTTCTACCCTTTAATAAATTAATTCAATTATTCGTGATCACTTGAATAAAGTGATTCGAAAGTTTCGCGCGAAATGCCGGGCCGTGTACATTAACAAATAAAATACGCTGTCCCGATATTATCATAATTAACTCGGCACTCGTTCAATATTAATGGAACGCTTAATTAAAACCAATATCAAATGTACATTATATACCGCGGTATATTTGTTTGTTTAGCTTTGTACGCGCTCGGCCCGTTTGATCTTACTTTAATCGGCCTGTAGAGTCACGTGGCCAATATACGTGCCGGTGTTAATTAGTAATAATTCCGGATAAGTCGATGAACCCCTCTGGTCGAGAGTCGCGCGTGTCCGATGAATGTTCCTAAATTGCCCGGCGATTTGCGATCGACAGGTCGGAAAACAGCGCGGCTGCGGAAAAAAGAAGAACACTGAATGGATTATGTTTGTTAATGAAAAAGGCAAACGGTGCATACGTTTCGGCATCGGTTCGGAAAGCGGCCGTCCCCGACGATTTATGGACACATAAATATCGTTTACCAGACCAAAACGCGACAAATTGCTGTAATGCGAAACGGAACGGAACTATTTTTCCCCGGTGCCTCTGTTCCCCCATCCTCTTGCTCTCTCTCTCTCTCTCTCTCTCTCTCTCTCTGTCTCTCTATCTGTGTGTGTGTGTGTGTGTTTGTGTGTACGCGACGTCGATCATCGCTGCTCATAAAAACATTTTTGCATGCGACAGACACTGGCCGTTTCGTCGCCTCTGTGCAAAGTGAAATGAATCATTTAAAAACAATGGAACCGGTGGTATTACTAGTCATCTCGAATTTTACTTCACTATTTTTCACTATTTTAATATAAATGAATTTTTGTTCCATGAAATAACCACCTTAATGGAAAATAGATCTTTGCTAGTTGACACCTTTTTTTATGCTTGTAACACTGAAAGTTTCGAGATTGTAAATACTATATGCGAGTAATAGAATGTTAATGTATTAGATTGTCCCAAAAATTCGTTTCGTTATCGATTAATGTGCCCGATGGAAATGCAGTTTTCAAGAAAACCGATGGCACTGTCAAGAAAAGGGAAGCTTAAGAAATAATAAAACGTTAACGAACAGAATTTTTATTCGCGTATGCCGATGTTATATACAAGTAGTGAAAGAAACTTTTAGGACAACCTAATATTAAGTGCACGCAAAATATCGGGTCTTTTCCGCTAAGCTGCGGATTTTGTGGTTTTATGACGAAAACCGCGAAAATTAAAAATGTAGAAAATCGAGATAACGGAACGTTCGAAAATTCGAGAAATGTCTTTATGTAAATATTCTGTACATCGATTGTACGTTTGTAAGGAAAATTTTTGTGGAAACTTTCGATGTGGTTTTACCCAATAAAGCAGAACGCCCGAGTCGGAGGATAAACATTCGCTAACATTCGCGCAGAAACTGTTAAAATAATTCAGCGTATCTAAACTGTCGTGCCGGAGTTGCGTCTGACGGTTATTGCTCTACATTTCGGTCAAGCACGAACAAGATAGGGAACTTGTTGGAGGGAGAGCGTTCACCATAAATCTAAACGGAACAACAGAAATATTGGGAAAGTTAATGTCGTCCGATATCTTAAACCGTGTTCGTATCTACCCTCGTTGTTTACGGAGCCGACGGCGGAGAAAGGGACCAACAATATTTAACGAATCACCAAACTGTAAAAACTGTATTATAGCGTTACGGCGCGCCGCTTACTCATTAGCAGACTGTGGATTTTGAACGAACAACATTGTTTCGAGAAAATCAAGTTTGCATGTTTGTCGAGTATACATACGTGCAACCAACGCCTGATGTAAAATACAGGTGAACGCAATCGATACACGCGAAAATAGGTTAAAAATGTAAAATTCTTTATTCCACATTTCCGAAAAATTCGCGGGTTCGGACACGTTGGAATCCTGCCAAATGCAGGTGCACTCGACAAACATTCGAATTGAATTTCCTTGAAAGCGAGACGTCGCGCGAAAAATTTATTCCTTCATTTTTTTTAATTTTTTTTTTTAATATATCAACAGTGTTCGAACATTACATGAAAATTGAGGCGAATTTAGATCGGGTTTTCCGCTGTTCGTTATTGTACGAACAATTTTCGCCGAAGGTAAACCGCCGCCGGGACCGTAAACAGAATCGCGATGCAATGAAATTCTAATTGCGGTCTTAATAACGCGCCGGAGTGTTGTAGTATTATTTTGTAGAAACAATCCGTGGAATCGGGGGAGCCGGCGAGGATTCCGAACGCGGAAAATTAGTTCGCCCGGCTATCCACTCTTTCCTGCCGGCGGTGGTTGTTTTTCCGTCTTCTAGTTCCGCCGGGTAAACTCCCGCGGACGGTCTTCGGATTCTTTTGTTTTGAACTTGCTGAAATCTTGATTACCTTGCGGATAAAAAATGTTCCAGCCAATCTGCTGATTGGATCCCGTCCGCGGGAGTTTTCTTTTCGCGTGATTCGTGGCCGGTCCTTCAAAGTCTCGCGTAAACGCTGCAGCATTTAACGATGTCGAGGAATCGTTTTCAAACCGACGGTAAATTATATTATCTCGACTATTTAACTGTGTTTATTTTTCATCCCGGCCAGCAATCTGCCGGCAGATTGGCGGCCGACGACCGCGCAAAATTTGCCGCCAATTTCGTGTCCGTCTGTCGCGTCGATCTGCCGGCACGTGTCAGGGTCCTATACTTTTAAAAAGTACAATAAAAAAAAACCGATGGTAAACGATTTTCTCGACTATTTTTCATCCCTGCGAGCAATCTGCCGGCAGATTGGCGGCCGACGACCGCGCAAACGTTGTCGCCAATTTCGTGTCCGTCTGTCGCGTCGATCTGCCGGCACGTGTCAGGGTCCTATACTTTTAAAAAGTACAATAAGAAAAAACCGATGGTAAACGATTTTCTCGACTATTTTTCATCCCTGCGAGCACCCTGCCGGCAGATTGGCGGCCGATGACCGCGCAACGTTGACGCCAATTCCGTGTCGATCTGCCGGCGTATACTTCTAAAAGGTACAATGAAATAGGATCGATTTTGTTGACGCGTCTACACGAAGTGGCTTGTCCCTTCACGTATCCTGCCAACATTGTGCAAGCTCCCGGGCCGCGTATGGTTTACTTTGAATAGTTTTACCCGGCGGACATAAATCTTTATGCTTCGGCCGGTCTCGTAAAAAATGCATGAGCCATGAGACTTTTAAAACAGTCCGCCGCCGCGCCGGTCGACATTCACACGGGAGCATAAAGAACCGGAAAATATTCCGTCTCTTAAATTGATTAGATCCATTTTAATGAGACGGCCCTCGAGTGGCCCAGGAAAGAGAGTGCGGTCACGCGGTCGCCCTGGTAATTGATTATTCGGGCGTTATTGAGTGTGATCGGTAAATCTTTGCACATTTATGGCGTGCTCTCGACGCGCGAACACATACATGTATGTACATTAACAATTAATAGAACTATCCTATTTTCACTTAAAGACTCGTTCGACGTAGACGTTTATTTGATACCCATAAACATTTATACTAACAAACGACAGGGACGTTTGTACTCTATTTTCATCGTAGAAAATCTTTCGATCTGCAAAATCCATTGTTCTCTTATTTCGGTTTGCACGAGAGAGTCCATGGAAATAGAAATTTTCATGAACATCTGCAGTCTGGTGATCACTGGCGATCAATATCTAGAGATTAATAGTAAATGGAACTTCTATAGAAGAAAAAAATTGTCTATTTAATGAACAGTCTGCGAGTAAATTATTATTTCCATAAAAAAAACAAAGGTACCACAATTTAATTATCGTTTCATCGTACCAACTTCATTAACGTTTTTCATGTTACTCTGTTAGTTTGTTTTATCAAATTTTCAACGTATTCTCTGCCTTACAGGAAACCTGATTTTCACCTGCCGTGTAAAATTTTAACCGAAATAAAAACTGGCAATGAAAATTAACTGTACACGAAATTTTAGTTACCGCGCAATAAAAAAGCTATTACTTATTCTGCCAACAAGCTATTTTTACTAACAATGACACGGGACATTTTGCCGATATTTATAAAAACTGTTGAAGAGTGAAATCTCGATCGGACGATTACTTAAGGAAATAGTACATTGGCCGGATATTTAATTTACTCGTTCTCGTGACAAATGCATAAACATCCTTAGTAACAAATATATTGAATTTATTAGACACAGTTGTTTTATGGTTTGATTACAGATAAACCAGTGGTCGAAGTGATAATGGACCCAGACATCCCAGTGAACGAGGCGGACCGTTTGAACGTCTCTTTGACCTGCGAAGTTGTTTCTGGAAATCCAGCAAGTCTGACGTCCGTCCGTTGGTACTTGGACGGGGACTTGCTGAAAGAACTTCCGGATTGCACGAGGAATAGCACCGCGACCACCACAACCACCGAGGAATCTTTAATTTTCTGCGATATTGATCCGAGCAAGCTGCTGCTGGAAGCAGTAGGTCGTTCCTTTCACGGGAACTACTCTTGCGAAGGCAGAAACGACGCTGGCTGGGGACCACTTTCGCCGAGTGCGCCTGTCATAGTCTATTGTAAGCTCTTTTAATTTTTAATCCTTTGATCCAATCCCCCATTTCCTTTTTGTCTCTATTCTTTGCGCTCCGACGATTCGACTTCGCGGTCCGTTGCTCTAAATTATTTTGATTCGCCGAAACTGCTTGCGTCCTCGAATCGAATCATTCAACACGTTCATTGCCGTGTCACTCGCGTGGCACGCACTCGATTAAAGAAATAAACAAATATAGTTTTCTCCGTGAGTTCAGTTCCTGTACATCCGGTAGCCGAGTTCCTTTCATCCATCGGAGAGTAGCCGGGGACAGTGAACGTGTTGAAACGACTTTGAAAGCAGAAAGCTTTATTGAGGCGAGATCGTAACGAACGTGTCATGACTTTGGTATCATTGCAAACGACAGACAAACCTGGGCCGGCCTCCATCTCGTACGAACCTCAGCAGGTAATAAAGAAGAAGTCATTGAACATCACTTGCTACGTAGTGGATCCTGGACGACCAAAGGTAGTTGGCTTTAAATGGTTACGAGGCCTTCACAGACTTCCGGATGCAAATAACGCTACCCTTACCATCGACACGGTTAATTTGGAAACTGAAGCGAACTTTACTTGTCTCGCTTACAATGAAGCCGGCGACGGGGACCCGGCCACCACGTTTATCGACGTGTCTGGTGAGTTGTAAAGTTAGTTGTAAAAGTTTCTAATTCCCACAGCGAATAAATCTGCCGTGCGTCTTGCGCGTGACAGTAAGTCGTACAGAAGTCGGGTTGGGGAAAATGGCATTGTAATAAGTACGTAAAACTGAAACTCATTTCCGCCCGTCCCTGTTCACTCCTCATGATTTAGCGCGCCGCTGAAATTTTCCGAGATACCGATACGAAAGATTCTCGAAACGAATTACACCTCACGTCTGAATAGGCTAAGTTAGAAACGTAACGGATGGACGAGGACGTTGATAAAATAATCGCCAATGAATTACGAGCGTCGTTCGAGCTTGTCCGAGATTTCATTTGATTTTGTCGAGGTTCCCAGCGTCATGGAAAAAGAAGCGACGTGTGCGCTGCGCTAGTAGCCGTTTTTATTGTTCGGCGAAACTGAAAAAGGTTAGGCGAAAGATGCGGCGAACGTAGCCCGGCGAGGATGGCTTCGATCCACGGGGTCGGAAGCTAAACAGAAGGAGACGCGGCGCGCGATAGTGTCTGTTCTGGGTCAGAAAATTGCACGTATTTCACATCGATGGTACAGAGATCGCGTCGCCCTTATCTCTACCCGGCCGTGACAATAACGTCTCCGGGAGCCGGTTTGAAAACACGGTTGAACTTGTTCTTTGATTGTCAATAGCGGCGCCTGCGTTTATCAAGAAGCTGGCCCCTTATCACGGCTACGTGTACAACTCGCCGAACGTTAGCATCATGTGCTGGGTCGAGTGCGCGCCCATCTGCAACATCACATGGTGGAAGAAGGACGCACGGATCGATTTTTCGAGAACGAACCGATACTACGTATCGAACGTCTATCACCAGCCGGATCCTCGAACGAACGACTTCGAGAGCATCCAGTCGACCCTTACGTGGAACATGACCGCCTGGCCGGGCGGCCAACTCGACAGGGCCGAGGACAACGTGGAGTTCACCTGTCGGACCAACGGGAACGGCATCGGACCTGGAGTAAACAGCAGCACCCATTTTCACGTGGAATGTACGTGTCATCTTGATTTTTCGATAAAATTCGATCACACACAGCGGACGCTGTGCTTCTACTTTCGATGACTCTTGGGCTGTGGCTCGCGAATCGTTCGAATATTGCAGCGAAAATTTTATTTTATTTTTTTCTTGCTCTCTCGACAGTTCCACCGGAAAACATGACGATCTCGAGAAAAATGGTGAACGTCACGGTCGACACGATACCGGAAACGGTGAGCTGCAACGCGAGCTCGCACCCGGAGCCTATGTTCCGTTGGTTCCGTGACGGATCGACGGACACCATCATGGAGGGTCGATTCCTCGATTTAAAAGTGCCGGTGCCCAGACGCAGCAATGGCACTTACTACTGCGAGGCGTCGAATCGACATGGAAGCCGTAAGATCTCCATGATCTTGAACGTCCAGTGTAAGTAAATGTAATTACTTAGCTTTTTTCTCCCAGTTTGGACTCTGAGTACTTTTACGAAAGTTTCCGAGACGCTTCCCGAGGTACCTTATGAGATTTTAGTGTCGCCCGTGCTTTTTCAAACGGGATAACGCGCGTTTTTACCGCGGCCGTTTCATACGTTATGGAGAAGAGGAGCTTTCCCCGTTAAAACGTAATAGATGAGCGAACTAAAATATTTCAGCAGACCCGCTCTCGTTTCATTTATAGACTTCATTTAAGTAATTCTGGTTTTATGCGATACGTGTAGCGGACCGTACGACCCCGTAACACAGATACTTCAGCGCCATGCCGCTCGACGGCTATTAACCCTCGTACAATGACGGCTGGGTCACTAGAGACCCGACCGGTTATGTGGAACAGGTGTACAGGGTCTCTCTCACCTGATATTACGTCGTTTCGTATTACGTCAGTGTTGCCCGTAGCAAAAGCGTTTGCAAACTGAAGTTGAATAATTCCAACTGTAATAATGAATTTTCACATTTCTGTGAAACGTTGTTATTGCTCTTATGGAAATCTATTGTGTGCTTTTTTGAATACAATAATCTGTCCAACGGTATTGATCCATGCGAATCGAGAAATTATTAATTTAGGAGATATTTTAGCTCGAATGCGTTGAACTACAAGCTGCCGTGTGCAGCACAGTTGAAAATTGTAAATATTGTATCAAAGCGTATAAATGAACATTTTCAACAATTGTTTGCGTAAGCTTAATCCATGTAAAATGGTATTATATTTGCATTTTGTATATTCTCTTAATTATGATATTGAACGAATATCATGGAGCTCCGGTTGTTGGTTCAGCTCCGCTGTTCGGAATTTGTTTGTTTCAGGGAACTATCGATAATTGTAGAATATTTAACGATTTTATTACTCGTTCGACTAACACGGACACCTCGGTGTTTCAAATCTGATTCGGATCACGCGCGTATCTGTATATTCGTGTATTCGTATAAAAGCAATCAAACTCGAACATTTTCCTCTTCACAGTTAAGCCGGAGTGTCACGTGGAAAAGGAACGAATAGACGGCAAGGATTACGTAGTGTGCTCTGCGATAGCTAATCCGAAAGAGACCGATTTCGTTTGGTCTTTGAAGAGTGACAACGACACGCTGGAACAGGTTGCCGAGATACGAAATGGGAAGAGCTATATTCGACTGGATACTTCGGTAACCAATTTCCGGACATACGTATGTGTTGTAAACAACACCATCGGCTACTCCAGTCCCTGTGAGCGTGACGTGCCAGGTAAGTTAAGCAACAATCGTTATTTCATCGTTTTTTAGTTCCTTCGCTTTTAGGTTCTAATAAAGTGTTTGATCGTTTTTAGACGAAAATTACTGGACTTTGATAATATAGTTGAACATTATTTTCAATTACCTTCGCCAATTAAGAAAACTGAACAAAACAGAAAAATAATTATTTGGCTAGCAATGTTATAACCAGCAGCCTTTAAAAGAGTACATTTTACTTGCGAAGAAGATTTTATTCCAACCTGGTGTGAATTTTGTACAAAATACGAGTGATTATTCGGCTCGCAGTGAATCATTTCACAATGCGCTATTATAACAAGCAGCCTTCAAAAGTTACGCTTTAATTACGAGGGAAATTTTATCCCGACCTGGTGTGAATTTTTACAAAAATAATTATTCGGCCAGCGACGGATCATTTCGTAATGAACTATTATAGAAAAAACAGCCTCTAAAAGTTACGATTTAATTATGAAGAGGATTCCATTGCATCGCGGTGCGAAGTTTTATAACACAAAACGGATTCCTCTGTCATGGTCATTTTTCGTTCCTTGATATTACATTTCCCGGTCGTAATTCTGGTATTATATTGTGCAGCTATAATTCGCGTGCATGCGCGCCGGGTCCGGGGATCTATAGCCGTGAGATTAAGAGAACCGAAAAAGCTCAAAAAGCGACTTCCGGAAGTTTTACGAAAACACGGTCGCGAAAGTTTTCCCCTGTATATCGCCTCTTCTACGAGACACTTTCAGAAACGTAGACCCCGCGTTTCGGTGTTTTATCGAAGTTTACAAAACAGCTTTCCCAGATATCGCGGAACGGTTCTGTTTTGTTTTTTCGCATTTGTTTGTCCAACTCATTTCGAGACAGAAATATTTTACCACGGCGACCGTTAACTACGTTCGCGTAAAATGAAAATTGCGAAAACGACGGCAGCACGTTTCTACATAACATTCGTCTCGTTTCTCAGGAATTAATATCTCGAAGCGAAGGATCTGTAATTACGATTGTTGTTGCACTTGCGCCAGTGATTGCAACTGTCTTTTAATTATATTTCAACCAGCAATTCCAATTATTTATTTAATACGTTTGCTTCGCGCCGTAATTCCGAATACTTGCTTGTATGCTCACGGAAAATTATAATTCCGCGGATTCGAAATTTAACATTTATATGGAAAACGAAGACCAAGTGTTTTACCGAAAGAAAGTACATACAATTAAAATACGTCAATTTCTGCCCGGTGAAAAAAGCAGCGCCGCAAAGTGACTTCCTTAATAATCCCGGGACGCAAAAATTAATATTCGTAATTTATTCAAAGTGACGAAAGGAACGAAATGTAACTAAGAGTAATGAACTTTTCGCCGGGGAGAATATTAAATTCAAATAGGATTGTCATCGAACAAAATGAACTGTCGACAAAACGTTTGGTACCAGGACTTCGCTAATGACTGAAACATCATCCTATGAAGATTTATTAACATAAAATGTAACTTTAGTCCGTGCAATTTTTCAACGTCCTCCTATTTCAAAGTGAGGAATTATTTTGTTTGGAAGTTTCCGAAAGCCATTGAAACTTCCAGCGAAGTTACTTAATATTTAATGCATTAAAGTCCAAGTTTCGTAAGAACTTCTAGTATAGAAAAACGAAGCACAGTTCATTCTAACAAGGCATGACGCACCATCACACATCGAAAGTGATCTTTCTCTATCGTAATTCTAGTTGAAAATATTCAGCTGCATTTTTCAACAAATACGACCGAAATACGCACAAAATAAGATATACATATTGATTTTTTAAAGAAACATGATCTTATATACGAAAACAATTGTTAAATTACTCCTTTTTTTTTGAGAATCAAACTTTAAAAAATTTAAAATAGTGGAACGCAAAAGTGATTTGACAAAAATCGTGTGCTGGTTAAATCTAGAAAGATACGCGTCGAATATATTCGATTAGCAATCTAGCTCTGTGAAAGGCTTGATTAAAATGTCCACGTATCAATCGAATTAAACGGTAGCATGACGTTCACTTACTGAATTCATCATGTTTTGCTGGCATCAAGCTAGCAGAAACATGTACTCGAGCAGTTATTAAAATTTTCATAGCGGTAGCTCTGTCGCAACCTCATGTATGTCGTTCGCTATACAAGAAAATACGAAGAAAGAAACGTAGCTGGAAAAGTTGATTTGAAAGAATGATCGTGTAGTAGCACTGTTATAAATAATTCACGTGAAAAGATAAGAAACATTCTGATGTCTCCATTCTTTCTTAGCTCACCACGGACATCGAAGTAAGTTTCTCCTAGATTATTACCTTAAGTATAGCAAAAAGAACGTCTAAAATCCATCGTTTATCCTGTCACGCTTCATAAGAAACAGTTTTACGTATACATCATTGCCATTTTCCAGACGAAAGAATACGAAAAATTGGAATGTCGCTTAACGATTGTCGCTACAATTATACTTTCCAAATAATATCTCGCATTAACCCTGAAGTGGTTTCCTCGTACTGAGAAGTACAATGGAATGTACTTCCTAAAAATTTAGCAAAAACTCAAAATACTTTGAAGTATATAATTGAAGATTACAAAAGCCAAATGTTGTAAAGAAATTGAAAAGATTAAAGAAATTTTATATTTACTGGGGTCACGAAAGATCCTAGGATACTATTGCAGGGTTAAATACAATACTATTTGAACCGTGAAGGTACATTCATAGTGTCAATTCAGACCAGAGTCGCCAGAGTACTTGTTCCCCCACCCCTCGCTTCCGCCACGGCCCGGTCACGTGACGCGTTTCGTGTAGTGCACGCGTCACAATGTCACGTGACTAATCCGGTACCGGCAGAGAGATGGAATTCCCCTGATCTGGCGGCTGTTGGTCAGACACAGTTTACCGGATTGTCATTCGATTAAAAGATATTTCTATTATCATGGTCGTTTCTCGAGATTATTATTAAACATGTCGGATCGATTCTTATTTTAGGTCACATACCATGGTGGCATCAGCTGGAGGGGAACATCCTCTTGATCATCATCGTATCGGCAGTCGTTCTGATCCTCGTGATAATAATCATCTGCGTGGTGATCTTCATCGTCTGCCGACGCAAACGCTGCCAGATGAAATGTAAGTCGCTACTTTCCCGAATACACCGTAATTCTCACTGTGATTTGCAATTCACAACGATTCGCATGACTTAGCATATCCGATGGACTCTCTTCGAGATTCGTACGCGTCGATTACAACGCGAACGAACGGGAAAACAATAAGATCGATCTAATCAATCAAGCAAACGAGTTTTCTCTGCTTTCTAATTTTACAAGCATGCTTGATCGTTCGTGATGGTGAATACTAACCAAAATCTTGAAGATGTCCAAATTAAAATTCTGCATTCATCGCAAAACGAACACTTCACCGACATTCAACGCGGCAATATCAAATGCGACGACAATGTTTTGCGAGAAATATGCATTACCTGAGAAATTGATCGTAGGCCTACGGTAAACCTTAAACTCACAGGAATCGGTTTGAAACTTCGCTAACGTAGTGATCGGTTCGAGTTTCGCTCGAGTATGTTCAAGAGTATATGAATAATTTTAATCGAATGAATAATTCTAACTTTTAATCGAATGAATAATTCTAACATCTAATTTCCAAGTCATACTGGATACATGTACTGCTATTACAAATTAAATGTAATTAATAACTCGCGACACCCGTGATGCACGTTTGTCGTAACACCGTCCGAGGCATATTTCACACTCGATAGATCACTGCATATAGCGAGTGAATTGCATAATAACAGTTCTCGCAATGTGTCGCAGAACATCCCCATAATACGCACCCCTCTTACGACACGAGATCTCGTATCGTCGATATCCGTACATTTTACTCGCACTATTCTCGACACTGTCCACTCATGCAGAAAAGCACACATAACTATCGACACATACAAACAGACATACATTCGCGACAATACAATTACGTGCATACATACATATATTATCGGGTCATTGATAACCAGCGAGAAAATCATTAATCGGTTCGAGTCTTCTCGAGTTGTCCCGCAACAATAGGTTGTCCATAGTAAATTTCCTAGAGACACGAACCGATTGTAATCGATATAGACCGCACGTTGCTTGATTACGGAGCAAGTAAACACGTTAACTGAAAGTAACGTTTAATCCACGAGTTGCTTAACATATCGATCTTTATCGAGTAGCGTCCACGCGTACAGACGAAGAAATTTATGAAAAAAAAATGTTTCCTATAGTCCGATAAAAAGGATAGAACGTCGTGTAAGATACTTGGAACATCAAATGAAAGTACATTTACTATCATTCAATACTGACTGCAGACATCGAATTCCGTGCTCCGACGATTGGGATTCTATAAATGGTGGAAATTTGTTGCATACGGATGGAAACATTGGGGAAAAAATTAAATTGCATTCGTTTTGCGTCTGTCCGGTGAATTGAAACGACATTGTCGGATGATGCGAATTCGGGGGCAACTAAAATTGTCTGACAATGAGTGACAGCCAGAGAATGTTCCCGTGCAGCAGCTTCGACAGTTTTTAAAAAGAAGAGCAGCTTGGTTCGTGACAGAATCTTCGGGGCGTAATTGGATGGCTGCAGTCGGGTTTGCATAAACCATGCACCCGCATACATTATTATTTTGCGTTGTTATTTACCGTTCATGCTAGTTCCGACGAAAGCATGTCTATTATGTTACGTAATCGTGTAAAGTAGATATGGACAATGCGAATTTCCTATTTGGATGCAAAGAACAACTACATAATACATTATACAAAATGATTAAGCGTGCATACGAACCTGTGACGTGTTGCTGTGCGGTCGAGGAAACGAAAGAATATTTATCGGCTTGCTGGACATTTTTCTCTCTCGAAGGAAAAATGGTAGAAAATTTATTTCGACATAAAAATATTTATTTATTTTAATTATTATAAAATTTCCGTCAATTGACTTGAATTATTCAGGTTGTCGTATAATAAATCGACAGAATTTAAATAACGCGTTCAACAAATTTAACATCGAATTTCAAATTTAAAGAATGTTTATCGTATTTTAATTAACCACGGCTTTCATTTAAATATTTCAACTATATCGTCGTGACAGTTCCACTGCCGCGCATTAATGACAATTTAATTCAAACGGAAACAATTGCAAGTGAAGTGAATTATATAATTGCTTCCCCCCTTTCGAAATGTTTAACGATGTCAACGAGATGCTCGAAGATTTGCATATATACTTTTTCCGTGCTAATTAATACCGCCCCCCCCCCCCCACACCGGTTAATTAATTCATGTTCAACGAACGTGACGCTCGTTAGTTGAAATAAGATAGCGCTTCTTTTTTTAATCAACGCGTTGCATTCTATAAAATATAGACAACAAAAAATATTTTTTTAAATGTCTGATTTTGAGAATCTCGATACGAACGATAGCAGAAAATCTTCGCAAATGCTAGAAAGCATAGGGATGAATTGTTCTCGAAACGTACAAAACAAATGCGGAACGCGTTTTAAAGGCTCCTTTAAGCTTGACAAAGAGTACAATGCTTACAATAATTAACAAAACCATTTCACAGTGGAACGCGGTTGCAGCGAAACACAATGAAACACAATCTTCCACAAAAGTTAATTAAACGTTCGTTCCTATTTTACCGTGATAAACCATTTGGAAGGATGAAATAAATAGACTTACCGTTAATCCCAAAACTCGCGGAATCCGCGGAGGAATTTCCGTAAGCATCTCTGCGCAGCTCGTTCACATTAAATTAAAACCGAAGGTTGAAGATTCAAATTTCATTGACAAATTTTCTCGGCACTCCGTCCGTCACCGCGTGCTCGCGCTGCCGTCTAGCGGCTCCCGACGCTCGTTACGTGCCAACATGGCGGCGCCCGTATCGATGAATAACCGTGAAAATAATCGCGTAACTTTTCAACCGGTTGATTCCTAAGCTTGAAACTTGGATTTTCGGCATGTCCTCGTCATAGTCTACAATCTTGTGTAAAAAAAAGTAAAAAATCTCTGGTTCCATCAAGTGAAGTTCAGCCTTTTTTCTAATCGGGCCATCCATTTTTGCCTTGAGCGCATAAGATCCAAGCGAACGAATCCAACCAAGAAAGATACGAAATTCTGTTCACGTTCCTGGGCGGGCCGCTGTGCGCCGCGAACGATTCATAAAACATTCAAAGCTGCCGCCGGGTGGTGCCGTCGCGGCGTCGGTAAATCTACAATTAGCGAAATGAAAATGTCCAGCGAGTCTTCCCGTTTCTACATGCAAGAGAAGAAAAAAACGGGTGTCGTCGTCGTCGGCGAAACACGGTCTCGCTCGCGAAACACCGGCGAGAGTTTAACACGATATCCCCTGCCCGGAGAAGTTAGCCGGCGTTAATTAAATTCGCGCAGTCGTAAACTTCAAACTCGAAAAGAACGTCCCCAATTAAACGTAAGACTGGAGGGCGCGGAGGAAAAGTGTCGGCGCGGTGGGGTGGGTGACGAGAGGGAACAGGACCCGATGGGTTTCGTCGGTCCTCGGAGGCACAGCAGCAGCCGGCACGGGTTTCGTTTTCGGTAGCCTCCCACTAACACAGAAAAACTGATTCGTTTCTGCTCTACTTTTTAATTTGGACTTGGTAAACAAAACACAGACAGTAATCGGGTGGTCGAGCTGGAGGAACGCGAACAGTAAGTACGAAATACAACGCATCGCCGTTTGCCCGGCTCTCCATTCTCCTCTTTCTCTCTCTCTCTCTTTACTTTCTCAAATTATTTCTTCTCTGTTCCATATAGGCGAGTGTGCTTTCGTTTGCGAATAAAAATCGATTTTCTTTGACATTTTCTTCGAAACGTAAGCGAATATGCGTGTGCGCAAGTATACGAAAAATTCTATGAAATCGAAGGAATTTATTCAACGACGCAAGAATCGAAAAGATTTTGCGCGCGTATTCCACGACAATTGCGCTCGAAGAGAATAAGACGGAACGCTCGATTTTATTTTTTTTTTTTGTGAACGAAAGAGCAGAACGCCCACTTAATGTTTGCCGTGTGCTCTCCCGTTTCTTTTTTCCATTTCGTCTGGCCAAGCTCTCTGTTTTGCTCGCCGTTCCGTTCGCGGCACCAGTTTCTCTTTATTTCACGGAATTACCCTGACTTCCGACAGCTTGGCATCTGTGTCTGCATGCGCTCTATTACCGAAACGTGCTTCTACTCGCCGAAAACCGGCTGCAATATTCTACTTTACGCTTTACGAGACACGGTCATGTGCACATCCCGCACCGGTATGCTGATAATTCAGTGGTATTATTAAGTTTGTGCACGATATTACACACACATATGTATGTGGAGACGCGCACGTATACACAAGACTCACCGGGAGTTGTACGAGCTCGGATTGCTAGAAGGATTCGATTGGATCCGGGATACTAATTCAACCTTGGCAAATCGTGGTATTCGATTGATCGATGGAATTATCGGTTCCTCGTATCGGTGGCTTAGCAGGAATCAGATATAAAGAGGATTCCTGTAGTCCCCCGATTTCAGGAATTGAATGATTCTCCTCGGTCGAGATGCGATGATCGCGTAAATACGTCTCTGATCAATTCGAGACGCTTACTTTTCCTGTTTATCCACTGTCACCGAGTCTCGACCCCCTTTCGCACAGTCGTCGAACGCACGAATTTTTCTTCGATTTCGAGAGAGCGTCGCAAAGCTAATTCGAGACATTAGCCGGTCTAATTCGCGTAGGAAATATTTGTTAATGTGTGCTCGGAGAGTTCGAACCTCTTGAGAAATAGTTGGTGGGCTGGTCGAATCGTATATATCGTGAGAGATTTAACTTATATACTTATTTCGCGATATTACAACTTCGAATATATTTATTTCATTATTTTTTTCTTATTAAAATTCCACGGACGATGAATTGTTGCATAAAGTCACTTCTTTAAAAAAAAGAAAAAATGAAATTGCCTACTGTTTCAATTACCATAGAGATCGGTATCTCCGCGTTTATAGAATTAGCTTAATTAAACGGCGATAGACGAGACAGCAACAACTGAAAAGGTTCGCCGGGGTTCCATGCACTCGATGCAACATTTGCCCGCGGGCGAGCAAACGGCTTCCGAAGTAATTATCGAGTTTCTCAAGTCGATATAGATACCGATCTGTACACGTCGTCCGCGAAGAGACGTGAAATTATTCTGTCGTGTGTTGAACGTGTGCCCGTGCGTGTGTGTGTGTGTGTTTCTTTCTTGTTAGTACATACTCTGGCATCATTGAAGTTTCCGTTTAATCGTATAAGGTGTTGAATGTACGTATTATCAGCTCAATGACTTACGGACTTTATTGGTGTGAGTTCGTGTAACAGCAACCCCCTCCCCTCTTCCCTGATGTGTAGTGTGCACGAGATTGTCTCCAATCTCACAGGAAGCCTCCCTCCTCACTCCCCCCTCTCTCTCTCTCTCTCTCCACTTCTCACACTCTCGTTCGCTGTTCGCAATCTCTCTTACACCTCCTTGTTCTCCGGCACGGCTGAATGCATGTTGCGTTGCATAATTTAGTGACCACTTCCGACTTATAATAGTTTACTGTCGAAGTCTACATAGAGGTGAGTCAGGTAAGGGTTGCACGTGCAAATGAATAGGGGCGGCGGAGTTCTTTGTTATTCGAATGTAGCATTGCGCGCGGTTGTTGCATAATTTAGGGATGATTAGTTACACTAGCTGATCTCCGTTACAATGGTGAGCTCCATCTCTCTCTCACACACACACACACTCTCTTATTCTCTCTGTTCTATTCTGCAATGGCGACACTTTCCGAGGTGAAAGGTAGGTGAAGGGTTGCATGCCCGATGAGTGGAAAGCACTCTCTCTCTCTCTCTCTCTCTCTTATTGAGTTGGCTGTCGTTCAAGTCGTGACCTGAAACCAAGAATCCTTTCGGAAGTATGAAAAATTTTTTCGGCCGCGCGACGAGAATCTTCATAGGAGTTAACGTCCTCCATAGAACTCGATAAATATACATGAGTAATAACGATTATGGAAAGTCGCATCGTGGACGATCGGGCGAGGTCGCGCGGTTCACTATGCCGATCGTCGTGTATGTACGTCTTCGTTTCTCAACTTTGATTGTTTTTATTTAAAAATTGTCGGAAGGACATTCGTCATTTGATTCGGAGAAGTCGTTGATTAATTGGCGATACGTAGGATGTGCGTCCATAATTCACCGTGAACGAGGAAAAGAAACATAATTTTATATTTTCAATTTGACTTGTAAATGTACTTGTTCGAATGGAACATCGAAAAATACCGATCGATTATTATACGAGCATGCGAAATTGAACGCAACACGTGATCGAAAAAAAAAATATTCGGTAAATACTTGAAACGCGAGCCAATTGTCCTACAGTTTAATTAAAAAGCTCGGGAGAGCCGCGTGCTGTCGGCGCGTAACATTCGATAGATTACTTTGCGCGCAACAGAGTGAAAGCAATCAAAAGGATTCTTCGTTTCAGGTTTTATCTTGGATCGTAGACTTTTTAAGTATCGCGTCTGTATTGTATTATTTATTTAAGCACCCGCGGGAAGTTTGGAACAAACGTCTGATCAGCAGAAAGTCGATGAACTCTATCCCCTGAAAAAGTAGAATGAGAGATATTGATTGATCATTTCTCCGAATAATATAATTAATTGGAAAAAATAATTGGCAAATGGAGTTTGTTTCGCTCGGTGGTTGTTACGTTCGATAAAAATGAACAGGGATGCTACAAATGTTTTGTAATACACAGCTATAAAACAACTTCTGCTAGTCACATCAAATTACTTCGTCGGACTTTTGTCTTAAACTTCCGCGTGTAATCGGTGTTCTTTCGCGAAGGTCCCCTCTTCGTACTCTAAGAACTTCGTAATAGACGTTTAACAGAGTGTCACAAGTTTTTTTTTTAAATTCCATAATCTATTAATTTCATGAGGGATAAGTTCGTGAAGAAAAAACAACTTCCATCGGGGACATTAAAACAGGATCGACTATGAAAATCCGATTATCAAATTTATCGGACGGATCGCAGTTAACACGACTCGTAAATATCGATTGACAAATGGTATTTTAATGTTGGAAATTTATGAAGCGATAACGGGCAAACAGTTACAGAGAAATTCTAACTATTTGAAAAAAGACAAAAAATCTTACGACGACAATTTCCAGAGGAGATAAATTTCATTAAAATCTCTCTACGATCACAAGTACTCTACAAAGTCGTATTAATTGCGATACGTCGATTATTTCAACAAAACAAAATTATTTCTGGCATTGCAAAAGTAACATAGTCAACGAAAGAATCGAATTTGGTAAACGAAAAAATTTCAATGCTGCGTGTTCAATTTTTATTTAATTCGGTTCGACTATCCGCCCCTATTCCGTAACTGTCGCGAGTCGATCCTTTCGTCGACCGATAACTGTGACAATCTCTGGTGTGAAACGTGATCGTTGCACAGTCCAGACGGTGGGCCACCGAGTCCGACGGTGTCCTCGCACTCGGCCCAGGCCCCGGTGCATCCGACGCCCGCACCAAGATGGCCGCTGAAGCCCGGGGTGCTGGTGCACATCAATCGGACCCATAGCCTGCGGTCCGGTCTCAGCGTTCGCAACGGCGAATCGCTGCGAAACGAATTGATAGCCAGACAGCAGGCCGACGTGCCTGTGACCGATCGATTTCTGATGGAAACGACAATCACCAAAGTGCCGGCCAAAGTGTTCCGACGCAGGAGGGAGCCAACGCAGAGAAGCCTAACCGTGACCTCTCTGAACGACGAGGGTATGCTTGCCAGGGCTAATAAGATTAAGGCGATGTTTGGAGTGCAACTTAAAGAGCAGGCTACTTTGCCCGGTATTTCCAGAGAGAAGACAGGTAAGTCTGCGACGGATCCGGGGATGAGTATCGCTTTAATGTGGCCGTGCCTGAGACGCGGAAACTTTACGCTAGCGCGCGAGCGAGCCCGCTTCGGCCCGAAACTCCTCTCGCGAAGGTGTGACGTGTAACGCGGCGAATCCGTTAATTTATTCAGCTTTGCTCGCGACTACGCTGCCAACTAACACAGCCACGCGAGGCGAATTAGCCCCGTCGATGGTTTTCTCACACGTAGCGCCACGCTGTTCCCGCCATGTTGCGAGTCTGCTTGGAGCAAATCTATTTTTCATCTATTAAGGGCTAAGAAAATGTTCTTTTTTTTTTTGAAACGTATTATTTTCAATTTTTCATGTATTTCGTGAAAACGAAATTTGTCGAAGTAATTATTCATCAAGAACCTGTGGTTCGCGAAACCGGTGATGCCGCCGATTGATTTCTGTTTTATCGATATCGTTTCGGAAAATGCGCGCGTTTTTTTGAATGCCGTTCGTTGCGTTCGGGTAAAAAAAAAGAGTGATGTAGTAGAGAAATAGAGAGACCTACTACCCGCAGAACCATTCAACTTTTTCCACGGACAACTTTTTTCTAGCTTTGACCCGGCTCGGGATATAACCCGCCCCAATTGCGTTAACCCGCCGCGCCTCGTACAGACGGAAGATTGGAAGCGGACTTTTCATGCGATTAATGTAACTAATGAAATCTCCATTCTGCGAATTTTATGCGGCGTTTCAATTTTCGCTGGAATTCAGAAATCCGTTCCGAGTCAATTTTTCCGGGCCAATTCGAGAAACACTGTTCCGAGAGAGACGCGTTTTCGATGTTTCGGTACCGGAGTCGCGGGAGCTGGGCAATTTACTCGAATCGAAAAAAAAGTTGCCCTCTCGCTTAGTCACGTGACATTGCGACACACGAGCATCGCAACGCGTCACGTGATCGGACGGAAGAGTGGGGGAATAGCGTGGCAGAAGGGAAAGGTAGAGTGGGGAGACGAGTCTTGATGCGTTTCGAAATTAAAATTTCGTAAAATTTTAAGAAAACATTTTTAAAGAGCTACAGTGGATTCAAGAAATAATTCAACACTAAATACTCGATTCTCGAAAAATTGTCAATATTTAAACAGTAATAATTTCGTAAAAAATGATCACACGAGCATAAAATTTGACTCGTTTTAAAGCTGGAAGCCTCTACTTTCAAAATCCATCGTTGATTTTATTCCAAGATCTTTTTTCGTGACGTAACGAGCGAGAAACTGAAGACGCGTTTCTTATCGAAAATGTTACATATTCAAACGTGTGTGGAGACTTTGAAAAATTTTTTCTGCGACTGAAACCGACATAGATTTCATGATTGAAGCTTCCTCTTTACAACAACACCTTAAAAATTGATGTACGATTTTTTTTCACTGTTTTATGCAACAAAAATAAAGAACAAGTTTGATCGTATATAGCCCCCTTGGTATAACTTATACCAGTGTAAAGTTGACGGCACAGCTCTCATTCGAAGCTCGATGAAACGACTAAAAAAAATCGTACATCAATTTTTAAGGTGTCGTTGTAAAGTGGAAGCTTCAATCTTGAAATCTATGTCGGTTTCAGTCGCAAAAAAAATTTTTCAAAGTCTCCACGCACGTTTGAATGTGTAACATTTTCAATAAGAAACGCGTCTTCAGTTTCTCGCTCGCTATGTCACGAAAAAAGATCTTGGAATAAAATCAACGATGGATTTTGAAAGTAGAAGCTTTATGCTTTAAAATGAGACAAATTTTATGATCGTGTGGTCATTTTTTACAAAATTATTACTGTTTAAATATTGACAGTTTTTCGAGAATCGGGTATTTAGTGTTGAAATACTTCTTGGATCCACTGTATATACTCTTAAACAATATAGCTTTTAGTATAACGAAAGCTCCGCGAGAATCTTTTAGCGTGATCGGCAAATGGTTCGCCGATATTCCTTCCCCCGTACGACCGGATTAAACCGCGCATCGTACCGGAATTAAACGGAATAAAGAGCGAT
This sequence comes from Lasioglossum leucozonium, assembly GCA_028454225.1. NCBI lineage: Eukaryota > Metazoa > Arthropoda > Insecta > Hymenoptera > Halictidae > Lasioglossum > Lasioglossum leucozonium. The sequence goes on along the minus strand of CM052207.1, from coordinate 8,793,508 downwards.
TTATCGCACAAATTATCCGTGCATATTACATTAAAAACACAGGTCGGTTGCAATCCCATGGTGCTTATTGAGCTATGTGTACATTGAATATTTGAAAAGCCGGAGTGTATTAAAGGGATCGGGTGCTCGGTCGCACGAAAAATTGTGTAATTTCGTGTGTGTGCCGGTTTACCAACGTTCGGCTGATCCTTTGTAATAACTTACCGTGAATTCGTTAATTATGGTAGGCGGCTCGCGGCTCGATTTGAGGCGCGCAACGCGCGGAATTATTAAATTACCGAGCGTAGGAATCTTGTGAAATATAAGGCAGCTGCGCGCGATCACGAATTTTCCGTCGACCGCGGAGAGTTCTGTGTCGGTTATAGAATATTCCGCATAAATAACTGCCTACACAGTATTCCCATTAATTCGATCCTGGTCGAATCGGCCGGCCCGGCCCGGCCCGGCGCGCGGCGATACGTTCGAATCGCTTTTAATCCGATAATTATCGCGCGTAAGTGCATGCTCGCGGAACCCATTAACTTCGATCATCTCGGAGCGGGACTCCGGAGTGACGCGGCGAAATAAGAACGAAAATTTCCGGAAATCAAAAATTCAACAGGTTTTCTCGGTAAAAAAAGAACAGTTATTTGCGGCTGGGCTGCTTCTGTGTCGCTGAATATCTAAATTATAACTCGCAAGACGTTCGAACGGTTCATCGTTCCGCGAGTCTCGTGTCAAAGAAGCGGAATAACAACTGCCGATCCCCAAATGATAGTCTTCTCTAACGAGCTTTGCAAAATGAATTTTCATCGTGAAGTTCTTTTTCCGTGTAAAATTCTGTTATAAATTCCCGAAATTGATTTTACGCGAACGAAACGAAGACGAGCACACGCGAATATTCTAAGTACGAATCGTACAAGAATATACACGGATAAAACACGCGCTCGCGAATTCTGGGATCGAAACAGGATCGAGTTCAAAGGGGGGCTCACTTTCGCGGCACAGTAAAAGGTACGGTCGATACTTTTTGATCCACTATACCCCTTTATTCCCCATTTTTTCCCCGTTTCGAAGTTGTTCAAGGAGCAGCCTCGACCGGTGACGTTATCGTTCCAGTCGCGATTTATAACGCGCATCAAAGCGCGTCCATCAAACCCGACGTGAAATTATCGCGGACGATTTTCGAAGCTGTTTGTCGTCGAACGATAAAATCGCGTTGCTCGCGTAACAGGCATCGGCCGCATAACGAAACGCTTTATATGTTCCGTTGCTTCTGTATGTGTATTTCTTTCTTCTTTTTGTGTTTTCTTGTCCTGTGTGTGTGTGTGTTTTTTGTTTTTGTTTTTATGTTTTCTCTCTTAGCCGTGACTTACAAAAGAATAGCGCCACGGCAGAGGATATTGCATGCGGAATCGTCCTGCGAATTGAATCGGTGCAACGTCTCCCGTAAGCGAAAAAAACCAGGCGCAGGTACGTAACAATAGCGAACATCCGTCGGCCTTTAGGCATGAACCCTCCCCTCCTCCACCCCCGCCGTGTTGACCTACGATGATTTTCGCACGTTTCGAGAATCGAACGGTCTCCGGCTATTCGAAATGTTTGCACGTACAGGATTCTGTGTGATTCGAATGCACGAGCGACTAACACCCGTTCGCGGTGCGCAGAAGGTTCGTAAGCTTTTCTATTAGGAACGTACGAATTGTTGAGAATATATACAGTTAGATACGAGTGGGACCGGTCATGTATCGGCTGCGGATTTTCATTTGCGAAATCGAAATTGTCACCGTTAATTGTATCACTCAGAGGCAGATAATGAATGAATTTTAATACACTCCAATTCTTCTATTTTACCGGTTCGACTCGCTTTTGTAGCAATTAAAATCCGCGGTCCACAAGGTAACGTAATGAAAATCAAACTGAGATTGGTAGAATTTTGTAAGCAAAGTGATATTCTCTGCCAAAGAATGGAATTTTAAGGATAATTGTATGAATTAGTAGATACACGTTTTTCGTTGGAGACGTTGCGATTTTCGTGGATTGTTCTTGGACAGATTTCGATCGAGAAAATAATATTTTAATTTTAGGACTTGTCCGAATGTTTTGTACGTATGTTTATTCTAAATAGTCCGTTCGACGTTTCGAGTAAAATGTGTTCGGTTAATAATTCGAATTTATTCTCTACTCCTTCGGCAAGATATACGATCACTTTTACGATGTATAACAGAAGATTCTCGAGTTAATGTACCAGATTTATTGTACGACGTCGAGATGATGAATAGACCGCGTGTATACCGAAAAAATGGATCCGTCTAACGCCATTACAGGATCACTATAAATCCTGAATGTATAAACATACGTATGCAAATAATATGCACCCTTTTCACGTGTCTGTCGTGTTCGTGAAACAGCGAGTACGCGAACGTATTTAATCACTTGTTCGAAGCTTTGTTGCACACCGTGAAAAATCTGTGTCGAATGTTTCTACGTAACATATAAAAGCTTGAATCGGTAGAACCAAATATGCGAGTAAATGTGAACGCTGGAAGTAGTAAAAATTTAAATAATCACAAACACAAACTTAAAAGCGAAAGAGAACATAGAATATTTTCAAGACTCTTCCTGTATATAAAATTAAAATATTATTTATCAGAGAGCAAGTCGAGCTCCGAATTTGAATTTCTGGCGGGGATACGCAACACTTCTCGTTATTATTCGCAGCGAAGAAACGGTAAAAATAGCTCGGTTACAAATCAGCGATTTTAATCGAAGTCTACGGTTGTCCGGAGTGATCGTGTGCTCCGATCGTAAATTTTCTCGAAACCCAGTAACGTTCTAAAGAAAGGAAAATTACAACACGTCCACTTCATAACTCTTCAGATATATATCTCTATATATACAATGTATAAGAGCTGTACACGATCCAGATAAAAGATATCGGGATTCTACATTTAGATCGGGTATTCGTGCAGCAACAAGAACCGTAGCCATAGGCCTAGTTCTTCACCAGTGATAGCGTTTGCAATCACACACCCGAACAACGCCAGATAAATGTCTTTCTCTCTTTCTGTTTCTCTATCTCTCTGTCACTCTCACTATCCACACCAGCTGTCTATCTTTGTTCCTGTCTGTCTTTGGCGCACTGGAGAAACCCTCTACAAGCCCACTATATATCTCTCTCTCTATATATATATATACATAGAAACTTTCGGAACGTGTACTGTCCCGTAGTCGGTTACAGGCGAATATCCCCGACACCTTTCGGCTCGGGTGTCCTACCATCGCCTGATTCTACAAAGTCATGTTTCATTTGCACTTACAGATCCCAATCAAGCTGCGAATAACAATCACGTGAACAGCGTGTCGGAGGGTCTTCCGGACTCCGGAGTGAAGACGTTCTACGAGAACCTACCCTTCCACGGGATCCAAGCGCCGCCTAACAAGGTCAGTAGGAATCGATAGACCAGCCTGGAGAGTGGCCTGCCCGTCGACCGGGGCGTACACGGTATTGCTCCCTCGAATTTGCTAAATTCGTGAACACTTCGATTACTTACCCCCACCGCCGGTCGGAGTATCACTCGGTGGACAAAGAAAGAGAATTTTTAAAAATGTAAGATAATCATGGAATTACGAAAATTTCAAATTCAGTCGTTCGCTTTAGACCGCGATCACAGTGGACCCGACTTCGTCCGACGTACGACATTTCGAATGTGTGGGTAGACCCGTCTCCGTTGTGAGACCCTTTTGATTTCGATCAAATCGGAAAGTCGAACGTCGGACGAAGTCGGTTCCACTGTGATCGCGGCCTTAGTGTCTTACCTTCTCGAACGTAGCGCCGGTACCACTGCAAAATGCGTCGGATTCAGTGCACTAAGAAATGCCCCGGGCCGTAAGTAGATGCATACTAGAGCGTAGCGTGTGCCGATCTCGAGGCGTGAACATTGGGACGGAAGCGATCGATGGTGGGGCGAGCTCCCCTTCCCCTTGTGACGTCACAGGTCCCTCGTCTCACAATAGTACCCTGCGCATCCTAGGAGCTTGGTGGGGACGGGCCCCCTTGTGACGTCACGGGTGACTTCTAGTCTACCAATGGTACCCTCCCGCCGCGCCGGAGCTTGGTGGGGGAACCTTTTTTTGCTGCAAAACGACCCGCGTCGTGTTCGGACTCGTTTTAATCGGGAGAATCTCCAGGATCGATTGCCGCCGCGTTCGAAACGATGAGACGAAAACTGAATTTGAAATTCTGCTCGAGTCGCGTTTACATTTCGCGGCACGCTTTCAAGACGCCGAACCGCCGCAGCTGTGCTCGAGGCGATCGCTCGGAAGAGAAACTCCGGCCCGCAAGAATTTTACTTTCGTATCCGGAACTTAGCGAATCGAAGCGAGCACTACTTGCACGCCGTTCACTTGTTTAGAGCATGACTGTTGTTGTTGTTGTTGTACCTTAACGCGCTTGTCAGTAACAGCCGGATGGAAATTGCACCGCGCCGAAGGCGTTCGACGGTGGAACGCCACCCGTCCACCATCGCCTCGGAATCATCAGCCTGTATACTTTTTCTTGTTTTTCTTGTTTCTCTCTCTCTCTATTTTTTTCGGCCAATAAAACCGACCACAACAACCCGCCGCGACGCGTCGCGCTCTGGCCACCGTTCGCAGAATGCAATGAAACAAACACGAGTCCGTTTCGTTTTGCCGCGACCATCCGACCGACCTGTGCTTCTGCTTCATCATTCATATATTCCATTTGCCGATACGATATGTATTTGCACGGCCACGTATCCACGCGGAAACCGAAGGAGCGCGTTACGATGATTCTCCGGCGATTCGCGGATACGTACGGACGTAAGAGAATTCTCCGAGGAATTCGATCAAGGCCATAATCGATGCGATTTTTGGTCACGCGAGAAGAATTCCATCGAAAGAGTGAACTTTAAGAGAGTTCAATTATTTCTGGTCTGGTTGAACGACTACTAACTACGCGCGAGCTTGCACACCAGCTAATTTTGATAGTAATTTTTGGCTGCACGGTGTGTGCTCGCGGTAATTCGTACAGGAGGCGGCGCGGTCGTTGCAGTTGTCGCGCGCAGCGCAGCTCGCTCGATAAAAATTATTGCTGCGCTGTTTGTTGTTCGTCCTTTCGCAAGTAATTTCGCGCGGGTAAATTGTGTACCCGTCAACCGAGCACTAGTCTCTCTCTTGATCTTTTCTACAGCTGCGCCGACCACGGCCGCCGGCCAATAAAATCAATATCGTCTGTAATATCCAAACAATTTCGCCCCGAGGGGAAAAGGACAGAAAAAAAGCTCCTAATCCCGGCTTACAGGTTTTGTGGCCGAGCAATTTGGAGAGCAAATAAAAGGGAAGAAAAACGCCCGGGCGAACGGAACGCGAATTGTTCGTCCGTATGCTCTCCGTTTACTTAAAACAACCTCGAAGCCCCGATCTACTCGAGCGGTGATTTTCAAAGATTTTCTCCGGTCGCCGTGCAACATCGAGCCGCGATCGAAATTATCAGACGAATTGGCGAGTCCAGCGTTCAAACGCTTCTTCGACCGTAGTTGAAAGATTCGTCAACCTCGAAGAAGCCTGTCGCGACAGAAACCAGCCGAGGGTAGCCTCGGAACGCGTAAAAACCTCCGGCTGGTGCTTTTTCGTAGTGGGGGGACGACGGATAGGAAAAAAATTGTTTTCTCTTTTGCCCGGGGCAAAATGTAATAGGTCAAACGTTTTTGCTTACGCGGAGCCGGCCCATGGAGCCGAGGAGAGGCTAACTCGAGGAAGGAATGAAGGTAATTTGATAAAAGGGGTCGAAAATATCAGGAGCACGCGAATACTCGAGGCTCTCAACCGCGAAACGTGGCACAGAAAGTCACCGTGAAATAATCGCATTATAAGAGGCTGGAGTACCGGAGTACCATGCCGCGGCTGGCAGTCTGAGGCTTGGCCTCTCCCTCTCGAACAGAGAGGAACGCGGGGAACGCGAGAAACACGGAGAGCCGTCGCGTCGCGTCGCTGCAAGGAACTAGTGTGTATTGCACTTTGTGGTGAGAGGCTTTAAGCGCCGGGAACGTAATTAGGAATAGGTTTCACCCCGTTAACAGTCAACCCCTGCTTATTTCGGCATTGACTTTTTAACCCCCCACCCCTCGCCCCAAAGTTGCAACGATGATTAATGATCATCCATTAAATCCGCTTCAACGGAACGCGAGATTATTACGTTGCATCTTTAACGCGGCGCGACTGTTGATCTTATCTTCGGAGTTTGCCGAGACGGAGATCAACGCGTTGTCGAGATATCGTTTTCTTTTTTTTTGAGAAAGTCTAAGGTGCTGAAATTTGGAGGAACTTCGCGAAAAGTTTAGCGCGAACGCATTCTCTGTCGAGCGATTATTCGCTGGCCGAATATTTTCTTTAAGGGTGAAAGCGTTTCACAGAGAACAAGAGTATCGCATTTCCCTTTTCTTTTCTCTCGAGCTGTTATCTTTCGCACGAAGACACGAACTCTGTATGCAAACGCCGAAATTTGGTTTGCTCGGATGACACCCGTTTCGCAAAAAATTGTCGATGACATCCGATTCTCTCTTTTCTCGAGCGTCTCTGTCCCCCTTTTCTTTTTTAGATTATTCGAGAGATAAACGCCAAGAGCGATGACCTCTTATCATTTTGATACGTCAACTTTCGTAAGTAGAACTTGCTCGTTCGGCCGCGCTTTTACCATTCTTTTAATCCACTTTCGAGAGGAGAATCTGCTTTAATAATCTTCACCGTGCTCCCCGATGGTCGTTACAAACTTTATTCGTTTGGTAACCCAACCACAGCGTCCGACGGGAAGCGGAATGTTGGAAAATAAGAAACACACGATTCCGTCAAGAATCCCGGAAATTCTCGTATGAAGTCTATCAGAATCGTCTGTTGGACCGGGTGTAGCGTCGAAGACACGCGCTAAGAGCAATATTGATGATCGGGAGTCCGGTAATCACGGGACGCGGTGATTTCGGCAAACCGGAAATCGTGATTCACGGTGGACAATTGTCCGATAAATAAATGTTTGGACTGCGTAACTGTCGATCAATAATCTACATATTAATTCGCCGCGGCTAGGCGAGTGCTGCTGCCAATGAAATATGGATCTCGCCGAACCGGGAGTCGCGCGTTCACGTAAAAGCTCTTCTCCCCCCACTCCCGGAACCGAAGATGACCGACAAAGGCCGCCGCTAATATCCACTTTCTTGCCTCTTCGCTTCCAGCTTCTGCCCATACTCAATTACGTCGGATACGAGCGGTTCCCCGTGCCTCCAATATGGTCATTATGTATAGGTCGAGGGGGAAGGGACACTTGGTTAAATAAAGGGTAGCCAACCACTCTTGGTGGCCGAGGGAATCGTAAACTATGCAGGGGTCGTCGCTGCGTTGAACCCTTGCTCGGATCCTCATAAAGCTGATAGACAGTTTCCCGCTCTTCGGGAAACTACGCGCGTCTTTGACTCGAGTCGAGTCGATGCACCGACGACGGCCATTGTTCGATTCAGCTAATCTCGCCGCTGAACTACGGACACTTGCACTCTCGCCTCCTCAACTCGCCTCACGCTCGCGTTAATAAACTTCGGACGGAATTAAACCGACCCCCCACCCTCCCTCCGCGCTGTTCCATAGATTGCCAAACCTTGCATCTATCCCAATCGGCACGCAAACTGCTTTATTTCCAGTGAATCGCGGAATATTTTCGAAACTCATCGCCGGAAGATACCGGACCGCTTACACGGCACCGTGTAAACCTCTCGACGGAGTTCGTCAATTAATCAGCAACGACCGCGAAACACGACGGAAGAAAAATATCTCGAAACGATACACGTCTGCGCGCGCCGTGGTTCGAGTTCTACCTCACCAGGAAAATTATACTCTCTCTCCCTCTCTCTCTCTCTCTCTGTCCCTCGGTGGAACCGAGCTTCTGCTTCTACAACCTTATAGGAACCTCTAATGCAGTATCAAAGTTCTATAATTAACATTGCCCTGTCGAATTTCTATTCGACAAGTGGTGCACGCAGACACACACACGCAGCTTTTGATCCTGGAACGAAGCACGTTCTACGGCTAATTCGAATTTACCTTCCACTTCGGTGTACGTATCGTAGTGGAGCGCTTCTCGAATCTAGTACCCCGATGAATTTCAACAAAAAATGTACAACTCGATAGCAATATCTGCTACTCGAAAACTTTTATTTGCAGTTGCTCGCGACATAGTATCTCTCTCTCCCTCTCTCTCTCTCTTTACACGATACCAGCCTAGAAACATCCACGGGACAACTTGTTCCATTTCGGAAATTAAAGAAAAAACAGGATTTCGCGCAATGTTTGTTTCAAACGCAAAAGGATTGGAAAAACGTGACCGTATTTCGTTGCGGTTTTCGTGGTAGTTTAATCACTTTGATTCATATTACGGTTTCAGTGATTAGAACTTTTTCCTGAAAAAGCAGAAAATTTATCTCTGTTGTTGTAAAAATAAATAGCTGCACATCAACAAAACCGAAGTGGAATTTTATGGCGATTTAAAGGAAATAGATAACATACATATTTGATATTTGATATCACGAGTCTGACGCGATATTGTAGGGCAATATGGAGGTACAACCCCTTGCCGTACAGTGATTAAAACGTCTTCATCCCCAAAAATGTCGTCGAAGAGAAAAGAATACATATACTGTTTGTATTGCCACACTGACTTTAATGCTGAAATATTGATTACAAACAAATCAAATTTTATTTCATCTAAAAAGAAAGACCTAACATTCGTATTTGTTAGACTTTGTTTAAAATCTTCATCACGAGTCTGACTCGTTACAATACGGCTAGGGGTTAAATCGATGAAATTTTTTTCTGGAAAATTTTCTTCTTGAAGTATTTTCAATAAATAAGAGAACAATATTGTTAGATTCCCCTTTGATCCAAAAACACCTGTGAAAAAATCGCGAGAAACAGGAAAAAGATGTTTCACCATTAACAACGATTTAGCCTATCGAGCACTGCAAGTTCCGCGCAAACAATGACGCCCCGAACAGATGATTCGATTTTCACGGAGGTGTCGCGTATTGTTTATTGAGGAAAAAAATCCGGTTACGCGACGAACCTGAGATATTTCCTGCAAGGAGCTCGCGTACTCTGCGACCACCATTCGAAGCTGATGCCTCGCAAGTATTGCGCGCTTTCTTTGAATTGCAAAGCAGGTATTCCCCTCCCCCCAAAAAAAACAGCGTCGCGTCTACAGGCGGTGATCTTTTCCCCGTTGCTCTATGATGCAACTCCGTTTCGCCCCGGAAACGTTTAACGCAAAATTGGCAGCGCGCGCGTTCGTTTCCGACATCAAAGAGAATACAACAACGAATAAAAGTTCCCGAGGGTGGGGGTGGAGGGGTGGTCGAGCTCCCACCAGCTTTCTCTCGTCGGGAACTGGTCCGAAATTTTGCGCAAGTAGACAGACGCGCGCGAGCCGGAACTTCTCTATGATCTCCGTCCTCGATCATGTTAAGCCAGGCTTAATTGTCGCGTGTTTCAGACAGCGACAGCCGATGCTCTCGCGGCGAGGGAAAAATGACAGAGCAGAAATAATTAACTCGCCGAGAACAAACTTTCCGACAAATGAAACCAGAAGTTCGGAAACGAGCAGACCATAAAGTAGTGGTTAAGTGGAATTGGATCCTTTTGTGGCGGTCGCCATAATTAGTTCACGTGTACCCGTCGCGCCGTGGCAGCCGGTTTTCTGCGGAATGATGGCGATTTTCGAAACGCGAAGCAACGAGACTCCGACGGGGAAATTGAAAACAGTGACGAAAGACAGAGAGCCCCCGCGGTCCGGAATGTTCGTTGGAAAATTTTTAGGTAAATATTTACATTAGGGGCTTCCTCACCGATTTTGATGACCTTGAAATATGTTGTCAGTGTTCTGAATAACTTTCTCCTATAGATGTTACCGCCGCTCAGCTTTAGTTTCCGAGATATCCGCAAAAAAGTGTCAACATCTCGAAAAGTGATCGGCGTAGGTCTGGGTTAGATTTGAAATTGTATAGGAAAAAGTTGTTCAGAATGATTGCGTTGACAACATATTGCAATGTCATCAAAATCGGTGAGGAAGCCCCTAATGTAAATAATTACCAATTTTTGTCGGCGTTCGTTCGTATTTGTTAATCGTATCTTGCTGGTGCAAGCGAGCATGTTCTTGCTCGTTGGTAGAATTATTGAAATTTTTCCGACAGTCACCAGACCAATAATTAATCGTTGATCAGTCGGGATTTTCATTCACGACGTATAATTTGCACGGAGACAGTCAGTCGGGTTAATTAATAATCGATGCCGATGAACTCGTTCGCGTGATCATCGGAGATATATCAATTCCAATCGACTGTCTTAATTAAGCTCGACACGGGATCTCTACTCGAACGTCAGTGTTCTCCTCGGCCGGCCGGTAAGAACGATTAAAGATCGCTTGTAAACATCGACGGCGTCCCCTGAAATCATTATTCATCGACGTCGCCACGCAGCGTTGATCATTTAACATCATTATCGCCACGGCTCGGCGGTGCTTTGACGGCAGCGCCTCCGGCGGAGATCAATTTCCTGCAGACGCTAAATAATCAGCGAATCGATAAATGTTGGCCAATTTGCATCTCGTGTTACGGGAGAGAGAGAGCGCGCGGGTGCAGACGGGGGCTTCTGTGATTACACGAAACTGTCAGTGCTTGATCAAAGATGCGGCCCGACCCGTCCCGGCCCGGCTCGGCCCGACGTTAGGTCCATTCGAAGCCCCCTTTCACCGTGCGCTACATTCGGCCCCTGAATGGACATCCATTTCAATAATTGCGAATCTTATAATTGACACTTGCCTCGTAAACCGAGAGCACGCTCTACCTGTCGCACGGCTGCTCGCGCGCGTCCCCCTTGTTCTTGACAACGTTTTGTGTGTCGCCGACTATTGTTTCTACCAACCGTGATTCGTAATTAATAAATTGACAGTGGGCTGCCGATTAACACGGATCGAGTACTATATATTGGGTTGTTGCGTATGGAGATAATCCGATTACAAACGCGTTTAGTCCATTTCCTGAATAAATTTTGTGGATTACAAATTACCGCCACCAATAGGAATTTTGACATTTTTCAACGTTAAACCGACGAACATTCGCTGAGTGTAATTAAAATTAGTTGTATGCACAAATACTTCGGTAGGTACATTTGTGTATGCAAGTTCACCTACCTACAAACTTTCTCAAAACTTACTGCGTTCTTGATTGATCTTTTACGCTTTTCTGTTAAATATGGCCGGCTGCTTCTTTATTTTGCAGTGTATGAACATTTTGTAAATATGAACTGAAGATAGTACTTGAAAGTTTAGCTTTGTACCCTCAATCAATACGTAATAAACATGTAGATCATAATGATACATTTCATATGCAACGATCTAATATTCCGCGCGATTCAACGCGTCCCCGTAACAATAAAGAAAAGAGACAAAACGTATTCACAAGAAGCTATTCCGTTTTCTCGACGAAGATCGTGCGCGCGACCGGCGGAGGTTCCGGCGACTTTTGAAATGTCGAAAATGGCCGGTGGATGTGGGGGTGGGGTCGGAGGTGGTGAGGGTTGCGCGAAGAGCTGAAAGACTGCGTCGTTAAAGCACTCCTTAATGAAGCAGAAGCATCGGACGAATGCGTGGAAGGTTAATGAATGGATATTCATCAGCGGAACCCGTGGAAACCGCGAGAGCTCGTTCGCGTTTCGCGTTTGGTGTCCATTGCGAACGACGAAACATTTCGAGGACGGCCGCGAACATAAATCGTCATCGGCCGACGCGCGCGTGTCGTACCGGCCGATTGATCGATATATATCGTTGGACGCGGCCGGTGTCAGAATTACAGTGGCACAACAAATTAATTTTCGCGGGATCACGGGCTGCCGTCATAAACCCGGAGAGCCCCGGACGCATGTTCGATGGCACACGGGGGTTGGCCCACCTTGAAACCTTGGAAAATATCGATCTCTCGCGGTTCCGAGAGGCATCGAACGCCCGCCGACGCGTTCGGCGATTATCGGCACGATGACCCGACGCTGTCCAAGGTAGGTTGCGATCCTCGCGCCGCGTTACGGATCGACCGGAGAAAGACTCCGCTGCTAGAATGCACGCCTGTTGCCACCTCGTGCTATTTTCCCTATCCTTTTCTGCCCTAAACGAAACGATCGCGTGCACGCATGCCGCCCTTCAAATTCCCGGAAGACTGGACGCAGAATTTCAATATGGCGCAGGCGCGCTGTCGTTTCGTCGAGAGGCGGGGATCCGTCCCATTTTTGTTTTTGCTCCGCTGTGTGCGCCCGCGCCAGTGCCTTTGGATTTTCCTTGAATCAGGCCAGGCCAGCAATTTCGCTCGCTCAGATTGAAACGAAGGCAAATCCCGACAATAGCCGTCTCTTGATGACCGGACCTCGGCTCTCTCTACAGCACCTCTCCACTACGTTTCTGCTTGGGCTGCTTGTTTATTCGTTTGTTAGTCCGTGGCACACACACACAGTCCGACCGACAATAACCGGCCGATGCCTGCCGAAACCTTTTTTTCGGCCTGTCCTCCTCCGAATTACAAAGTCTTCCCGCGCATCCAGACTCGGAGAGACGAGACCCCTCTTCGTTAGCATCCACGCGATTCAGAGGACACGGTGAATGCGAGCCGCCGGTCTAACCCAGCACTTCGCGGCTCGCGTCCGACCTCGTCGTAGCTGGTGTCGTCTACGGGGAAATCGAGTTTCGCCTTTAAGGGTTGCAGCGGCGGCGCAACCTCGCCAGATCGATCTATGTTTATTTTGCCCGAAGCGCGTTCTTGTTGGACTCGAAGGGCTCGCGTTTTATCAGGAACCCAGCCCAAGATTTTCTGTCCTCTCGCGAGCACGGATTCTCTTCACGCGAGGATTTTCACTGTCCGTCGATTCGTTCGCCAGTCAACGCTCGTTAACCGCGGAAATGGTAATCGCGGCAGCGAGAGACTGATTGCAGTTCCGAAGGAATTTTTCGCGAAACCGGTGCATCGTTCGGCGCGCGGGCATTAAATTCTTCCACGGAGATCTTAGGGCGCGATACCGATATTCGTTAGAACGATTCTTTCGAAGTTGCGAGCTAAGACTCGGTTTCCGTGCACATGAGAACGTAAACTCCCCGCTCCCGCCCCCGCCAAGTACTTTCCACGCAAAAACTTTCAATCGCGGCTGCCCGTTATCTGAAATTGAATGCCCGGCCACTTCGGAACACTTGAAAGTAATAATGGCATGATTTCCCGCCTGATTATCGGTTAAACGCGTCTGTACACTCGGCAAAGCGAAATCGTAAATCGCCGACGATTCTCCGGAAATCGGCAAATAGAAAATACACGTGCCATGTTATTTTTTCCAAACGGGACTTCGTTTTTTAGAAGATCGATTTAGAACGGCCAGGTTTCGTGCATTAGCTTTTATTACGGCCGAACTTTCGCTCGGGGGACCAAAAATTTTCAGCTTCTCCGAACGCGATATTACACAATTCGACGGAAAAATGATGAAACTATAAATTCTGATGCGCGGAATGCAGGTTTCAGTGTGCGGGGTTCGCTCGTTTGAAAGTTATACGCGATACATTGCTCGATTTCAAGCGCCTTTCGAGGTTAGAACGCCGCCATGTTGGTTTCCGGACGTAGGAGTGGGCACGATGCTCGGATCCGCTAGGTCTGCGTTAAATCTTGGCTTCCGCGGACTAGAATTTCAAGTTTCGTCGTTTTCTCTCGTCGAATTGTACGTTACGTTCAGAAAAATGTCTGGCCCCCCGCATCGAAAGTCTGACCATTATCAGAAAGGGAATTACAACGTTATCCAGACTCATCGACTCTTAAATTGTTCGATGTAAAAACAACGAGGGTTCGAACGTGATCCAAATCGTTCGCATCGCTGCCAACCCCTCGGTTGGACGACGTCAAGGTAAAAACAAATAGGCTTCGAGATCTGGACAGCAGAGGCGTTCAACGTGATCCCCGGTGGTGGTGTATCATCGACGGGGAAGAGTCGAGGTCGTGGCCAGCTAAGTAGCCGCCCGGTTGTCTTTTGTTTTAGTTGGTTTCCCCTATGTTTGCCCGAGTTTCGGCTTTGCATGGCACGTTGCATCATACCATCGTGAGGTCGTCGTCGTCGTCGTGCGGCACGCAGCCACCGCCGCTGCCACCGCCGCCTCCGCCGCCGTCGTCGCTGCCGCTCAGTAGAACGACGTCGTTCTGCGACGGTAGTTCCGGTTACGAATCGACGAGGAGCCACCTAGGGCCGCACTATAGCGATTACAACATGCCCAGGAGTAACTCGCCGGTGCCGAAGTACAACAGCCTGAAGCCGCGTCGCCGAAAGCACAAACGCTCGCAATTCTACTCGCTGAGACTGTGCCGGCGGCACGAGAACGCGCACAACAGGAAGTATCAGCTTTACGCCATACCGATATACAAGTGTCCGCACAAGAACAGCAACAGCGCCAGTACCAGCACGTTGACGACCATCGTCGCGCCGGACACACCGTCGTTGACGAATCATCATCGGTCGTCGGTCAGGTCGAGTAGTCAATCGGATCTGGCGACCGCCGAGGCGACCACGCCGCCGATACCCGCGCCGAGGAGGTCCAGGAAAACCGATCCCTCGAAACACACTTATCAAAACGTCCCCCTTCCCGTCTTCCCGCCAAAAAACGCTTCGCTGCCTAAGACAAAGGTTTGTCGACTACTCATGTTCTTTGGTAGTATGCATTCACCCGCATTCGGTGCACCGTAACGTTGCTGCTGCTGCTACTGATGTTACCGCCGCCGCCGGCGTGGTTACCGCCACCGGCGGCACAAAGAAATCGTTTCGTTCTTGCCTCGGGACCGGAGACCACCGATCCGGATCGATCGATGTTAAGCGATCAAGTAGTTAAATCGTCCTCGCTCAATCGCCTACCCTCCTTTTACCGTTCCGCTTAGTTTTTTCGCGCGCGAAGAAGGATCGCCGGTGCTCGTACCGGAGCTTTAAAGCGGGCAGCTGTTGTTTCGCCTTTCGTTTTGCCAAATATTTCCACCGGGCTTCGTGGGAAATTCATTCCGTGCGACGAAGTTTAAACGTTTAAGAATGACGCTTGGAAATATTTTGTACAGTTTAGGTAATTTATACGTGACTTATGTTTTGTAAATTTTTTTGGGGATCTCGGGATAAACTTTGTCATACGCCATCGCGTATTCGCACGACCGATGAATATGCATCAACGTAACCCGAGGTAATCAAGATTGTAACAAAATGAGTATAACCTAGTAATTGTATACTTTTAGACGTCTGCTACGTATGCGCATACATAATTAAAAGACTGCTTAGAATAGATTTAATCTGTTCGGGGAAACAACGTTTTATAAACGGCATTTCCAGATAATGTTCCCAGAATCGCGAACGCGTATCTGTTTTAATCCGAACGAACGAATTGCGGTATCACATTCTCGCGGCTTGCAAAATTGCATTGCGTTCGTCGATTTATCTTTAAATATTAGAATTTTGATAATGTGTATGTTACGGTGAATGTGATAAATTCTTGACTGCTTATCACATTAACCGGCCGGATAAATTAACAAAATGAATTAACAATTAACCCAAACGTAACCCAGACCTAACTCAGGCCAAATTTAGTCGCGATTACATATGTAATTAATCTGGTGATTATGTATAATTACCGAATATTATATACAATCACCACTAAATTTGGTGTCGGTTAGGACTGGGTTAGTTGTGGCCGGTTAATTTGATAAATATTCAAGAATTTATTACCGAATTTAATTATCGGATTTATCACATTTACCGTAACATATGCAAATAATGTAACCGAATAAAACAAAGTGAAAAATATAATTTCTTTCTTTTTTCTAAGTATAAATATAATGACATAATCGACAAGTTAACCGTATCGAAAATAGAATGTACAAACTGAAGAAATTACTTGATTTAGATATAAAAAATATTCGAGATCGTTCGATGTCTTTGAACATCAAAGAATTTCGAATGGAAGCAGAACGCAGCAGCAACGAAAATGGTGCACACGAAGTGAATCCTCTCCCTTAAGCACCTTTTATAATAATTAGCATCGCACCTACTGCATGAGTACGATTTACGTGTCCGCAATAGATATAGAACAACAGAGCTTCGAGCAAATAGGAGGTAGAGTTACTGGAAGCCGAATTATAATCGGAAATCATATTTTCCCTGCTAAGCTGGATCTGGCCACCTATGTAGCGACCGTCCTTGTGTATGTCGGCCGCGCATCAAGTAAGTTTTCACTGACACAGCTACCACCGTAACCACGTACACACACACACACACAAACACACATGCGCACGTGTGCGCTTAAGGGTGAGCTTTTAAACCTTATCCATAAAGGAGGTAAAATATTATTTCGATCATCTCTCAAAGACACCGTACGACCATCCTTTTCACCGACCGTTGCCAATCCCCGAGATGAAAGCTTCGAATCGTTGTCGCAGAAAATTAAGGAAAAATAATGTTTGCTCGTTTCGAAGTTCGGAAAATCTGAAAAATTTCAAGAAAAAATTTCCCTCTTGCGAACGGGCCAGCGGACAAAATATTGAAGTTGAGTCAGCGTTGCGCGTCTCGAGATCGTATTTGTAATTCTCGACAAAGTGAATTCCCGGTTGAGCAAGAAATCTGAGAAATCTGTAAAAAGTGTCTGAAAAATATGAAAGAAAATCTCTGAATCGGAATGCCCGAAGAGTCGAGGTCGGCATGGTATTTCGCCTCCGGATTGTCCACGAGCCGTCTCGGCACTAACGTTTTAGCCTCTCCCCTCTACCCCCCAGCCCCCGGAACGAATCCCTGTGCGCGATGCTGAACTTCCAACCCTGTACTAACCCGTGCCTGTTGCAGACCGACAGCCTATACAACTACAAAGAACATTATCAGCAGCAGCACCGGCAGGAAATGCAGCAGTACAGCTACCCGTTACCGAGCAACAGTTCGAGCCAACTAACACTGCCACTAACGCGCAGCCCCTACCATTCCTCGATAGTTAGCCCCTTGCAAAACTCCTTCGTTCACGCGAACAACCGTCCGTCCACCCTGCCGCATCACGAGACCGTCAATCACCTGTCCGTGGTACATCCGGACGAGGATCAGCAGAACTACACGAACCACGACGCGAGACAGTCCCGGCGGCACGTTAGCCGGGGGAACGAGAGGGGACAGAAGTACCGGAAGCACAAGAGAACCGACAGGAAGTCGAAGCAGAGGCGGAGCGAGCGCGCCTGCGAGACCAGCTTCCACCAGGTACAGGAGCTCGGCATACCGGAGACCTGTAAGATCTCCTATCCCCATTACTACGAGGACAACATCGCCGAGTGCCCCACCGAGTATCACAGGCTAAACCCGGCCACCAGACAGCAGATATGGGAACGGCGGTCGAACCGCAGCCAAGGGGAAAGCACGTATTACGCGGACCCCGCGGCGACCGCGGACACCAAGACACGCAATAAATCGAAAAGACTGTCCTCGTCGTCGAACCTCGGTGACGGACGATCGCCGTCCGCGCCGACGATAATGCAGTACGCCGAGCTGCACTTCCGGGACGTCGGTCAGGAGATCGATGTCTGAAAGGTCAGTAGAAACCACGGGAACACCGCCGTGGACACCCGGTAAATTGTCCGACGGTGCAGTGTCATGACGGGACGACAGTATCGAGGAGATCCGAATATCGAAAGTGTTAGACGTCTTGTTGTTCGCGCGTTATCTGTAATATAATTTGCTCGTTTTTCGGAATTTTAATTCTACAAAAACATTTTTATACGATCGCGAAGCACGGTTTAAAAACAATCGCTCGCTTACCCCCGTAACTTCTCGCAAGAAATCCCTTAACGATCGCCGGCGGACGAGCATCGTCATGCGACCTATCGCCGGGTATCGCATCCTCCGAAATCCTGGATTTTATTTTCTACCTATCATTCTTTATTCAACGCTTTCGACAAAATAATATGTCCAGGATGTGAAGAACTTATATGTTGCTACATCCTCGATTCGGTTGAAATTGAACTAAGGAAAGGTAGCCTTCAACAATTGTTCCTTTTGCAATTTGACCCTCGCGACGAGTAAAATAAGATGCGATTAGAAAAACTATTGTTGACCTTTTCACCTTGAAGTTCAAGGTCAAGGTGAATTTTTCAGCAGCTTAGTTCAATTTCGACCGAGTCGAGGGTGTAGAAACGTCCTATGGCAGCCGCGACATATAATTTCTTTACACCCTGTACATTGATATTATTAATTACTTTAGTGATTTTACCATTTCGAATTTGATCGACTCATTTTTCACTCGTAAAATCCAGAGAACATCTCGAAAGGTTGCAAAAGTAGTAAACCAGAATGGCCGCGTTAGAATCGATCCTCGAGCTTCGTGGACTTGTAAATTTCAGTAGGAGCGCAGTCGAGTGGATTAACGCGTTTAAAGTGAAAATCTTATCCACTGTTCGCATGCCAACAGTAATCATGGCCGCGGCGGTAGCGCAAACTTGTGCCCACCTTGTGTTGCGCGTCGACTTCGCAGTTTTACTCCGGAGGGTTGGTACCCGCAGTAGAACTCCCTAGTTGACACGAAGTTTAGGGCAACTGTACTCGGCGTTAGTGTACAGTAGCTGTTGCTTCTACTCTCAAGTGGGCGCAAGCAAGCGAAACTATTTTTGGCGGTGTTGGCCTTAACGTAGATACGAACCATTGCCGTTAGCTGTACGCGAATAGATGCGAAGCAGGAAGGTCCCACGAGTCCCGAACATAAAACGCTGCGAGTAATGGCAGATTCGAGAATTTCACTTCGATCGCGAAATTAATGGATCGTATGGAGAATGTTCTCCTCATCTTGTTCAGATCCACTGAAACGAGCCCAGGATTTTACTACCTGCTTTTACAGTTTTTCGAGAATGTAATGATTTTTTGAAAAATCGTTTTCTAGGCTCGATTCTGCTCCCAATTAATTTTCTTGCTTTTCCTTGATCTACAGAATTGCACACTGATTCGATTTTCTGGTAATCAATTTTTTTTTAATCGTGGTATCGCTCGAATTTAAATAATAATGTCACTCGCATCGATTTTTTGAAAGATGGTTTTATAGGCTCAATTTTGCTACCGACTAATATTTTCGCGTTTCCTTAATGCACAGAATTGCACACTGATTCGATTTCTGGTAATCAATGTTTTTTAAATTGTGGTATCGCTCGAATTTAAATAATAATATTTTCACTCGCATCGATTTTTTGAAAGATGGTTTTATAGGCTCAATTTTGCTACCGACTAATATTTTCGCGTTTTCTTAATGCTCAGAATTGCACACCGGTTTGATTTCTGGTAATCAATGTTTTTTTTTAAATCGGTATCGCTCGAATTTAAATAATAATATCACTCGAATCGATTTTGTTCGATCCAGACGATCTCCTTGATACTAATGGACTGTCTCCTTGGTAAAAGAGAAATATTTCATTGAGAAACAAGTCATTAAGCATTTATAAGATACTGTGGCTGTGCGAATTCTTTTACGAGTCAGAACCAGTTCTTTTGCTGCTCTGATTCATACCGATATCGTTCGCAGCACGTTCAACAGACTGTTGTTCGCAGTTGATTAGCGAAAATGTTTTCATTTTTGTTTCAATTTTTTAATCGAGAACGAAAACTTACTAATTGTGCCGGATATAAAATAAAAGTTGATCGTACGCGTTCGTCCCAGTCGTCGCACGATTTTTAAATCTTCAGTTTGCCATGAAAACACAGGTAGGACGACTTAATGAATTCTGTTCGTTTTGCGTTCACTTTGTTTTTCAAACGTTTCATTTTCGCCCGATTGCAAAATAAAAAAAGAAAAAAAAAATTGCATTTCCGTTTTGTTTGCGTTTGCGTGCATCTCTGTTTCGCTTTTGTTCCACTGGTTTGCTGTTTGAAATGACTTTCAAGCTTGTTATTTACGCTGTATGAATGTAATAATTTGAAATATCACGGTGAGCTGATTCTACATTTGTACGTTTTCCATTTGTTTGATCGTCGTCCACGTTATTGGTAAGTATGACGGTTTACGATAATGGGGGATCGATGAAACGCGAGTTCTAACCCCCCCAGAACCGAGATATTTATGAAAAATATTAAAGTGTCACCGCGAAAGACATAATCGGAGATTATTTATTAATAATGGTATTATTTTAGACACCACAGTGTGAGTATATTTCCGGGACACTTCGAAATCGCTACAATCAAAATTCAACTGTTCAACAATAGAACTACCGACACTCAGTCAAAACAACCGAGTACTCGATCTTTTCTTCCACAATTACTGAACTCGTGTAAACACTTTCATCATGAATTTTCCAAAAATTGCACAGTGTCTAAAAATGCAATTTTGTCATTACATATTAGTAATAAATGTATATATAATAATAAATATATATAATAGTTGCATTTATTAATCGGTAGCTCTATTGTCTAAGAGAAAAATATTAGCCCGACTACTACTTGCGTGAAAACAGAAATTATTGCTATCCTGAGGATAGTTCTTTCAGAGAAATTCACACGAGATAGGAAATTATATTTAGTTAGCGAATTGAAAAGCGACCGACGAAACGCGAATTTTTATGCCGGTACACATGCCAATTGTATCTAAATGTTTGTTCATAGGAGGGTCAGCAGGCAAAGAGCGATACGTACATTTACTAGGACATTTTGGCGTCCGGCATGCCTTGTAGGTACATTGTATTCTATGAATTACGTCGTATTGCTTAGACATGTCTGTCAGTATGGCCATCAATCCAGTACATGTACTCAACGCGTAGATCACGGTGCTCCGTATGCGAAAAACCGGCTTCCGGTGTCGTCATACGTAATCCTTTGCACTGAAACGCAAATGCTTCCGGCATGTGAAACAGTTTTTGTACGATGTAATTGTAAACGCTTTATTCCTTTGACGGAGGATGAGAAAAGGGAGGCTCCATAATCGAACACGCTGCATGATCATGACCTGCGGCAACAATTTCATTGCTCACAGCTTCCTCGAAAATTATTTAAAATTATTACACGTTCAATTAGAATTCCAACAATATAATGTCGCGAACGATGATAAAATGATTCTGGTTGTTTGATAAAAAAAATTATTATCGCTATTAATGATACTTACATGTTTTCGTTGATGGACGTAGTTTGATATAACGCTACGTCGACGCTCAACGCGGTATAATATACGTGAGTAATTAGTTCAACAACGTCATCGACGTACCTTCGGATAGCAAATCCTCCCAATTATCCATTGTGCATAAACATCCTTCCGTTGCGAACACGTTAGTGCAAAGGATTAATTATTATTGTTTCATGATTTCTGGGCCGAAACAACAAAACGTTCACAATTCGCTCGGCGCACTGCTTAAACGTTCAACGGCGTTATTGGGTTGTAATATATGGAACAATCGATCCCGAAGAACACAGAAACACCAGAAACGTTCATTAAACGAACCCGAAAGCTCCTGACCGATTCCAGATTAAAATATTTCGCGTTACATTTCAACGTGACAATTCAATTAATCAATCGCCGCCAATTTCGACAAAGTTTCAACGACTTACTGTCGAAAATCATTTTTTATGCGTTCGCTCATTTATAAAATAAAATATTTGGATTTAAAGCTGATTTGTACGGACTAAAAATTATTTTGCACTCCTCACGCAAAGTTTGATCCTCCGAGAGCGCGGAGTCCGGGTCCATTTTGACCCGCTATTTCCCTTCGGAGAAAGATTAATTTGTACAGAGGTTTAGATAGAAGTCTTATCTGTTATTTAGAGTTGTGGCCTGGTGCAACATGGTTGCCGGAGTGGGAAATAGCAAACGAACGTTGTGTATATTGCAACCCAATAGTCGGAAGCAATCTGCGGCTAATGCAAACACGCGACCGCGTGCATCGCTCGCCAGAAAAAAGAAGAGAAAAACAGAAAAAAGATGCGTTACATTGCGAAAAAACGGCGTAACGAAATTATAAGTTTCTTTTTCTATCGGTGCGGGTGTCCGGGAAAATTGTTGCCAGAGGCCGGAACGCCGACAACAAGCTACTAAATTTCGTTTGGCTACGACTCGATATGACACTTGCGAAGTATCAGTAATGAACAAAGCAGTGATTCGCGTTATCGCGTTCGCTAACGAACGACGTCCGCGTGATTGGCCATTAAAATTCTACCGGCAGTAACACGGTTTATTCGCCGAACAATAAACTCGTCCAACACCTACACGCGCTCATGAAAGTTTAGAACCGACCGGTTAGAAACGCGTTGATTTACCGCTGAAATAACGATACCGCTTTTCCTGCGTTTAATTGTGCATGCCCCCGGAGTTCGAGTTATTGCCGAAACTGCTCCATCAACGGGCAACACCGGCGAACCTGCGACTTAACATTCCCACCCCCGCAAGACGGCGCGGAATGTTAATATCGTATAACAATTTCATCAATAACTGTGTCGCACAATCTCGTGATAATAGTCCCGCTCTGCGCTGTAAAAACGCGATATTAGAACGTAGGAGACAGGGATTGAAATGTTATCTACCATTTTTAATTTTTATTTCTGCGATCTATTTTCAATTTTTCATTCTTACGTCTTCTGTCTATTTTTAGTTTTTCATTCTCACATCTTCTCTTTATTTTTAACTTTTACATCTATCTACTTTTAATTTTTAATCGTTAGATCTTCTGTCTATTTTCAATTTTTAATCTTTACATTTTCTGTCTATTTTTAATTTTTAAGTCTCGCATCTTCTGTCTATTTTTAATTTTTAATCTTTGCATCTTCTGTCCATTTTTAATTCTCACGTCTTCTGTCTATTTTCAATTTTTAATTCTTCTATTTTTAATTTTGTAATTCTCACATCTTCCGTCAATCTTTAATTTTTTATTAAATATAAATTCTCTTACAATCAACAAATTTTCGAAACATTCAAAAATTCTGTAAACAACAGATAGGAAATGCACTAAACGCGCCCGAGATTCCTCGTGTCTGATTCCACCGTGAAAGAGAGACTTCGCGAAACTGCACCGCCCAAGTACATATTTCTTAATCCCGTCTTTCTTTTTTTATGGCGAGCTATAAATCGTGAACATACATTGACACGATCGTGTACATTTTTATTTACCGCGCGGTACGTGTTCGCGGAGAGTTGGCTGTATGTATGCAGTGCAAATAGGAATCCGTTCGCGTTGTGCATCGAATTAATCCCGGCCGATAAAGGAGCACATTTATACGTGAAAAAGCTGAAGCAGAAGATACTGTCCGCGTATACCACCTCTAATCGGTAGCTTAAACTGGCCTCGGGGGCACAGGAGAACCGAAAAACGCGATCGGTGCCGGTACGCTAACGTCGGGAATAGATTTCTTAGCAATTTAATAGCGTAGCCACGGCAACGGCGAACAAAAAATCCGTTAAATCCCGCCGTTACAAGCCCGTTGTTTCTTCGTTTGCGGCGGCGCGTTTCGCGAACGTATGCAAACACTGCGGTATCTGAGCAAACGTTGCTTTCGCTTCCGGAATACGAAAAATAAAATCGATGCTCGAGAATTGCGAGCGGTGAAAGTTCTGAGTATCAAGAAACATACCAACTTTAATTGATTCCAGTCAATGTAATTAATCCAATTCGGATCCTGGGGTATTTCGAAGATTGACGACAGCTGCACGTTCAAAAAGTGTCTAAATAACTCTCGGGCGCAACGTGGCCGGCGCCTGAAGCCAGTGGATAATTTTAATTCTCTCTGCCCGGTAATTTTATCTCGAAATGCCAAGTCGGTGACATAAATTTCATTTTAATTTCACATCGATTTCGACCGAATACACTCCGGTTTGGAAATACATTTGAAAGGTCAGACAAACGTCACGACCATACTGGCAGAAATTCCATTGAAAAGTAATCTGAAACAAGAAGATGTTGTCATCGAATTATATTAAACAGATACACGGTTGCTATGATAGTAGTTTCTCATTATCATCCCATTAACTGTTCCTATTTACACTGAACGTCTCGCGTATCGAGACAACACTCCGTTCCCGTGAGCCCTTGTTACATGTTCCCGCGCGTAATTAACAACCATATCAATTCCACAAAACCCCGTGGAATTTTCGTCGGTACATCCGACGGGGTGAGGAGGGAAAGCTCCCGCGTAAAACGGATCGACGACTCGAATAAGTCCGTCGAAGAATGCCGGGCCTGTCTTTCTTCGCTGCTACATTGAACCCGAATTGCCGTCGTTCCGGCGAGAACGTTTCCCCTAGCTTCAAAGACAGACGCGCAGTCCGCCTCGAATTCCGCGCGGAAAAACCGACGCGGTCCCCTCGCCCTCACCCCTCGCCCAAAGCCCCCCCTCTCCTCCTGTGATCGACGCAGACTAAGGTATTCGTTGTGATGTTTTGTTTACGCAGCCCTTCAAGCCGGAATTTTCGGATCTTGACTACGCCGACGTGGACTACCGATCCTACGGGCCGATCAACTACAAAGCTGCCAGCATCGCGCTACTTCAAAAGCAACAGGCGCAGAGGCAGCGGGAGCAACAACTGCAGGAACGACGGCCCCAGATGTACGGTGTCTCGGACGAAAACGAAGAGCTTCTTTAACCCTTTCGTAAGCCAGTTAACCAGGTTCGCTT
Organism: Lasioglossum leucozonium; assembly: GCA_028454225.1. Taxonomy (NCBI): domain Eukaryota; kingdom Metazoa; phylum Arthropoda; class Insecta; order Hymenoptera; family Halictidae; genus Lasioglossum; species Lasioglossum leucozonium. Next base: position 8,768,827 of record CM052207.1, on the reverse strand, counting down.
CCTATCCTTCCACCCTCGTCGGCTGAACCACAGAATCGTCCTGCCGAGCTTCGTGTACCTGTGAAAATAGCGCACGGTTTAATTTATACGATACATACAATAAAGAAAATTTCATTTGCAGTAATTGTCGTTCGACGATTGTAATTCCAGTGGCAACGGATAGCCGAGGTTCTCCCGATTAAAATGAGCCCGAACACGACGCAAATCGGTCGGTTTTCATCGATTCGGGTACTGCGCGTGACATCAGAACTGCGCGAGCGGTGGGGGTAGGCGCGGCGAAGTGGGGGACACTCGCGAGGCGCGAACAGTACACGCTTGAATCGGTGAAACTCGTCCGATTCGCCTCGTGTTTGGGCTCGTTTTAATTGGAAAAATGTCAGTCATCCGTTGGTGCTATTGTAAAGGTAAATTGCTGGGAATAAAATTTTCTTTGTTCCGTGTTTTGCTTTTGTGTACATTGTATTAATTCTGCGTTCTTGTATATTTAACCGTGTACACGGCATTCTATTCGTTTCAACATGCTGATTACGACTTTCGACAATACGGACGGAAAAGTTCACGGACTCGAGAACGAGTAGAACAACGTGGAACGGACGCGAGAAACTCGGCGAGGCGATTCCGCAGTCCCTGTTATTTCGCCTTGTATCCCGGAACCCTAATTTATCGCGACATATCCGAGTCGCTGGCTCGGCGGCCATGTATTTTTACGGGAAGCGTGTAAAGGCAAAACTATCGTTAATTTACTTATTGTAAGCTCCCGACTCCTATCCTTGTGCCCAGCTCCCAGCAAGCTTTAATTGTCGTTTATACTTGACGGTTTAATTATATCGACGATTTCGCCGCGATTAGATTAGCTCGGCAGACTCTCGTATCAGTTTCCCGTGATTACGCCGGCGCTACGCGGCGCGGCGCGCCGCAGCGTTTTAATTACGGAGATCTCTGATCGCGATCGGTGAAATCCGCAACAATCTCCGAGTTGGCCTGATCGTGTTCTGTTAATCCTTTGCAGACGACGACGCGCTCTCGCCGAGTCATTGTCGTCGTTCACGCTACGTATTTATTAATTGTTACAACGATTCTTGAGCAGCGTTTCCCAACAATTCATTCAATGTCTAGTCGCTCGCTGTTCTTTTACAGCGCGTCGAATGCACAGGATAACGATTTGTTTGATCCTTTTGTATTCTTTTTTCGTGGAAAACGGATGTTCACCTCGCCGCTGCTTTCGCGACTGAAGGTTTGATTTATCAAAAAATGTTCAGTCCGATAGAGATTGTTAAAAGCAAGTATACCGTTTGGTTTCTACATCTGCGAATTTACCCGGAAACGTTTTATCTCGCAGGAAGATCGGCAGTCCAGTGATTATTGTAAAGATAGATCGGGCGCGTTCGGGGCTCGACAGTTCTAATGTTAATTAGTCTCGTGCATTTGCAATAACGCGCGGTGCATCGCGTTGCTGAGGGAGCAGTATCGATTTTAAATAGCGCCAACGAGAACTCCGTTCGAAAATTAACCAATTCGTGTTACGATAAACGCGATTTGTTTGCAGTCGCGCGGTTATTAATGCGTCGCGGGAGCTTTGTATACATATAAAATAATGATTAAGCGTGTCGATATAGTAAAAAGTGAACGGAGCGTAATCGCCTTGTATCGGTCGGTCTCGAAATTCTGTACTTATAAAAACATGTTGCTTACGAATGTCCGATTCGGTATCTGGATTCGAGTGCGATGCGATAAGCATCGATCACGGAAAAGATTATCAATATGATCTGTCGCGATATCGAGCACTATGTAAGAAGCGTGTCCCGACTCGCGGATGCTCGTGCGCGGGAAAAGTTTCCAACACCACTCGAAACCGCGTGATTTTTGGATTAAGGAAAATGACGAAACGTTCGAGCATCGATCCAGAAATGAATAGCACCGAGACGCGCAGCTTGTCAGCTTCGATTTTCAGAAAGAAAAAAAATTAGAGAGCATTATAGCACGACGCCATTTTGATGTGCCAGAATCCAACGGGATCTTGGCGGGTGGTTAAAGCACCTTGAAATTCGAGCCTCAACACACGCAAGCCAACTTAAGCAAGTTTACGTTTGTACGTATACAAACTTTTGGAAACGTTTACAAAAGCAGGCTTTCGCCGAAGCCACTCGAGGCTTGAGCCTCTGTTCGAGCCTTATTACCCCCGCACGCAAAATACCTTGCGAACTTACGAAGATCCTTCGAGGTAATGCTGTAGTGCAAAGCTGCAGCGAAGTGAACATCTCCATCAATAACCAACGGCTTTGAATATATCGTTTTTCATTGGCATCAACGATCATTTTGTAATTATTCCTTTCCTTTCGAAAGATTCGATTAACTTCAAATTGCTTGCACTTGACGCGGACAATTCACCCGCGACGACAGGCATCTCAACTTTGCGATTGCTCGTTTAACACTAGGTTCGCGGGACCCGTCAAGATACTGTTGTACCATTATTCGCAATATAAATATGTTGGTATCTAATCAATACATTTAAAATTTCATATTCACAATTTCATACCAATAAAATGAAAAGAAATCATATAAAATGGAATTATTCTAGGTCGGAGGAAATGTTTAATTTTCGAGTTGAAATAGCTCCGACTGCGAAGGGTTGATTTACGATTATCCATCAAATTAATTTGTTTTATTGTTTAAATAATTATTATATCGTTTGAAATTGTAATTTATCATTACAATATTATTTAAAAAATGGGTAAAAACTAATTTTTTTCAAAGTAAAATGGCCACTGTCCCGTGAACCTAGCGTCAGCGCACCGTTCGCATCAGCATTATCGCAGCTTATGCGAGCGCCGATCGTCGGCGGTTCGGTCACAGCGAAAACTTTCTTCCACTAGTCTTCTCGTTCAGAGCCTACCGATAGAACCGAGTATTTGCTTCGAAAATCAATAGCGAAAGCTCCTACTCGGTCCTGCACGTTATACGTACAACCCGCTGCATTATTAGTTTCGGCGAGTCTGTTTTTTTTTTCTTTCGAAACGGTAAGGGTTTCTCGCGCGATCGCGACTCGTTCCAGCTCGAGGGCGAACGCGAGGTTCGACAGTCGGTTAAGGGTAACCCGGGAGAAAAAGGACGCAAGCCACTGTACATTTATACATAAAATTCGTATGGAAATTAAAAATCGACAAAAAAAAATAACCAAAAAGATAAGAAAACGAGGAATTAAGGAGATGGAAATTATACGTTTATAAACTATTGCCATGTGTTCTGGGATCAAATTGTCTAATTACAAAAGTGGAGGAAGAAGAAGAAAAAAAAATCGGCTCGGGCGACGATTGATATAAACGTTACTATAGAATATCTTGTTACATGTTAACGGAAAGATGACACATATCGGAGCCATTATCGAGCGCTCGTGCGTTTTTCTATCGTCGTGTACAGATGTAATTTGCCAAGCGGTCCGACTAATTAGCGTAACTCTCCATACCCCCACCATCCCCCTCCGTACCCGCCACCTTAAAAACCCCCAAGGGAATTTTTGTAAAAGCGAACTTCCTACCGACGCCATTTGTAAGTTTGTACATTATACGAGAAAAATCGCGAGAAACAAAAAAATGAAACGAGAAGAAAACGACACATTAGGCAAGCGAGAAGTGAAACGTCGCTGTTTCACACGCGCGGAACACGGGAAAATAAAACGCGTTTCGCGAATCCTCCGACCCGACCTCCCACCCCACAACCCCCCACCCCTGTGTACCAACGATTCACTCGTAATGCTCGTTTGATAATGTTTTTTCCGAGCTGCCGTGTAGGGTCGCGTATGGTAACACGTGACACGTTAAAGCGGAAGAAGCCAGACAGCCAGAGAACAGCGGTTTATCAGCGGCCCGATGCGCCCCGAGAACTACGTAAAATAGTATTTTTTGCTCGGAAACAGCCGTCGCAGGAAGGCTCTAGCCAGCTTTCGAACAGAAATAAATTTCGCGTGGCGGCCCTGTCGACGGGGGCTGACGATCGCGATAAAGTCTACGGCTACACGTTCGTACGTATTAATTTCTGACCCAGCGTCAACGAAAGCTTTCGTTGAAATACACATTGAAATGTTCAGCAACTTTTCTAAAACACACACATTTAATCGTTCAATCCTTCGGAAGAATCTTTGATCAATCCCGTATAAACAATTCACGTTACTTGTTCGTACTTCGGATGGAAATGCACACTACAGTCAATTATCGCGGACATTTTCCTGACCAAACGATTCGGATCATGTTTACTGTGGAACACTGTTCGCATAACGGTTTACAGGTTAAATTTTTACTGATACGTACAATAAATCGTGTAGTATACGGATCGTTTTAGATTGAAGGATTTTTTCAATTACGATTATCGTTATGCGTCTGAAAAGTCAGACCGACAGCGAACAATGAAAATTTACGAAGAGAAGTAGAGTTAACAGAGCAATTATAAGCAGATTCCGGATTTTTATGCATTCATGACGAAAGTGAGTAAGTGGAATTTAAAACAGTTGGAAGATTAAAATATTTTTGTGAGTAAGAATATATTATTTTTACTGCGTTAAAATTATCAGTCTCTTGCGATTGATGCACAAACTTTTTATTTTGCATATATATCCGGAATCTAATGATAATGTTATTGCGAATCGCAGTGTCGATTAGGTATTAACTGTTACTCCGGATGAATTATCGACTGTAGAATTTAAGAGAGATTTTTCAGATGTCCCGAGACATTATCCGCGTGGTTACTTCGAAATTTCCCAAGCGAGAAATTTACAAATTCAATTAGACACGTTACGTCTATCCGGCGTTCAGAAGCGGCGGCGCGAACTTATCCCCAAGAAATATTTCAACTTCTAATGGAAGATCGTGCTGAATTTCAGACGGTTAGAAAGTTCGAGACACTGCCAGTCAGCGGGAATTTCCATTCGACGGTTCTGTTGGCTGTCTGGCGACGCGATATTCTTCCGAGGCGGCCGGATTATCGTGTCCTTTAACGAACGATGTTCGAATTACATTGTTAACGTTACATTTAACCGTAGATCGTTGTCGTTACGTTCTATACACGGCGAATGCGGGGTCCGTCCGGACCCAGAACATTCATATTCCTGTACAATAGAAATTCTTTATTTAGTTCTAACAATCGAATGAAATCTCAAGAAACTAGAATGGATAGAGACATGGTAGATCGACGACGCAGTTCTCGTAGCCAGATGTGACATCGAACCCAATAATTATTATGTTAAAGCTAGTCCAATGAGTTTGTCATATTTTTCTTTTATCAGCGAGAACGGATTAATTTGTTGATTGTGTGACGCTGTTATCGTATTTTCGACTTATTAAAACGGAGCGATATGCGAAAATTTTCAATGGATTTCTGTTTCTCGTAGTTGACCGAAGAAATTTTTACTATACACAATCTTTATCGTATTACATCGATGTAATATCAATGTTACACCAATATCAACGCTATGTTCTCGTGTAAACGGTTGCCAATGACCTTGATGCGACCTTGACGAATCAATGTTTTCAAGAAAAATCCACAATTAAAACGCTGGAACTTATTGGACAAGCTAACGCGACCCCTGTAAATGGAAGAAAGGAAAGCGATTGTAAATTGTACGTTACGTGTAAGACGTGGCCGCGGGAAGGGTGCCGCATTCGCCGGAATATAAGCCTGAACGAACCGAGCACTAAAAGCGATTACTATGCGTTGCCTTCTAAAACGGACGGGAAATTTGTTTGTATCGTAATGCGTGCTTCGATCACGAAATTTCATCAATTTATCCGAGTCTTTGAATACGCTGCGAAGTGATCGCGTCCTTTGTACAGTTGAATCGAGACCGTAGAAAAAAAAGAATAGAGAGAGAGACGGTACAAAGCTCTGTCGAACGAGAAAATATTCACGCACACGTCGAACCGTGCCAAAATAATATTATTGAAACGATTGGGCGTTTTCGATAAATTTTATGTATACCCTGTTGAAACGCCGAGAATGTTACGCGCAGCAGCGCGACCTCTGTTCCGGAAGCGGGATTCGATTTCCGCAGTGACACGCGTTACCGTATTTCGTTCGGTGCTCTTCCCCGTTGTTCTTCGATTCGTTGGAACCCTTTTTCGGTAAACCAAACGGCCAATAAAACGATACAGCGGTGTTTCGACTACCCCACCCCCGCCCATCGCCTCCCACTCCTCCCGCAAAAGAAAGAATTCTCGCAACTTCCTCGAACAAGCTCGCGCCAGCCCGTTCTAGAATTCAATTTTTCCGCTGCTCTTCCCCCGGTTTCGTAAACTCGTCGAAATTCGAGCGGAATCGCCGACGAAACGGATTCAATTAGAATCGAGAGACACCCCTCCCCACCCGGAAGTTGATCGAGGAACGCTTCGAAACATCGCTGCTCGGAAACGGCTTCCAGTCGCGAGCAAACGTTGAAATTTCACGCGGGCCGCCATCTTTTTTCCCTCCTCGTGAACGACAGTACTCACTGTGGATACGTTGGAAGCTTGTACGCTCGAATCGATCGCGAGTGTCTTCGCGAAGAGTGACAATGCCGAATGTCGTACGTTCGGATTTTATAGCTTCGAGAAGGCGTCATTGGTGTAGATCGTGGCTCGGCCATTTTGTTGCGCTCTGATGAGAGGCGCTCGCCATTAGCCTCCACTTTTACGGATCGGATTTATCAGAGGATTCCGTTTGCATCGGTGGACTGCGGATTGTTGCATTCGTGACAAAAAATTGTTGATAGGAGTTTGAATGATTAATTTTTCAAAATACATATTAAACACGTTGGTACCTAATCAATTACTAAACATTTAAGTATCATACGCGGTTTCACATCAATTTGATATCTAAGACATTAAGTCGGAGGAAATGTTTAATTTTTTAGTTAAAATAAATTGTGAGTAGAAAATGAAAGATTTTCGACGGGCAAATTTTTTAAACTATCGATGGGAGGAACAGAGGTTTTATTTCGGTAGATTGCGATCGATGGCGCAACTAGAAATTTTCGGCCCCAACTCTCGCCTCCCGCAAAATATAATTTTATAAATTAATGTAATATTTTTACAGGATTGAGATTTTTAACGCTTGTTAGGAAGGAGAATTGGAAAATAAAAATTTTCGGCCTCCACGTGTCGCGGGGTGTTGCGGCATTACGGTTCCGCCGCAGATTGTTACATCGATACGGGGAAGAATTTTAATTTCTAGATTCCACCGGCATCTTTTTATCCGAACAATCTGTAAACGCCACACGGAGCTCCGAAGACATTCGCGAGAGATTGATACGGAGCGGCTTCGAGATACAATTCCGGCGGCGAGGCGCGACGTTGAATCCGCGCGAGGCTGTTATCCAGTTTTGCACGTTGCATCCAGTCACGGTTTCGCAGAAAAACTGCGCAACGAATCCGCGGATCGGTACTCTCGGTGGAACGTATTCGCGAAATGACGTCATCCGCAGGAAAAACGTGTGCGACGCGAAACGACTGAACGCTCGGCCAAAAGTTTCTTGTATTATGCGAACTGCAAACGAATAGGTGCGTTAGTATCTATGTATGTATACATCCGTACGTACATACATACATACATACATTATGTGTATCTTGTCCGTCGTCGAACGACGGTGAAAATGCGGTATGCGTGAACGAAACTGAACTTTTCCACGTGTTTCTTTTTCTACAAAGAGAGTGTCGCCCTGTGAACTGTTGCTCGGTGAATTGAATAGTTTGTAATACCGTACCGCTCTGTATACATACACGTTATGACACACATGTTAAATATCGAATTGTAACGAGAATTACGGTCCCGAAGAAGAGATAAAGATAGCGAGAGAGAGGGAGGGAGAGAGAGAGAGAGAGAGCGTTACATAGTACTCTTTAAACAATAAAAATTGTATACAAAAAAATACGACTTCGAGTAATCGTTAGACTATGTGTATAGATTCTATAAACGAGAAAATAAAAAAACCAGTTTACCATTAATCCGTACAAAAGCATATAACAACAAAAACAAAAAAAATACACTTGTTCTTTCGACTTCGTAAACAGAATAGAGAGAGGGAAAGAGAGAGAGAGAGAGTGAGAGAGAGAGAGGGAGAGGTCTGCCGTTTGTAATATATTTTCCGGGAGGGCTTGTTTCGAGAACGGATGATTTTGTCGATTTCACTGGTGAGAAAAAAAAAACAAAAATTACGGTATATATGTACTTGTATAAATAAAATGAAACTATTATTGCGAAAGACCCAGAGAGAGAGAGAGAGCGAGAGAGAGAGAAAGAGAGAGAGAGAGCAGCGACGTTGCGTGTAATTGTAAAGTATTCATATCGTGTGCAATGGTAAAATACCAAAGTATCCTCCAGGAACGTTGTTCAGTTTGTTGCAATAATAAGGAACGGTTTCGAACGAGTTTTAGGATAGAAAGTATATATTTTTTATACGTTGGAAACACACCACCCCTCCCCGCCGTGCAGTGCCGTTTTCCGAAGGAAGTACCGTTTTTGATTTCTGAAACGTTTTTCTGTAAATAAATGTAAAGACATTTCGTTCGAGCTCGATCGATCGATCGATCGTCGTTTATGAATTCGTTGTTGCGCTCTGCCGGTCCCGTCGCGGTTTTCGTTCAATTTAAACACGAACGGATTCTTCCGGACGTGTAATTTCACGCGGATTTTGGTATTCTACCATTCGCGCGAAGGTCACATATTTTTACAGTGAACAAAAAAATCTTTCCGTATGTAACACCGTTTTTTCAGTCAGTCATAGTTTCTCCCAGCGGTTTTTAATGTTACCATATGAGGATAATGCATTTAAGAATGTCGCGGAGTTTATGGAGCGGAATGCGTCGGAGATGTTTAATTTTGTAATAAATTGTAAAACTTATGTAACTCAAGGAGCCTCAGATTTACATTGTCTTTATTGTTAAAGTGTAATATCTAATAAACTTCTGTTATTATTCATTGTACGATGTATCCTTTATTAATAACGTCGTTCGTTTTTTAAATATATTTTGTAATTCATTGGTATTATTGTTCTTAATTATTAAGACTTTATGTCAGAACCAAATGAAAAGTTGAGCAGCAATTAAATATAGAAAAATTGAAAGCAAGTGTAAGCAAAACAATGTAATTCGACTGGAAATGTTTAAAAGAATAGAATGAGAACGAACGTGTGAAACCGAATCAACATAGTATGGCTGCGATTTGAATAATATTATCAGTATTTTGTCTGAAATTGGAAGCAGAGATATCGATACAATTGAAAATAAAATGATATCGGAAACACAGGAGGAAGTCAAAACAAAATCTCCAAACGGCGATAATTGTATGATAGAATTGGATAACGTGTCGAGCGTTCCAATTCTGTGCTCGGCTCGCGGAAAAGTTAGTTATATAAGACCGGTTAAAAAGCGCAATACAATAACTAAATCGCCATTAAGATATCGTTTCCGCTCGAAGAACGCATTGTTCAATTTATCAGACGGGAACCATTGAAGCGTACGTGCTGTCAACTGTAAGAAATTGCTCGGAGATAATACGAATATTTCTGGAACAGATACTCTACATTTGAATTCAATAAACGAACCCTCGGCAGCTATCAAATTGTTTAGCGTCGCACTACGCTCTAAAACGATAATAGGTAGATAATGAAATTTTCCATGGTTCTTTGTACAAAGAAACTTCTTGCGACAGTAACAAAAAATTGACCAGAGTTTATAAATTTTATATTTCTATACTCTAAAACGATAATTAGGTAGACACTGAAATTTTCCATGTTTCTTTGTATAAAAAAAACTTCTTGTGACAATCACCGAAAATTGACCAAAAATATATAAATTCTATATTTCTATATTGTAAACCAATAATAGATAGACACTGAAATTTTCCATGTTTCTTTGTATAAAAAAACTTCTTGTGACAATCACCAAAAATTGACAAAAGATTTATAAATTCTATATTTTTATATTCTAAAACGGTAATAAATAGGCAATGAAATTTTCTACAGTTCTTTATACAAAAAAACACCTTGCGTCAATCGCCAAAAATTGACCAAAAATTTATAAATTCTATATTTCTATACTCTAAAACGATAATAGGTAGACACTGAAATTTTCCATGTTTCTTTATATAAAATTCTTATGACAATCACCAAAAATTGACCAAAAATGTCTAAATTCTATATTTCTATCAAACCGACAACAGATCGGTAATGAAATTTTCCAAGAAAATTTTTGCCGTTAATAATTACAAAAAAAAACCATTTCCTCGCCAAAAACAGAGAGGGGGTTTGTCGGGGAGGTGGGAACAAATATGAAGAGTTTCTGTGCGGGATAATTGAAAGGCTTTTCCACGGGACCGAGAGCGCCCGGTTTTCAGCGACTTTATTTCAACAAATTAATGGTATCTCCCCCCGCGGCGGCTGCGACCGTGGCCGACAATGATTGCAGATTGCAACACCGACTAAACCAGCGCAGTGTAAATACATACGCGTTGGCGCCAATGTACTTTCTCGTTCTCGGGCAGAGTGATCCTCTGGAAGACGAAACGGGATTAACACGGTTCGGTGAATTGTTTACCTCGAAATATCTGCGTTTAGCAATCGTCGATGATTGCGATTCATGAATATTAATTAGCCGCGCCGCGTCACACCACGCGCTAACACCGCACCGCACTCCGCGCGCCGTCCGGGGAAAATCCGATCCGCGCGTTCGATCAGTTTTTCCTCATAATCGACGGTGTATCCGAGAGAGATCGGTTGGCGTGGCCTCTGATGAATGAGTGAACGGATCGATTAGGTACCGGTGCCGTTTAAGATCGCTCGTGAATCACGATAAAAATCCGAACCGATAACACCGCCGCGGCTATGTAACGCGCACGGGAGAGTGTAGGCGGCCGCAAATGCTTCGCGCAAATAAGTCGATCTTGTTTAATCACAAATACAGATAAAACAATAACGCGATGACGCCACGGAAGGCGCAGTTCGTCTGTAGTCGAGGTGGAAACGACACCACGCCGCCGGGGAGAGCCTGCTACGAAAACGACAATTTCCGGGGTACGACACGGTTGTTTCGCGGGACACACCGAGGAGGAGGAACACGGGAGACGATCTGAGTGAGAGCCGGAAGGATCGATCCGACGCGACGCGACGCGACGCGATCCCGTGAAATGCAGATCGCCCTTCGCCCATGAATGGCAACAAGTGATCTTCGAGAACAGACTCACCGTTCAGGGCTGAACGGACAAGCGAGCGTGGCCCGTTGAACAACAACCGCTCCGAGCGTGCTCTCGTAACTACCTGTTCCACGAAATAAACGGCGGACAACAGCGACCATCCCATAGAATCGGTCACCGAAGAGTATGAGAATGACCAGCGAGAAGGAATTGAAGGACGTGGTGTGCACGAAATATCCAGTGAAAGTAGTAAACGGAGAGAAAACTAAAGACTCCCTCGAGATCAAAGTGTACAAGAGAAGATGGCTCATACTCGGCTCGTTTATCCTCTACACCGGTATGAGCACCTTCCAATGGGTCCAGTACTCCGTTGTACCGAACGTGATCACAAGGTATTTCTGCCGTTTATTTCTTCTTTTTTTTTTCTCGCACCAAACAATTTTTTCGAGATCGAGCCAGACTTTTTTTCTAAAGCTGGACCAGCTCTATTGAGCACTAAAAATCGCTACCATGCGTTATAGCGCCGTATAAAAATGGCACGATCGAATATCACTCGGATATCGTGCGAATTTTATTGCACCGTGTGCTTAACACTAGGTTTACGCGGCACTAAAAGTGAGTATTTTGTATTGTTTTGTGGAAGTAAGAAGAATGAGCTCGTACAAATTTTTGGCCATATTTCTTGTAATTAGACAGCCGATTTTATGCATTTGTGGCACAAAAGTGACCAGGTATAATTTAAAACGGTGAAAAAATTGAAAGATACTGTTATATTATTTTCAATTTATTAAAATTAATTTCTAGTTCGCTCCGGTTTGTTGCAATTCGGGTAGAAAATTTGTATTCTGCATAAAAAGATCCGCTGTCTACTTATAAGTAAGCATATAGTAAATAAATTCCTGGTGATTGCATCTTCACAATCTCAATATTCGCAAATTAAAAATATTAGAACCTGTCATTTTGAAGGGTTCCGTAAACCCAGTGTTAAATATAGAATCCGTGTGTAACGTGAAAATAATAATCGTGAAATGCAAAATCTGGAATCGGTTGTTTGATCGACGATAGTAGTTTTAGTGCCAGGTATCCTTTCGTGGGAATCTGTGCGCGATCATTTTTTAACAGCGTGTTAACGCTAATCCTGAGCACTAAAAGCGATAAAAATGTTTCAACTTATAAAACTGACAAGGCTCTATTTATTCAGATTTCGTGCAATTTTTCTCTCAATATGTGCTCGAATAAAAGAATCTATCGAATGAATTTCAACTTCATAATTTCAGTAATCGTGAAGCGAGAAATATGAAACTGGTTGCGTTAAATTAACTTTCGCAGATGGAAAAATAATTGAAAATAGGATATTAATTTTCCTCGTTGCATTCTCAAAGCACGGTCTTTGACAAATGTTCAGTATTTATTTGCTAATTAAACGTGTATTAATGAACTGCTGGCTCAATGAAACACGAGACTACATAAAAATGTAATCTTCTCTCCAAAAGGAAAGAGTATATTACAATTCGTATATCTTATCTGCGAATCCCTGAATCTTTGAATCGAACGCTGACGAACAACTGAATGGGCTCAGCGGGGATTTAGCTACCATTATTTTCAATTATTATATCATGCAAATGTGAAAGTAAGATTTGTAGAAATTGTTTAAACATACCAAGTACGTTAAAGTTTTATTGTTCTTACCCAATGTTGTTAAACATACATTACATTATACAATACTTTACAGACGCAAATTTCTCTTCATAATGGTCCATGTCTGGATTGGAACGTTGAGAATAATTTAAATTGCAAAATGGCTAGTTAGTAATATTGGATCGAACCTGTAGCGCCGAAATCATTGATTCAGTAACATTAAGTACTCGAATGCCTTCCGCTTTCGAAAATTATGCATTTTATTCTCGCAGTCTGAATAATCAGGATTCTCTGAACTGAACAGAATTCGATAACAATACTTTCCGATCGTTTAAGTACAATATACAGATGCGATAATTGAAAAGTCTCTTTCGTCGTTGCGAAATTGTATAAGGGATTAAAGCGTCGCATTATTAAATTCTAGCCATTAAAAACGAACTTTTCACGAAATTAAACTAATTATCCAGGTATTACGGAGTGTCTTCATTAGTCGTCGACTGGACAGCGATGTCGTTCTTGGCGTACTACGTAGTTTTCGTCATCCCCGTAACCTATTTCATGGACCGCTGGGGACTCAGGTGGACTAATATCGTAGGATGTGGAATCAGTTGCCTCGGATCGTGGATAAAAGTTCTGTCTGTCAGTCCTGACAGGTTTTACGTTACCTTCATTGGGCATTCTCTTGTCGCTTCCACTCAGGTTAGACACCAACTTTATCGGGAATATTTATTTTCCATCCACGATACATTTTTTAACGAAAAACAAAAAGACGAAAGCCATCAAACCCGTGCAAAACGAGAAAAATACATTTTCGATTCTCGAAATATATGTAGCTACGTAACGCGAGAAAATAAAACAAATAATACAATATATTAATATATATAAATATATTAATATAAATAAAAATAATATATCATGCAAATTTTTTTTTTATAAAAATTTTCAGTCCAGTTAAAATACCGGAAAGTTGAAAAAATGTCATACGAAGAAATTTTTATTCGGTTCGCTTGCAATTGACGGAAAAAACTTTTTTCCATAAAAATCCGTGGTTTAATGAGAGTCTAGCGAGAAAAACGTACGTAGTAATCGTGCAAGTAAAAGTAATTATGACAGTTCGAAATGCATACTGCACGCGCCGCGATGCATTCGCACGAGCTAGTCGTCGTCGTCTCTGTGTTAACGTAAAATTCCGAATGTGTGCATACAAAAGCTAAAATTGACAAGAGCGTGTGTTTTACGCCCGTTAAGACTACTCACAAATACAATTGAAGTGGATTCGCGAGAATGCGTAATAAATTTCTGCTAACGCAGGGGTATTACAAGTCTAGTCGTTCTTTATGTACCCAAAGCTTAAGCTGGAGGTACAATATCGAAATAAGAGTAATGTCTCTGCGGCAGATTTACGTGTCTACGTTCACCGACTGCGTGTTGACCTAAAATGCAATCCCTGTCGTTTCGATGGAAAGAAAAAAAATTGTGATATCGTTCGAAAGGATCTTACACCGTGCGTACCTGCTTCCAGTTTCAAGAAAAATTAAACGTACCTCGACCACCGTGACTTCTACGCGGCGATAAATTTCGAAATTTTCGCGTATTTGTTCGCGCGTGAACTGACCTATTTATTTTCCCGTAAATTCGACTCTTTTATATTCGAGTTCGTAAAATTATTTGATTTCACTCCCCGATCGGGGAACCATAGATTATAGAAATGCGCTAATAATAGGAGCGATACCTTATCTTCTCTATTTTATGTTATAGTAAGCTCGTTTATCTCCGCGTATCAGTGAATCAAGTTTAATTGAATGTTGCCTAGCACAGAAACGAAATTTGGGAACTCTGTGAACAGCGAATTGAATTTAAAATAAAAATTACTTATGATATTGATTTTTCAAAAATCACCTATAATATTGTTTCTTAGAACATTACTTGTAACATTAATCTCAAAAATTAAATTCAAAAATTACCTATAAATTTAATTTTTAAAGAATTACTTAGAATATTAATTTTTCAAAAATTAGTTGTAACATTAATTTTTCAAAAACGACTTGCAAGCGAAAAGAAGGAGAACTTTAATTTCCCCAGGATTCGGTTCGATTAAAATTGAATGATTACACACACACACACACACACACATGTATCGACCGGAAATATAATACATTGTTTTCTATATAAATTGATTAATCGATCGGCTTTTGTGTGGTGCTAGACTATAGTTCAGATTTTCCCTGGACGTATAGCAGCGCAATGGTTCGACACGAACGAAGTGTCCACTGCCACATCTTTAATAATTTTCGGCAATCAATTGGGAATAGCGTTGAGCTTCTTGATAACGCCGATCATCGTGAAAAATCATGAGAATCTAGATGATATCGGCAATGACTTGTCGTTCCTATTCTGGACTGTTGCTATTTTACTGACGATCGCGTTTATACTAGTCGTGATACGTAAGTCTGTAGAATTTATTTTTACTATTTGGAAAAGCAAAAGATTAACGACTCAGAAAAATTACAATTCCATTGCGGAACCTCGATTATCCAAACATTGATTAGTTGAATTTTCTATTATCCGAACATGTGATCACGCATGGCTAGCTGAATCTGATGAGATTCATTGCACAAATCAGCGAAGATCGGATCTAGCACTGTAAATGTCTGTTCTGTAATCTCGCGCGCTCATGTTTTCCTTATTAGTTAGGATAACCGAGGTTCTACTGTGCAACTGCGAAATTATGCTATAGCGAAGTGTTACAATTGTAATACAAGTGCCACGCGTATTTGATTTAAAATATGAGCACAAAGAATAAAAATTATGAATTTTAAACGAATTATTCCGAACAGTGTTTGAGGACGATCCAAAACTACCGCCCAGTAAAACGCGAGCGCTTCAAAAGATGAATCGAATGGGTGATAACGAAGGCTTCATAGAGACGATCAAAAGGCTGGTTAAAAATAAACAATACATATCGCTTTGCAACACGTACGGCTTGAACGTCGGTGTGCTTAACGCCGTGGCCACGTTGTTCAGTCAAATCTACCTGGTGCACTTTCAGGTGAGCCGGATAGGAAAGAATTTTACTTTTCAGATTCCTTCTTCTCTTTCAGAGTTTATTCATCCGTTGTGTTTTGCAGAACGGCGAGGAAGACGCGGGTAGAATCGGTTTGGTTATGATCATTTCCGGTATGATAGGTTCCGTATGCTTCGGAGTGATCATCGACAAAACCCACAAGTTCAAGTAAGGATTTAGCGATTGTTTTTCTCAAGCTCACACATTTTCGAAGATGTGTCTATTCGTAAAATGTTCTTCCATGCTAGAAACGATCCACATGGTTTCGATACTTTGTATCGTATATTTCTATTATTTTTCATTTTTTTTTTTTGTAATAACAGTGGAAACTTTTTAGGGAGACCACGGTGGCCGTGTATTTTCTCTCGCTGTGCGGTCAAATTTTCTTCGCCGTGAGCAGCGTCGTCGAGATCCAGTGGATGGTGTATCTGTCGGCCATTTTCCTAGGGTACTGTTTTACACTAATTTCGCACTTTCTTTTCTCAAAAGTTTCTGTTCTACTATTCATTATTAGCGTACATTAACGCTAAACCTATCGAGCTCTAAAAATGGCTGGCATGTGTTGCCTTATAAGAATTACATCGTAGGATCTCGGTGATTTTTATTACATGTGCTTGGATATAACAAATGTGTGGTAAATATTACGTTTACGGGAGGCATCTCGTATGAACTTGACACATGCTGTCAAAGTCACGAGTAACCTCCAAAAGATTCTAGCCGTCGCTCGTTTTGTATTAAAAAGTTAATTTTTTTAATTAAAACTCCGGCTAGATGTGAACTTGACCTCATATGCGAAGGTCAAGATCGCCCGAGATGCTGCCCCTAAATATTCACCACACGTGTATAATCATTTCCGGTGAGAGCGTCATTATAGTTTCAAAATAAAAAATCGGAGACAGTTCATTTTTTACCGGCGATGGTAGGTTCAGCGTTGAAAAGTGAAAACCAACTGCTAAAAATGTGAAAAAATTCCATGAAAAGTATGCTTCCGAAAAATTCAACGTTCCTCTGTCGAAGATGAGAGGTTCGTCGCGCGCATCTGAGATGCAATTGTTCTTCGCAGGTTCTTCATGCTGGGCTACGTAGCGTTGGGATACGAGGTATGCGCGGAATACACGTACCCCGAGTCGGAAGGCGTATCGGCCGGCATGCTGAACGTGGCCAATAACATTTACGGAATAGTACTGGTCCTAATATTGGGCGAGCTGTTGGAGCTTTACGGGGACGTACCGGTGCACGCGGGACTTTGTCTGGCGTTGCTGATCGGTTTTATCGTGACCGTTCTGACCAAGGACGTGCAAAGGCGTCAGGACGCGAAGAAGGGCATCCGATACGAGGGTGTCAGTCAGAGTGCGGACAACGACTGCGGTGGAAACGGAAACACTTAAGTGCGCTCCGATAGAGTTATCTACGAGTGAATCAAAACCGATACAGTTTTCCGAATGTATACATTTTTATACATTTTCTTCTTTTTTTTTTACACAGAACACGCGAAACCGCCCCGAACGATCGCAAGCGCGAGTTACACAGTCTGCTCGAGATCTCTGCCCGAAGTTCGTGAACTTCATTGTTTGCAAGTCGATTTTGACGCCCACCGTTTCGCAGCATTGTCCCCGAGATATTTTTATTAACTATCAGCGTGAACATTTTCACAGTACGTTTCTTTGTGATTCGCAATGCGGAAACGGTCGTTCTACCGGCAGAGTGTGTGATTAATCGAGTGAACTGTCGTCAAGCGAATTGCGAGATCGCGAACGTGTTAATCGATTGTTCGTTGTGATTGTTGTCGTACGGACATTTGTTTAAACGCCGCTCGAATTTTCATCACAAGTCTGACTAGTTTATTAACGGGTCCGGGATGTTTCGAACGTACGCGCTGCTAGGTACGCCTCTGTAACAATCTTGAATCGAAACGAGTTTTAATAAAGTATTGAGGATTTTTACGAAATGTTAGTCAAAAATTCTTCCCCATCTTCTAGACGTTTCTTTCTGTTCAAAAGTTCCTGGGACAATAACAAGTAGACAGCGGATCTCTTTACGCGAAATACAAATTTTCTATCCGAATCGATACAATCTGCGAAATATTTATTTTCTTAACTGTTTTCACTGGACGAGATATCTCGCTTCCACGGTATCGAAGAAACGATGCCACAAGCGAGATATCTCGTCCATTGTAGCGAAAGGGTTAATATGTTTGACAGGTTGAAAATGATATAACGGTGTTATTAAATTCTTCTGATATTTTCACTGTTTTCTAAATTACATTTACTCGTTTTTTTTTCTCGTAAAAAAAAATCCGCTGTCTAATGGCAAGAATGCAGCTGGTAATATTTCGCATCGTTCTAATTGATCTCGGGTGCAGCTTCTTCGTCGGATATTCTTGAAGGGGGGGCCGGATTTGCTATTTCTCGCGCAGAACGATCCGAAAACAGAAACAAAGCGTGCATCGCCTGCAATCGCGGGAATATATCCGACTGTCGGGCGATTACCAGGGAAATATCGGAACAGAGGGCGGGAGGTGGGCCGGGTCCTTTTCTCTCGGTTTCGATAATTCTTCGGCCGCCGGCTACGGTAAAAATAGATGAGGGGTGAATAATGTCTCGTCCGAGCGTCCAGATGGAATCCACGTAACGTTCTGCGACCGACAGATAGGAGTGCCCGGCTGATCGAAAGCGCAAAATATAATAGTCCGCATTGGGTACTTTTGTTCTCTGATCGGGTATATCAAGTATTCTGGCCGAGTAACAAGTGGTGCACACGTCGTGTCACCTGTCAGACACAGGGCACACTACACCCACGGTCCTGTACCTTTTACCAGAAAACAAGGACGACGATCGCTTGTCGATAAAAAGAGTACCACCATTCAGCGGATTTCGAGTCGCGTTGTCTTTCGCGCCGCAAAGATTTTCATTTACTCGTAGGATCGTCGAAGGATTTTACCGAAACACGAACGAATTAATTATTATTACGGAGAAAAGTAATAAAAATTCCTTCGATGAGCTCATTCACAGTTAGTTTGTGTTAGAGAATGATGGAAATTATTTTGTTGATGAGTATTTAAGATTTTTTTAATAAATAAATGTAAAAGAAAATTTTGATTACTTCTCGGTCCCCCTATATAATAGCGAATATGATTGTTGAACTATTTGGCAGTATAATATTAAATAATGGTAATTGTACACGAAGGGATGTGAAATTAAATTTTTTAAAAGTCCAAATCAATTTTTCTTAGATGTCAGAAGGGTTAATCGAAGCGGAATTTCGAGAAAAAAAAGTGAAGACGACGATTTTTTAATGTGTTTTGTTCGTTTCATATATTTCGTATTAAAATATATTAACGTTTTTATGGACGAAGTTTTATGGACGAAGAATAAATAAAATAGGAAAGGTCGTTTCAATTAAAAAATATTTTCATCAATTTAAAATCCTGCCCCTTTTCGCCTTAACAATATTTTCCAACGTGTATTGTTAACAGAATCTATTGTGTTCCACAATCGATATAAAAAACATTTATTAAATTTCAACCGTATATGGACGTTGCACAAAAGAGATTGAACGGTTTTGTTTTTAAGCAACATTTTCCCCGGTTACGGTGGACCGGTCAATTTAAAAATACAATCCACCATTCTTTTTTTCAGGCAATATACTTAACTCTTGTGTAAAACGGACATGAAGTGTTCCACTGGATACGGAACGCAGAATTAACACGCAAATATTACAACAGCTTAGTTGTTTAATTAAGTTTCCGAATGAAATGTTAACTGAATCCGACGAGAGTACTTCGTTACAGTTCACTTAATAATCTTAATGAACTATCGTTGCAACAGCGAAAGCAGAAATGTGATTTCATTCTCGTGATTATTTGCATTTGCTGGAATACGTTTGCATGCAATGGACTTATTCCCGCAAAAATTTATCATTTCTTGCGGGCTGGATATTTAAGTTAATATTATCTCTGTTTGAATAAAATGTACAAATTTTTTAATTATACAATATCAGCATAATATCATAATATTAATCAACTGTAAAACTTTTTATTTTTTAGAAATACAATATTGGATTGAAAAAAACGAAACATATTTCAATATTCGTTAAAAATTGCTTCTAGGGGGTTGAAGAAGCAAATTAAAATCGCATGCAGACACAGTCGACTGAATTTCTCGAGAGTCCAGCGTCGCGTCGCGTCGCGTCGCGTCGATTCTTAGGCGATGGCAGGCTACGTCAAACGCATCTGCGAAAAAAGATATTGATCTATTGACAGCACAAACACGTTCGATTGGGACGCAAGGGTGGCCTCCGTATCCGTCGAGATTGCGATTATCACAAAGGGACTTATGGATTATCGATAACGGGCGAGAATGAAAAGCGGAAACGACAGGTCACCACAAATGGACTCGAGTGGACGCGATGGCAGCACCGTAGATCGATAAATTCCATTTAATTCATTCGGCCGTTCGCCTGTCGTGCGAACATAAATGGAAAATTTTTTACAAATATTCTACGCGATTTTTTAGCGTTCCTCGTACACCGACTTAGCACGGTGTTTGCATAGTCTGGCCATCCGTGATCAACGCATCCGATTGTTCCTCCCACTTTGCAAAAATAACGTCCACTGCCTACTGTGTTTGTTGATGGTTTCGTAATAATGCCTGCGAAATCCCTGGCTCGATTTTAACAATGTTCTTAACTCCTCGTGGTTTTCTTTTTCAATTATCCTAATGGGTTGAAATTGATTTACAAATTCGATGCTTTTAATCCTTCTAAAATTATAACTAGACTGAAATAGAATGAATGTAAAATATTACATTCATAATATAAAATATTGCATTTAAAAATACTGTAGCATTATTTTCCATTCTATAAAATGATTGACAAAAGAAAATGTAGTTTCTGAAACCTTGTTTATTGTTACTTGCCTGTAACCTCATTTATTATATCGAATTAAGACAAACAATTTTGATTTCGCGTAAAAATCCGCGGTTCAATTAGATCTACTGAATTCCTCGTGACAAATGCATAAAATCAACAGCCTAACGATCGCAGCGCACGTCACGAATGACAGAAGCGAGTCAATGAAACGATTGCTAAATTCCTTGGTCTCTATAACCACGTCCCGTGAACTGGTTGACGTGACTATATGAAGGGAACGCTGTATGTATAATATTCTAGAAAGTAGTGTGCACGACTTCGCGATCGTTTCGTCGACTACTAATTCTTACGTTGTTCGACCTACGGGCGCGAAGAAGCATAACGATGAGCAATTGCGAAAGAAAAATGGCCCTCGTGCTAAATGAAAATAAAATTTTCACCGTTTTACCGGCCTTTTCCCGAGCGTCGTCCTATTACGGCGAATGAAGAATCACGTCTCTCAAACGCTTCGCGTCCGGAGATCCTCGACGCTCGCACAGTCCCCGTGGCATTGCCGCAATTGCATGCACTGCGATGGGACCGTGTTTCGTTGAGAAAACAAAATGGTGCACTTCTCTCTCTCTCTCTCTCTTTCTCTGTCTCTCTACGAGCATACGATTACCAGTTTGCTTGCATAGCATTTGCGTAACTGCACAATGCAAACTGCGATATCGGCTGCGAACAATAAACGTGTAATACATTAATTTCTTTACTCAGTAATATCAATGAAAATTGCGTAACTATTCGATTCTTTCGACGTATTTATAATTTTGTGTTTGACTAATTGGTGTAATTAGACTGCGGATTTTCTGTAAATATATCTCCATTTGTGTTAACGCTAATTTCTCAGGCATTATACTTTTCATTTCACGAATTATTGCTCACGCGGAAATCGATTCGACAAAATTTCTCTATCCGCGCACAAATATTGTGATAACAATTCCCCGAGCCCTGTCATTTTCATATACAGGGTGTCTCGCGACTCATGGTCAACCGATTAGGTCATCATATGTGTAAAAAAGAATTTTCGTTTTTCTCGAGAGAATCGACTATGAAAATGCTGAAAATACGCTATCGATAGGAATCGTCTGACGCGTCTGTTCATGATCGACCTACTCTACTTCCTGCGTACACTGGAGCACGCGATCTCGATGGATCTTTGAAGTCGATTTTCTCGAAAACGAAGACTCGCAGTCGACTCATTTTTACATGTAGCATGACCTCCTAATCGGTTGACCATTTTATATTCTGCATAAACATCCGCGAGGCACGATAAATGCGTCTAAGAGTCATCGACCTAGCCGATGACCACGCGGATTTTAATGGAGAATGAACATTTGATCAGAAATCCGCAAGAATCACCAAGAAATCGATTACAGACCGACCGATAAAAAATAAATAAAATTACCACGGGAGCCGGTCGGTAATAATCTGTCGAACGACCGGAGAGTTCGACACCCGAGATGAGGCTGTTTGCCGTTGAAAGCTGACTGATTCCTGTCGATGTTGTACGTACAGGAGTCGCCGCAGGCGTCTACGTCGTCGGCGTCCCCGTCCTCGAGCCGGCAAGTTCTAAGCGGCCCGCAAGCAGAATCCAGATCGAAGTCGGACGAGCTTCACTGTCAATCCGGTAATTAGTTTGCATGACACGTTTTTGGACCGCGCATGCTCGCCGATCGAATTCGTACGCGTAAGAGCCGCGCCGCCGTCGCCGCTGATCTTGCGAATTCATAATACGCGCCGCATTCGGGACACGTTCGCCGCTCACGTAACCCATGACAAAATTATGTACTACAACGAGGTGCTTTCGCCGGGCGCGTTTTAAAGCGGCCATAGACCGGGGAAGGAAATTACCCATCACACACGCATACACACAAACACTGGGACGATGGTGTTGGGGCCCCGCGGGGAAATTTCAGTGAACACGAGCCACCGTTTGTAAATAACGCGTTCGCCAGCCAATTCGTTGGCAATTGATAGGCGAAGACCCCCGTAGCGCGCGATACGCTGTCTGGAAATTTATCAATATGTCAACCTGCTAGTCCAATGCTCGCATACGCTCACTCGCGCAAACAGTCACTGTGCGAGTTCTACAAGGTGGACCGGTAACTCGAATATTTCCGCGGTTTGTAACGCTAGCCGAAGCATCTAAACCAGACCTCGGTTGCCCATCGGTGACGGAAGGAGATTTTATGTTAATAATATTTTTGTAGCCGCGTACAGTGACCTACAAGGTCGAAGGTCGATATGTCGACCTTCGTGTGTCCTTGCAGAGAAACTAGTAACCCATTTGCACCATAACGAAATACGACAAGAAGATTTTGATCACCATTTCTATTTTTTATACGAATAATGATAGCGACCAATAAAGTTGAGCGCATGCATACGGCTCCAGTGATAGTCACCAGGAAAATTGAGCATATATACGCTAATGATGCAAATGGGTTAACACGAGATTATTGTTTCGGTTCTCGTTTACGTAGTAACAAACACGGTATTACTAGAAAATGATTAAATAAAAACTAGGGAAAAGAAATCATGGAAGTGCAGTAGAACGAGCCATTAAGTGTTATCAAAATGATTTAACGAATTGAAAACTGTTTCGAAGCGATAAGTGGAAATTGTTCAAATTAAAATGATTTAATTTTGTACGCGCGATACTCTCTGTCCTGAATATTTAGAATAATTGGAACGATTATCGGCCATAGCGAGCGTAAAGCATACGCGCGCTAACGGACAATGATAATATGCACTGTGAATGTATAATTTCGGTGGGAAAATTCTTAATTGTTCTAATCGTTTCACACTCGTACAGCTCCGCGATCTTCCGCGAGGTGAAGATCTTTATTGATCAAGCATAAATTTCTGAAAATCGTAATACACAGTTCCCGTACGACATGCATATTCAAACAAAGTATAATGAAGCGTCATTTATGTATCTGGTTTGATTGAATTTTCACATGACTGCCGGTTCCGCGGTAACGACACGATTCATTAAGAGATATTATGCATCGAAATAAATAATTGAAATAATCCAAACGGTGATTGATCCGAACGACCACATTAATAATGGTTGTTTTAATAATAACATGTTATCGATGGAGACTCGTTAGAGTGATTGTGTTCTACGCGCACAATCTTCCAAATTGAAACGTCTAATTTTTAACAGTGACGTTGAACAAGCAAATATTTATATTACAATATAATCTTCTGTCACGTATAAATCTAAAATCACTCGTGATCACGATCTTTTCTGATGCAGTAAATATATTTAGATCTAACGGATCGGTGTATTCGCAACTTTCAAAACTGATCGCGCCAAAATCTTTAGAGTTCCGAAAGAATCGAACTGCCATTGTTCCCGAGAATAAGGAGAAGCCACATCGAGACGTCATGATCATTCGCGACACGTAATATAGGTCTACCAGCAGTTACGAAACGAGAGGCAATAACCAACGAAACGAAATCGTTTCGGATTGCTTCGTATTCACGATGGCTGGGCGCCATCTCATAAACGTGCGGTCGCATATAAAGACGGATGAAACACACCGGCGAAGACCAGTCAAATTTTTCGGCGCGAAGTTAACGGTCTTGGCCAGCAAGTATGAGGAGAACGGTAACAAGACACCTGGTTCGTTAGCAATTTTCAATATTAATCGTTTCGCGCGAAAGGCTCTCCACGTTATAATCTCGCCGTCCGCATATCGAGTTCATATCATATCGGAGCAGTGACAGCTCGTGGCTAAAATCAGCGGGGGTGTTGCTCCAGAAAATTTTTAGTCTTTGTTGTAAAATTGTGTGAAAGGAGGTTGGCTACTGACATTCAGCTTAAAGATTATACATTGTACAAGTATAAAGAAAGAATTAAAGAAAAAAGGACTCATTACATTAAATATTATCGATAATATCAAGTGGAAATAGGGGGTGGTGCAGTATCGGAAAACTCATTGCCCGTGGAATGTTCATTAAACGCCTATTCGTAATATTAGTTCAATTACTTTATAATATAATATCATATTACAACTATTAAACCTTGGTGCAACTTCGGTGCAACCTTGAACTCGCATAGCACAATTCTCATTTCACGCGTCAGAGTAAATTTTCATTTAAACTGCGAACTTGTTTGTATCGTACAACATAAGACACGTAACAAGTGGGGCTCTGTCACCGGAAGCTGTCGAGTGACGCTTTTCTTGGTCGCGGTTGGGGAGGCGAGGGTGGGGGACAGCATCGGCAGAGAACGTCCGAGAAAAAAAAGCCGCGCGACAGCTAAGCCATTAATTGCTTTTCCATTTTCCAGTTGACCCTCGTGCTCCTCTGTATCGGACTGGCAACATCAGATTTATCACCATATAAACCAAGGGGATGGCGTCCTAATGGTCAACGCTTTAATCCTACCGACAATCGATTGCATGCGTATTACGGGCCCCCCGGATTACCAGCCTATGAACCGCCAGACTCGACAAGCCAGCCCCCAATTTTCACCACCACCGCCGCCACCACCGTCGCCCCGAGGACAACGACAACGAAAACCACCACGACAACAGCGAGGACCGCAACGACACCGCGGACCAGGGAGCCAACGACGCCCTCGAGCGCTCCCGAAGAAGACTTTGACACGAACCCGGCCGTGGCCATCGCGAATTCCTTCGCTTTCAACCGACCCGTTTACATTTACAACACTTACCCGTTCTTGCCCGGTCATGTTCTCCTCAAGTAGATCTTAAACACCCTTCAGGGACGTCCGCGCATCATCCCCCAACGAGTCTTTCAGCGTTTATTGATTATCGTTAACTCTTGAAATATTTTTCTTTCTCAAAATACACGATGGTCGACCACTCCTATAGTACGAGGCCATATTGCTCAATTGTTTGATCCATTATTGTCGATTCGCTAGAATTTGTCATTTTTAGCGGTCGGTATTTGTCCAGCGTTAATTAGGTTAACATTTGTCGCAGAATCAAATCGAAAATCGGACGTCGTCCCTGAACGAGATTAATAATTCTGCCACCACTGGCTCCGAAAAAACGTGGCCGCGGTTTGAGACAGAATGCGTAATGAAATAAAAATGGCACCCGCAGAGCCGGGCCGTTGTTTACCGGAAACGGTGGAGTTGTTCCTGTTTGACAAACACTGTGAGATTATTTTAGGTAGCTGAATATTTTCCAATTTGTTAACGCATTATGGAATATTGTTTCTCTTCGGTGCGACAGAATACTGTAATATTTTTGTTGAAGTAATATATTTTGTGTACCATTTTTACCACGAGCTTGGCGATCCTCCTGTTCTCCATTCGACTATTTATCCGGACGAAGATTATCTTCCGAACTCTGCAAACTCGTTTATCAGGTTGTCGCATATGATATGGCCGATTATTAACAGTAACATTAA
Source organism: Lasioglossum leucozonium (assembly GCA_028454225.1). Classification (NCBI taxonomy): domain Eukaryota; kingdom Metazoa; phylum Arthropoda; class Insecta; order Hymenoptera; family Halictidae; genus Lasioglossum; species Lasioglossum leucozonium. Next base: position 8,742,675 of record CM052207.1, on the reverse strand, counting down.
ACAAATTTATTCACTTTCTTCGTTTGCAAGATTGTTATCTCTAGACCATTTTTACCATCGACGAATAGTACGTTAATTAATCATCACATCCTGACGAAAAATATTATTTTTTCCACAAATACGAAAGTCGCATTGATTGACGTTAACATAAGCTTTATTTGGTTAGCTTTGCACCTCAAAGTTTTATATGTGTGATAAACCTGTAGTAATAGCATTCTGAAATCGGACGTTTCGTGTGCAACAAACTAAGCGAGATTTTGTAGATTTACGAATTTTGATTTGTCGAGAATGTTAAACAAATTGCTCCGTTTTTGTAACATTTTTGCGCTTGTTGACTCGACGTTAAATTAAGCAGGAAACATTTCTTGGGTCGCACAACTGGGAGAATGATTAGTGGAACGCCTTTCTCGTGCAGACATATTTCAAAGATATATGTATATGTCTAACTAGATTCCCTCCTTATGATAGCACCGTTTAAAACTGACCGTACAATTATAGAGTTGAACACGCAACTCCGTTATCGCTCAGTGATCGTCGACGCATTACAGTACCGTCAGAGATTAAAAGTTCTTGTACCCTTTTGAAAGAATTGCCGTTTCATTGACATCAGAACTAACCACGTTAAATGGTCGACTGACAAGCTGATATCGCAACGTGTCTCGTGATGATAGTTCTAAACTGCTCTATTCATGTTTCGGATTAATGGTCATCAATCAGACATTTCAATTGCTCAACGGAATCGGTAACGTTAGCGAAATGTTGGGATGCTCGTTCTGAAAGGACGCAATTTATACTCTGGGCCGTCAACAATGAGGTTCGTTGTATTTAGTTTTCTCGTGCTCGTTAATTATTCCTCGTTTCAATTGTTTGCCAGAGAAAGGCATACCGGTAAGCTGCAGGGTAAAAATATTAACAAAAATCCAATCGAACCGGATACCCAATTTGTTTACTGTCTCGCATAAAAACACAACCGAACGATATTTCATACGCACCAATTTAGCAATCCTTTCAAACGAGTTCGCACAAAAATACAAAATAAAATGTAATACAATCCTCGTTTACTCCGTAAGTAATAAAAATACGAATCGTATTTACCAAATAATCTCTCTTTCTCTTTTTATTTTCCAGCCGCAGGGTTCGTATAAACTATAAATCACAAACGACTTCACTCAAATGGATTTGAAATTTAATCGAATTCTAATAAATACATGGTGTTACAATAATAATAATACAAACGTGAATTAAATAGGAGATGCTGAATGGAATGTTCTCGCACTTCGTTTTTTTTTTTTTAAATGCAAGCGCCAGAGTTCTCAATGTTAGTTATATTTGAAATTGAAGCTAAACGACAAATTAAAAGAAGAAAAAATGAACGATGACTATATATGGATATGCATTATCGTGAAAAACAGTTAACAATTATTATATCAACATCGTAACATCATACGTATAATGCACTTGTTCGTTTCAACGACCCTGATCAATTTTAACAATTAGTATTCCATTCAGTTATCAACGTTTCGAAGAAGCAACTACAAATCTTTTTTTAATTGACACTTTACGATATAAGAGAAATTACGTGTACGCAAGTATAATATTGTCGAGGCAACTCCACAATAACCTTTTCCCGGAGAAAGGAGGCCGCAGTCGCGTTTATTCTTTCTCAAAAGAATACCATTACAACGTGCTGACAGTTTTCTCAAAAGGTGAAAATAACGCAACGCATTTTCTGCAGGAGACACGGACACAATGTAATAACATCGACGTACACCATATGTTCTTTTCACCGGCGGCTGCTATCGCCGGCCTTTTTCTTTTTTTTCTAACATTTCCATAGAAAATTTTCATGAAAAAAGAGATCTGATCTTATTTGAGCAACGCAATGTTTATTACTCGGTTCGACGATGAAACTCTTCCTCGCAGGTTTCTTTCTTTACAAAATATATATATGTATATTTCCTCACACATCTCACTATACACCCGAATAGCAACTAGCTCCAATTTGACTCTGTTACGCTTTATTCGCTACCTTTCCTGTGTCTGGTTTGCCAATGGACAAACTTTCGCAAAGGTAAAATGTTATTGAGGTACGTCCGGCTGGATAAAATCACTAATCGAGATTCTCGTTTCAATCGCTAAAATGTATGATAGAACTCCCGCGGCATTTTTTAACAATCGCTAAAAATATAGAACTCCCGCGGAGTTTTTAACAATCGCTAACGGCGGACTATGTTCTTCGACAGTGGTAATCCGATCTACAGTTTCTGTCGTTTCCGATAGAGTATTGTATGTTACGGCTACTTTGCAGTTAAAAGTATTTACGGACTTTCGAGACGACCGAAAAATTACACGGTTACTCTAAACTAACGATTATTGTTCTCTCACAGTTGCTAGCCTCTAGACACGTATAACACCGTTTTATTATTCTAATTTCATTGTTCTAGATTTCTCGTTCTAAAAATAAATTTCACGACCCGTGCCACTCCGCGATTTATCATTGCTATCGTTGAACAGGATTCCTTTCAGACCGCCTGTACATACGCGATGTTATACGTTTTCAATAATTGACAAACATTTTTGTATTTTATATGTTTTGTATGTTAAATTTCTAAAAGAAAGACGACAATCTACGTATCCTGTGTTTCGACGCGTTCGCTATCAAGCGCTTACTTCAGCAACGAAAAATAAAGTTCGCCGAGTATCGTGCGTCATACCGTAGGATCTTCGTGAAAAATGAGAAGTCAATCGGCGCAAAGCGAAAGATCTCAAGATTTTCTGGCATGCAGGGACGTGTAGCGAACGTGTCGTCGATGTCAAAACGATTTCTACAGACGGTACGCACGGGACCGAAAGACTTCGAACATTTCGACTGCAAAGACGCGGGGGGCGAAGAAGGTGTCGCGGCGACGTTATTGGCTTCGAGTGTTCAGATTCGTTGCAAGGTTTGTCAAAACGAGAGGAACATCAAGGACCGGGACGTCCTTTGGCAGAATCCGGCGTTCCCTCTGTGCGATATGCTCCCGCCGTACAGCAACGGCACGCTCTCCGAATGTTCACAGCGATCGGGACACTTGGCTCCGTGGTGCTCGCATCCGACGCCATCCTTAAGTTCGCAGCTTCTCGAGTAATGGTAGCGCACGTTCGAACGCATCATCCTCCTTGTCGGATGCTGTTGCGAATCGCACACGTCCTTGAGCGCCGCCACGAAGCACGGTGGCAGATAGCCGACGCTCGGGTACTCTGCGAATCGCAAGCATGATTGTTTCACAGCCGGGCAAACGTTGAAATGTTCGAGCCGACGCGAACGATTTTCCACGCGGGCAATCGACGGACTCGCAGAAACACGGTGACGCGCACTGAAATTTGCTGAATTTGTTACGCTTAACACCTTGCCGTACCATTTTCTTTACGGTTACAGCGATTGAAACGTCTGCATCCCGAGAAATCTCGTAGAAGAGAAAAGACAATATATATTTTTTGTATGGCTGAAATATTGATTACAAGCAAGTCAAATTTTCATTCATCTAGAAAGAAAGGCGTAACATTCATATTTGTTAGACTTTGTTTAAAATCTTCATCGCAAGTCTGACTCGTTAAAATACGGCAAGGGGTTAAATTTCCACGCCCATCACCGCTCTTCCCCCGCAAAGAGATGCCGCGAACGCGAAAGGTAGCTACGCAATAAACTTTCGATCATTTTTGTCTTGGCAAACGTAGTGCCCAGCGGATTGTTGAGACTCTTCTGGTTGAAACGAGTCCAAACAAGGCATAAATCGGACTATTTTAGTAAACTACGTCAATCAACTCCCCCGCCATCCCTTCACCGCCACCCCCACTACTGACTATACAATAGATTCGTAGCCCTCCACATGCCACACCCCATAAGAGCATGGTAGGTGCTCTGAGAGGTGGGAAGAGGACTCTATTAAAAAAATTTTGAGGTCTCTTTGCTAGTCAATGATAAACTGACTTTAAATAAGAATAAAAGTACGCTTAAATTTAACACAAAAAAGCACAGCAAATATAATATACTAAAGACTAATTAAGTAGTTGTTAAACGAATTAGTCAGACAGTCCCGAGTGCAATAAGTAGTTGATTATTCTGATACCAGATTATCAATGTTAATTTGAGTTGTACTAGACCATGTTATACGTCGAGACACCAATAAGTGATATTAGCAGTTCAGATATTTCAATGAAAGATTAGTAATGCCAAGCGATATTATTAATGGAAGAAATTAGATGACACAGTTAAGATTAGACAGCAGATTTTTTATTGGTTTTATGTTTACCCACTGTCATAAATGTGCATAAAATCCGCATTCTAATTATAATCGAAATTATTATATCCCACAGCTACGCTACTCGTTAAACAGTGTCTATCCTGTTAAAAAATATTTTTAAACAATTGATGTAATACAAATATTCTGGATTCAGATGAGAATCAACATCTATGAAGGCCGCCCGCGTTCGCGAACAGGAGGACTTTGCTGTCGAGTAGCGCTACTGCAGTAACAACCATACGTTAACAAAATTCCAAGGATTTTACAAATGACCGTAGTATGTTTTATTGAATTCCTTACCGTAACAGGAGCATCATGCAAACAGAATAGGTGCGACCGTGGGAACATGCTATAAATCCCAACAGGTGGTGCAGCGTGCAATAGAAGAACAACAACAAAAAAAATAGAGGCAATCGTTCCTTTTGAGCAAGAAACTTGTGCATACACAATTCCTCGAAATATTTAATTCATTTTTACCAAGTGCTCTCTGTTCCCCATTTGACTGCAGACGGATTCGTGTTTTATATTGCCGAAAAGCTTTCCATGGAAAGTTTCAACCGCCTTCGTGAACACAGTTCACACAAACTGACACGCACGTGTTTCAATACCACACGGTGAAACAGACTCTGTTAGTTGTATGTGAAGGATGCACAAATACCTGTTTACCGACCATTCTGACAAGCCGCCTTATTATCCACGTTCTCCCTAACACAGTTCTGGTCGTCGTCTTTAACGAACTTTATTAGGAACATCATCAGTGCCCCTACTATGGGTGGTATACCTGCCAGGAAGAATGGCAGATCGTAGCTACCTGAACAAACCAATGAACACAACAGTTTTAATAACGAGGGACGCATGATTGAAATGAAAATGAAAGGAACAAAAATTGTCTTTCATTCGGAACAGTTAAAAATCCACCTGAACATAGGCAAACCGCCTGCCACGGACGTATGCTTTATAAGAAGTAGAAACGCGCAATAGTCATTTCGTGCTTCCTCGTTGGTCAGGTTGCCGCTGTCAGGGTGGATTTATAATTGTCCATCGCTAACCGCGAAGCCAAAGCCGCAACGATTTTATTCTTTATCTCAGTCTTAAATTATTCTAAAGACCTTTTGAACTTTCGCCTACCGTCAACAACATATTTTAAGATAAGTATCAAAATAAATGTATCAAATAAAATCGAGTAAGTATAGTTACCAGTGTGATCGTACAGAAGACCAGCAATTGGCGGACCTACGGTCAAAGGTATCGAGCACATGCCCAATAAGAATCCAATGGCTTGAGTAGCTCCTTCTCGGCCGCATATGTCGAAGGCAATAGGACCCAAAAGGGATATGAAGCACCCGTCGAACAGTCCCATTGCCAGAGAGATAAGTAACAACACCGTGAACGAAGGTGTGACAGGAAGAAGCATGGTGAGAACGCCGATGCTGATGAAGGATATCTGAAGGAGAAAGAACAATTGGAACGTATTAGAAAAACAACTAATTAAGCACCGAAGAATAACACGCTTCTAATTGTAATATAAAATCTATAGTTAGATCTATTAGTATTTCAAAAGGTGTAAAATCACTCACAGCATAATCTCAGTTTACGAAGGACAACATTACAACACAGAACTTGTTATAATTTGAAAACAAAATCGGACATAACGCGATTACATCATATCGGTAGTTATCTTCATACCGATTATCTTTACACAGCATTTACACAATTTTTGATCCACAGTGGCTGATCGAATGATTAGATTTTCCACTTGCGGAAGTCGACTCTTTAAAGGGCCACCCGGAAAAGGGCGATTCATTAATTAAGCCTGTCGGAATAGCAGCCGATTTTACCTGTTGTAAAAATATTCGATCGACCTTCGGCAGATCGGCGATATAGCCGAAAATCAATCGGCCGAGGCCGGACGTGATGCCGATGCACATGATTGGAAGCTTTCCGTCCGCGTCCTTGAATACTGTCTCAACGAATTTCCCTATATGAACATACGGGACGAAATACCTGAAATGAACATTCTCATTGATCTGAAAACCCATGTAATTTTATACGGTCGACGCTCTCGCTGCGGTCGTTTCTTTTACAATGGTTTGAATTACACGGCGCGTGTAACTCGATTGCCGTCCGAGAAAACGAGTTTTACTTTCGCAACGACGTTGTTGCTCGAGAGCCGCGACAGCGTTTCCACCAGCACCAGGCTGAAATTATTTTATGCGACAGCTTCTATTGTTTCAATATCAACGGACTGCCACCCCTCCCTCCTCTCCTCCGGCGCGACGCGTCGTCCGTGAAACTGACCGGCTTCGAAAAATCATATCCGTCGAACGCTAACGCGACCGACACCGTTAGACCGATCGTTCGCGCGGAAAACCTGCAGCGAAACCGTCGGACCGTCGTTTGCTCGCGATTTCGTGCCTCTCGCTCTTAGGATTATTCCGCATGGTATTTATAATTATGGTAACACGCGACTCTGTGCTTACCCGAACAGAGCTAGGGGAATGGAACTCGCCCAAACCACGTATCGTTTCTTCTTCCAGATGGAGACGTTCACGATCGCTTTCACGCAGCTTTTGAAGTCCGACTTCGATTTCAGCTGATTCGTCGGTTGAGGCGTGACTGGAATGATAATTAATAACAAATTTCCAGTGTTATTGGCGCTACGGTTCGATCAATTAAAAAACCAATAAACAATTTTGCAAATTATCGAATAATCATCGACGTTTCGATTCACTTTTGAATCATTTTCAAGATGTATTTGTTTGCGTCTTTAAAAGTATGATTAATAAATAGATAATTAATAACGTTGGTTCTTCGTTAGGTTATTCGCAAAAATTCAGCAGAACAGTGAAAACGAATTGTCACAGGGAATGTCTACGTTATCGATCATATTTTCAAAAATCATCCTGCGCCTGCATCTTCGGAGGCCCGTATGCTAATATCCTCCGCACTATAATTCAAGTCGCCCAATTCTCGCCAGAGAGCGGACGAAAAAAGAAACGTAAAAATGTAGCGTCCGGAGGCTGCGGATGCTTATGCAGATTCTCGCTTCCGAGAAGGCTTTCTGCGAGAATTCGAATGGAAATAGTTGGTACGATACTTACAAGGGATCGGCTTGAAAAGTATCGCGCAGGCCATAACGACCGCGGTGAGCACGGCCAGCAATCTTAGCGCGCCTTCCAATCCGAAACGGCGAAGTATGACTTCGATGAAGTACGGCATGAGGATGGTGAATATTGAACTGCCAGCTGTGACGATGCCGTTCACCAGGCCCAAGTATCGCTTAAAGTAATGCCCGAGGATCGCTAAGCTCGGCGTGTACGCTAAGCTCGCGCCGAGTCCGTACATCACTCCGTAGGTCAGATAGAGTAATGTCACCTGAATCCAGATAATACAGCGATTAAATTGATTGCTACACTCGGGGAGAGAGAGGAAAATAAGGAGTTCGTGCTAAAAGAGATCCGACATTTACCGACGTTCAATTCGTGAAGAAAAAAACAAAATTATTTCGACTTAGCAAGACGAAGAAAAATTGATCGAGGTACGTTCTCGATAGAACTGTTGAAAGTTGAATGAAAAATAAATGGAAAACTAGTCACCTTGTCGGAAAACATCGACGACAGAAACATCCCGCCGGATGCGAGGGCGCCGCCCAGAAAGGTTGTCATCTGGATGCCAATTTTATCAGTGAGGATGCCAGAGATCGGCGATAAAAAGAACGTGGTACCAATCGTTAACGATCCGACCAAGGCTACGTAAAGTAAACAATAGGTTCGAGCATCGGTAAGTTTAAACAATTACGTTTGTTTTCGTATTCGCTCTTACTGGATGCGTGATCTGGCACGAGTTGCATCTGTTGCAGTTCGGCGAATCAACGATAGGACATTTCCACGAGAATGATTCTTGTTAAGCTGAATGAAATGCTTTGCTACTTCTCATAGTATGTATTTCGAGGAGCAGTAAAGGATATACATTGAAAAAGAAAATCTTTTTTTTCACGCAAGTCGATGCAGAAATGCAACTCTGCTTTCAAATGTTTTTATTAATTACTGTAATTGTTAATAATATGAATGAAGAAAAGATACATTCTCTAGAAAAATAACGATAAATCTTTAATATTAAGTATGCCAGAATGTTCTTAATAAAATGACCCTAATGTCTATTAAGCGTTTGAACAGAACATTTCCAGCAGACGCAACATTCTCCAAGTATGTATTGCAAATTAATGTCACGTCAATAAACAACAGCAAGGTTTCTATCTTGTCGCATGATCGTGTAGTCGGGCATCGTTCATTGGCCGCATCGGTTCGTAAAGGCCTAGTTTTACTTGAAAGAGTAACTACCCCTAGATTAATATTATTTGACCCTCGTTACTATTAATGTCCACGTAATTGCCGACTAATTCAGATCCAGGTTGTCCCGAGCATTGACTCTATGGGTGATTAGGCTGATCGATCGGTTTAATTGATATGCAACCCAAAGTAGTTATTCCATGGCGCGTTTAACAATGATTAAGCCTAAGAAACAGCCGGGTACGAAGAATTCAATTCTGAAGACATGCGTTTGCACAATTAGGCCACGGACAAGTTAACAACTAAATCGTACAGTGTGCTACTGGTACCGTGTTATCATCGGAATGCGATCTATGTAACAGCACAGTTCACCGATTATCCTACAAATATTGTTTACCGAAACATGCGATAAAAAAAACTAGCCTGGAATAATTATTTGTTTCAGCGTTTATCGGTCGGGACGATTCAATAATTGAAAACTTTATGTGAATGAAGTCAAGACAGTTCAACGATCCGTCGTTGAAAGTAACTATTAGATAATGCGTTATCTGTAGAAGAATTAATAAATACTAAAAACGGGAAGATAAACGCGGTTCGTTGACTGCACCGAACAGCCACTTAGAACGAAGATCTATAGAAATAAACAGCATTAGTTTTTTCCCCCACCGCATGCAGATTCTCATTGTACTCGTCGCCGGTCAGACCTAAAAAAAAAAAATGTAGCGTGCGCACGCGTGCTAACGATCGTTGTAAAATATTAATGAAGCTCGATGATTCACCAGTAATTTTCCTGAAATTAGAATGCATCATGAATGCGCTACTGAACCTTCTTTTTTTTCTAACGTCACATTGATTTGATATCTCCAGCGAGTGATATAAACTATAAATTTAAAAAAAAACGAGCTTGCACAGACATAATCGACAGACTAACTTGATTTTCAAAGATATTCTCGATAGTGAATATAATGCTAAGAAAAAAACTATGCATTTAGCGAGTACATGAGAAAAAAAATGAGAACACTTAATAGTTATCGAACAATCGAACATTTTTTTTACAGATAAGATTGACCGGAACAATCTTTCGTGTCAGATCAATGTGAAGACGAAAGTTGAATGATTTTCGGCCGTTTTTCTAGTTTCGCGAATGCGTCGAAACTTTTCTGGGATATCCTAAAGAATTGCAGATCGACACAAAATTCAGAAAATTGCTTCTACCAGACAAAGAAAAAGTTAAATTACATGATAAAATTCATCGTCCCGTATTATGTGTATAGCGACGTAGCACAGATCCGAAATACCAAAAAGAGAAATGCAGCACGATGCAGAAAACATGCAGCGCAGTGAAAATACAAAATAATGACGCAACTGCACGTGGAGGCGCGCTCCACTCGCGGCGACGTAAAACATGGCGCTGACAACGACACAGTCTAATGAAAATGAGAATAAGACCTCCGGAGGAATGAAAATCGCAGGGAGCAGTGAATCATTGGGAAAAGTAGTACGATCGGTCAGAAGCCAAGGCGTTATAGGCAACGATCATTCAGCCCAAACAACAACGAGCTCGTTATCGGAGTCTCGTGCTCGATGAACATTATCGAAGCGATGGGACTCACCAGCCTTCGAAGACGCCGCGGTCTCTCCGGACTCGAGGAGCCGTTTCTGCAGCTCGAGGTAGATCAACGAGTACGTGTTGATGATGCTGAAGAGCACGCCGTTGATCACGAAGCTGCCGACCGTGATCGTCCAGGCACGCATCCCGCCATCGGGTGGAGCAACGTTGTTGTTCGGCGGTCCGGCTTCCGGATCCAGCCTCGAATTGTTCGTCAGGGTTTGACCGTCCTCCATGCCGGTCCTCTTCAGCCTGCTCGTCTGCCTTTCGACCACCGACACGGACGTACGATCCGGCTCCAACAGAGGATTCCCTTCCACGCTCACGTTCGAGTTCTCTTCCGATTGCTGGCTGTCCCGCGCATCCTCGATCGCCGCGCTCGACAGATCGCTGGAACTTCGCTTCGGTTCGGCATTCTTTGCGAGCGTCATCTTCGTTTTTCACCCGTTATACCGGCCCCGGGTCGAGGGTGTCCGCCAACTGCAACAAAAACCGCGAGAGCCCACCGTCTATAGTCCACGCACAGTTCCGCGAAGCCTCTCGCATAGCGAAAAATTTCATTTACCCGCGTACCGATTAAGCCGCCGCCCTCGAAACCGCCCTTAACCCGCGCGATCTCGCGAACCGGCGCACCGCTCGCTTTTTGCCGAAAAGCTCGCGTCCCGGAGCGAAGAATAGGGTAAACGTAATCTTCCCGGACGGGAAAAAATTTAATCTGGACGGAACGGGATTTTGAAATTAAGCGGAAGTGGAATTAGTAATCGATAAAGAGACGACGAATGTATTTTAATTACCTCCGATTCGAGAGATTCTCGGGACTGTGACTGTCTACCTACTTATTACCCGAGCAGTTATTAAATAACTGGCATAACGCGAACTCGCCGGACTGATAATGCGCGTCGAACTGAAATATATTGAGGCGACTTAATTACATTATCGAAATAGCGTACTTATCTGTCGAAAGTGGATTTATTTTTGACGTAATTGAGATAAACGGTGGCGGCTTACGGTGAAATGCAAATATAGGATAAACAAAAAAAATTAATAGGACGTAACGACCGCTTTTTCTATTTCACTATTACAGTTATTACAATTGTATCGCAATACAAGCGGCCTCGCGGTGTTGAAGAGAATTCATGTCTATCGTGTGCGGATAAGCGTGCACCAAACTGACACGTATGCACGTATACGTACACGTGCCTAACGTGCCGATAACACACAGCGTTTGAACATCAGTAGCGTAAGCGTAGTTAAGGTTTGTACACGGTTCTGAAATAATCCCAAAAAGAGAGAGAAAAAAAGAAACAAAATTGTTCCTCTTTAATCGCAGTGCAATGATTTGGATAATTCTTCATCAGTGACATAACAAACCTCCGCGATTACAAATACGCATCATTACAAACAAATTTATTGGTAGCCGATAAAAAGTGTTTTTTGTTTTATTTCACGATTAAAAATCAGCTTGATTAATGGCAATTTAACACATCGCTGAATTTTACTGCTACGGTGAAACATCTCGTTTTATTTTCCGTTTAACAATGGTTAATAGCGATTTAATGGATGACAGATATTTATTGAGTTGGTAAAAGCTTCTCGTTTCGCGGATACGCGTTATAGATAAATAAGTACAGAGAGTGCAGGTTTTTCTGGAATTTAATCCGACGATGTGAAACTCGCTCCTACCCCGTGCAGTTTCTTTCACGGACGACTGTGTAAGAGGACTTTTTGGCAGAACTCAATACCTCGGCGCAGACCAGAAAATTGAAACAGTTCCTTTCTCGAACGTTGCAGAATCCGATATCGAGAAATCCGCGGAGTCTCGTAAATGTACTGCTAATATGAAATTTCATCTAGTAATGGCGTTCGAGTGTCTACAACTACGGTTCTAAACACCGTTTCATTTTTGCTCGATCGTAGACATCATTCGCCGCGAGTGATTAAACTTCGTGTGAGTCAAGTTTATATGCAAAACGTACTTTTGCGCTCAAAAATTTCGATTATCTCGCGCATTCGGTATTATAATTATCGTGAACACAGTTATGATAAACAGTTGTCCGAGAAAAACATTTTTCGAGCAGTATGCAACAGTCGTAGATGGTAAATACACGATTAAAGATAGGCGTGTGGATAAATATAAACGTCGACGTGGTTGCAACGATAACCAGCCTGCAGATTTTAATGGAAAATAAAAGTTGGTCTCGTCAATTCCAAGGCACCAGAACCGAAATACTCATTATTATTACAAGTGCATAAAATCCGCGGTCTAATCACGACCAACAGGTAAGAGGTGTCGGTTTTGTTTCTATTTCCGGTTGTGCAAAAGGCTAATAAAAGGTAATCGCTGTACCTCATGTGAACGCGATTTGTCTTGATACACATCTTATACAATGCAAGCTCATCCGACAAAGTGACGATTGCCTATTGAAGCAGAAATGAAAGTGCAAGTGTTACATTGTACCACGTTGAAAACGTAGCGAATTTTGTACGCGGCCGCTGGCCAGAACATAATTACATTATTTAAACGGAGGGTGAATGCAACTTTCTAAGAACATTAAATAGTCGAGTCTATGTCAAGCAAACCTCCGAACCTAATGATAACATAATGGAGCACGCAGATCATATCATAATAGAGTTAATACTTGGGAAAAAGAAACGGTGAACGGCCATCTTGTTTCTTCTACGAAAATAACGCGGGTTGCTTTTCGAAATCGACGTTCTAATTGGACGTATATGAATATAAATTAGAAAACCGACGATGCTACAAACGAACGTCACCCTCGTTGTTTACGTGTATATTTACCAATAAGATAACGAACGACTCCTGTGTACTCTTTGTCACAATTGCTATTGTACTGTTGCTCATCTTCCTCGCCTTTATATATCGTTTGACATTGTTATCCGTATCAGCAAATGTGTTCTCGTCGTATTGATATACTTATGCATGTTACAACCTAATGTTACAACTGTTTACAATCCCGTAATATTTATTACAGTTTATCGAATGTCCGCTGAAGATCGATCGGATACTTTTTCAAAAATTGCTAATTCTAAATCTAAAGCTCTGCTATTTTTAAACGATGCTCTCTCATTTTATAAATATTTCTTTCAACAAATAAAAACAGTGGGCTGAATAAACAGAACAGTCGTGCGTTAAAATATCGCGATGTTAGCGTATAATTTGTAAGGGCAAATATACCATTTAGTCTGGCGAATAAAGTACGTTTCTCCTTTGTGTTACTAGCTCACGTTCTTGCCCACGAATTAGTACATTTGAGAAAATTATTCTCGCGTTAACTGCAAGTAGAAAGGTAAACACACGGATGATACTATTCAAACCGCTCCAATGTGATTCAGAATTATACGAGGAAGCTTAATTAATATTAAGCGCAGCCGTTCTGTCGATTTAAAATAGTTAAGCAACTTATCGCGTTTATACATTATCCAAAATTACGACTATTTGGCGGAATGATTCGCCACTAATATTAATATAATATGAATCAATATTTAATAACCACTTAAATTTAGATTATTTTCTCCTCGCACCTGACATGTTGTATTATAATGATACGAGTTTTAAAAAATTGTTATCGCACAATAATAACGTCGCATACGAGACCGCCATTGATAGATAAATCGTCTTGCTACGATTTATGACACGATATAATCAAGATGTGATAGTAAACTTTAAAATCAGTCGGAATTTATTATTGCAATATTTTTTTCAAACAAAATTATCGTAGTTCATTGACGATTTCTCGAGAATCGAAAATTTAGCGTTCGAATACTTTTCGAATCGACTGTATGCACGGCGGTCTACGTTATTTGCGTTGTTCAGAAAAACCGAGACGCATCAACTACCGTTCCAGACGTAAGATCAATTCATCATTCACGCACGTCTCTTTGCGTAAAATCATCGAATCCGTTCAGTTTGACCTTGCATTCGTATTGAGTGGTTCGAGCATTCAAACGGCACCGTGCATGGCTCCCATGTTTATTAGCCACCGATTAACCTTCTCACGCGTAGCACGCCGCCAGTCATTGATAACAAAGCCTATCTTTCTGAAGAAGGAAACCAGTTGGTAGTGACCAGTGACGCATCTTCGGCGTAAAGGAACAATTCTTTATAATTGAATCAAGCATATACCGGCCATTCAAACGATTTCGAAGTACTGATCATATTCTAATACCAACGGAGAGGTCCTAACACCGACCGTAGCCAATTAAGAGTCTATCAATACGATTATTGCAAAAAAATTCATTCAAGTTCAACCAATTCAAATAAATTTCTTCATCATGCGTGCACAACGGATTTTACGCTGATGTCTATTTCAATACATTAAAGCTAAAAATATTTAAATTTAGAAAATTTAACGACATTAGCCGCCGGTGCATAGCTGAAACTCAAAAATCCTTTCATAAATCTCGTAATTTCCGACAGAAATCAATCGAACATCTTTACAGCCGAAGAAATAAAAGTATAGCACCAACTTGCACGGTATTCCAAAATCATCAGTGCCTAAACAAATTACGCGCTAATTACCGCGTGCGTCTAACACGAAGAGTGATCAGAGAAAAAAGAAACAGTTGATTATCATCAATAAAAAGCCTAAACTAGTACTAACACGTGCGAGGTGTTATCCTTGAATGAAGAAGGTGCGCGACGCTGATGTGCGCAAAATGATCAAACGATCATTGGGAGAACTCCCCCTCTTCAACGTGCCAAGCCAACGTGTCGTGCGTATGCCGGTTGTGGAAACTCGCGTTGCCCTGATCGTTCCCCAAACTTCTAATCGCTGCAATTACAACGACGGTTGGTCACGTGGTCGGACCATCGGCCAATAGGATCTGATCATCCCCAGAAAAAAAAAACGGAAGCGATCGAAGATGCTACGTAGTCCGTGCTGTGCGGAGGTCAATAAGTTGCTAAAGGATCTGCAAACTGGACCGGAACTAGGATGCAAAATCCGATCCCTCTCAATGAGGGATCTACTTAAATTTATCTACTATAAATTTCTTAGTCCACTGATCATCGAGTCTACTGTTTATACGTTAATACCGCTAGTGGGTGCTCGGCAACTTATAACCTCGGCGCGGTACACATCGGGGCAGGACTCCGCGCGTAGCTCTGCACGCGCAAACGATGATAGAACGATTCTCCGAGAACACGTTACTTGCAACCTCCTAGTTATGAAAGCTGATTACAATATTCTTCTAATTTTCCTGGCAACCAGTGACTCAACGATAATAAAAAAAAAATTCCGTTGTTCTTTTGTCTATCAACTAAAAGCCACCACTTTCGAATCCTCGAGACAGCCAATATCAAACGCGAACGAGTAACAAGCGCCGAAAGTGCTGTTTGCCGCGCTTCATCTTCGATCGCGGCGAGAGGTAAGGTCAGGCTCGTAAATGCAAACGACGAAGGTTAAATACTTTTCATAAGCGGCGAGGAGCTTTGAAACGACGCGAGCAACATTTCGCGCGTACGCGTCTCTCGATTTATAGTTATTAGAGAGCCCTTAAAGCTAACCGGAACACCTAATGCAGATAAAGAAACGGAGTCGGTCGAGGTTGAGTCAACAAGGAATAGGATAGAGGTAAGAGGGGGGAGCGGAGGCAGGCAGATAGGCGAGTCGTGGAGAACCGGTAAAAAATAATTTCTGTTCGTGTTACCAGTTCGAGTGTTTTCGTCGGACGGTACCGTGGTTGGTAGGCCACGTGCTTCCACGAGCTGATCGTCTTCTGGTGCGACGAGACCGCGGTTTCCCTACGGCCGATCCGACCGACGACAGGGTCGAGCATAAACTAAGTGGACGGTGCTGTTCGCCAACGAACGAGAGGTCGAAAGTTCCGCGTTAAGAAGAGAGGACCGACTAACGCGCCTAACGAGCGATAGAGCGAGCACGAAAGCCAACGGGCAAAGAGGAAAGGGGCACCGAGAGAGGCGTTTGCGGTATAGGAGTGCGCAGCTCATCGGGATTCCGAGATGCGACTCCGGCCGGCCGTGTGTGTATCGTTAAAACGAATCTCTCTCCCGTGGTTGTCCCGTGCGTCGGCTTCGATCATGTTTCTTCTTCCTCGCTCGAAACCACGGCTGTCGCCCGACGCGCCACACCTATTATTGGTCCGGGATCCACGCCCTCATTGCTAGTCGACGCCGCGCCGGGCCACCGAAATTAGGCGAACGGCTGGCGCAACACTCCGCTCCAGTCGCATCACACATTGCCTGCTGGCCCTAGGAAATGCTTCGTGTTCCCACCAAATTTTCAGAAGGATCTTCACGCAAAGAAAAAATAAGGCGAACGTTAGGGATCAAAATTAAGATGAATCTTTTTTTCTTTCGACCACTTTCGGATTAGAGTATCGGTGTTGCCTTTTTGAACCGGTATCCCGGTATGCTGGCTCGTTTGTTTACCTAGCGTTCTACAAGCTGACTGCCGAACAACTTCTTATTAAAACAGTCTCTGTCTGTTTAGTAATTATGATTTAGTTTAGGCGAGATCGCTATGCGACGCATCGTAACATATTTATCCGCTCGTAAAACAGAAGCGATACACCAGCCAATAAAACGATCGCACAACAGTGTCGATTACTACCTATAATCGCATTTCCGAGTCCGGAGTAGATGCGGATTCTGCTCGCAGATAGTTTAAACGTGTTGTAACTGTTCCGTGAATTTTCTACGGTGATATTTAAATCGCTGGATGGGTTATTTAAAAAAATATTTCATTTCAATGCCATGCAGTTTAGAATAACATGATCATAATATAACGCTAGCCGGGTCTGAATAAATACGATGTCTTCGTTACGTTTGGACGAGATTAGAAGCTAAGTGCTGTACAAAAAAAAATACAAACGAAATAGTACAGTGTAAAATGTTCTGAAATAAAAAATATCTATTTCTATTTCGTTCTTTTACCCTACTCTATGCTCTCGCTATGCTTTGATGAATTTTTAAAAGGCGCGAAAACACAAAGGATCATATAAATACGTAAAAGCCGAGGCATAAAACGCGATTCAAAGTGCAGCGATTAAAAATTTAGCTTAATATCGAATGCCTTTGAACTTTGAAAGGGAATATTGTGATGGAGGTCGTAAAGGTAAAATTTTCAAATGCAACGAAAAAACAAAGTTCGAGCGAGAAATATTAACAGCATACATTTGCCTTGTATTTCAAATTCACGTTATTTTCATTTTAAAGGGGCCAGCGATGCGTTACTTTTTTTATTAACTGCAATTTTGATCTGTATATTTTTTCCGTTTTACGATCGACCAGCGAGAAATGCGATTATTTCAATCTGGAACTGACTTTTTTTCTAATTGTAATATTTATAAAAATTGTAAATGTAAAAAAAAATAAAAAATTCAATAGTTCCATAGAACAGCAAAATAAAGCATCAAGTATTCAAAAACATCTAGGTATACATAAATACCATTATTACCTATTATTCGTCCTGCTTTCAGAGGTAGAAATAAAACATCCTAAAAAACTCCTCTTCTCATTTCCATAGCACAGTAGTCCATTATAAGCATATCACGCTTATAACGTGCAAATAAAGTTACTTTTCTTTAAAATCGTGGCGAACATACATTACTGTCTGTTCTTGCTATGTAATCAAACATTCATTTTGTTGCTCATCGTTTATAAGTATAAATTTGGGTGGCCTCAATAAATAACTGCCAACTATAAACATTTATAAAGAAATTTAGATAAGAGCACGATATATGATGATGATGATTTATGAAAGCGAAAAATGTGAAATTATATTATTTTGAAGCCACATTTGAGAATTTAATATCATTGTTTAATTGGATATAATAGTAAGAATATAAGTTTGATTACAATGAAATGTGTTCAATGATTTATCTGTAATATAAACAATGTATTAATGTACAAAGGATGAACAAAACAATCTACGTAGATTTATTTTTATATTCAATAAAAAACAAGAACTGCAATGAAACATATTGTTTTACAAAAGTATGATTTCATTGTGCAAATAACTAGTCATAATGGTACTGATGAGGTCAACCTTCTGCAATTTCAAGTCGAACGTATGTACTATCTTTTCTTATTATTTTCTGACTGATAAAGTTTTATCAACGATAAACATGTAGTTCCTTATTAATATAGTACGAACAATTGTTATAAATATTATATAATAAAGTGGAAAATTGCAGAAGATTTATACAATGATTGATATAAAAGTACAGATATAAATAATCCTGCAGCTTACTTATTTGATTAACAATAATAGAAACATGTTTATTGAGACCACATTGCCTTGTTATATTAATATTATTAGGATAGTTTATTGTTTTATAATATCACTGTATAGTTACACAATAATTTAACAATAGTGTAAATTGCATAAGCCATTTGAAAAGGTTTACTCACAGACCACACATTTTTCTAATTTTCATCACAGAAATTGTTACTGCACGAACTTAATGTCACTGATTAAATGCTGATAATGATTGATTGATTTCAGAGAAGCGATAGAATGTTCATACAGCTGTACATAGAAGAAAATTTAATCGATAAAGTGACACGTACCGTATAACCTTAAATATCACTTCCTAACATTTTGATTTTGGTGCATGGCTTGCCGAAAACTCTTTTTCTTTCACTGACAAAATGTCATATTTTACTGCTTATCTCAAGTACTTCTACGCGCAACACTAAAATTACAATATGTTTTAAAGACACGTGCAAGATACAGCTATTTAAATGCTTTCGAAAATGGGATTCCATCAAAAGTCCCTAGCATGGGTCAGTACAGGGCGAAAAGTTCATTTTGTTGGGAATACTGAATTTCAAATTCTGTACTGCGTTCAGAACGAATTTAATGTCGCGTAAAGGATACATTTTCTGAATCCGAGGATAGCAAACCTTGTCGAGAGATAAATGAATTATGTTTTCCTGAAGTATACTATGCAATCTACCTCTGATAACGTGATATTAATGCAACATCAAATCGAATTTTCGCGCCAAGAATTCTCGTTTCAAGCGCCATCTTGTGTTCTCTTAACACACTGTGTTCCGAAACGTATATTTCCACCGACGAATTACTGTTAACAACTAATATTTAACACTTATCCATATATATTTACGTCATTTGCAAAGTGAGACGTGATTGCGTCTCAATCGCTAATCATTAATTACTAAAAATTTTGGATTTCCCACTCTCGCGCTTAGTTATAGGATACACTACTAATGGCGCTATAGAACATTCTCCTTTTAACATAGAAGTTACATATTCATAGCATGTAATCCAAGGATTTTGACATGACCAGTGTCAAGTGGTGAAATGCCTTAGTTGTACAATCTGGCATAGTTTAAAGAATTTAAAATGAGTTCGTTGGATTGGGACGAAGTTAAAAGACTAGCGGCTGATTTTCAAAAAGCACAATTAAGCTCGACATTACAAAAGTATGACTTCCTTTAAGAAAGTATATCGTATTTAGGAATTTCATATAAATAAAAACATTCACACTTGGTGGACTTTAAACAGCTGTAGAACTAACTAACTCTTCTGTGCATTTGATATTTTTCAATAAAAATAATCCTGCATAAAGTATCTTATTATTATACTTGTTTTCAATTTTTACAGATTATCTGAACGAAATTGTGTGGAAATTATAACGAAATTAGTGGAGAGTAAACTATTAGATATAATATTTACCAATGATGGCAAAGAATACATTACACCTCAGCATCTTGCGAAAGAAATTAAAGATGAACTATACGTTCATGGTGGAAGAATTAGTTTGGTTGATCTGGCGCAAATCTTGAATGTCAGTTTATCTCAGGTGACTAAAGTGGCATCTGAGATAGAAAAGGATACTAAAGGACTTAAAATAATACTTGGCCAGCTCGTGGACAAAACTTATATGAACAAAGTTGCTGAAGAGATCAATGATAAATTAATACAACATGGCAGTATCAATGTTTCGGAATTAACAATACAATATAATCTGCCTGCTGAATTTTTACAATCGCTCGTTGAGAGGGAATTAGGAAAAACTATATTTGGTAAACAGGATACGCAAGACTTTAGGGTCTTCTATACAGAAAGCTATATAGCTAGAAATAAAGCTAAAATACGAGGTGCCTTATCTGCTATCACCAAGCCTACGCCATTGTCAGTGGTTTTAGCTCAATGTTCTGTTTCGGAAAGAATATTTTTCTGTGAGTACAAACTGCACATAAGTTACATGTACATAATGACTAGAAGTGTGCAAAAGTTCTTGTAGCTTGGGTTCTCGCACACCTAATAATTAAGACATATTCTAATACTTACATTCATAATTTGCAGCAATCATAGATAGTCTACAGGAAATGAAACAAATTCCTGGTGTTGTAGCAGGACGACAGGGGATTAAGAGTTTTTATATACCAACTATATACTCTAAAAGTCAAAATGAATGGGTGGAAAATTTTTATAAACAAAATGGTTATTTAGGTTTGTATTTTATTGCAAAATGGTATCAGTAATATAGCTGTAATATAATCTTGAACACAATATTTTAATTATATTCGTATTTTCTCGTATCTTTTATTAGAATATGATGCACTCAGTCGCCTTGGAATATCAGATCCGCAAAGTTTTGTGAGACGTCATTTTCCAAATGAAAATATAGTATCGCTAGACTCTGTTGCTGTGGGTGGAGCTATTACCGATCAAGTATATGCAAACATTGAGGAAGCTGTTACAAGTGGATCGTTTGTAGATATAACTCCTCTTCTGCCTTCTGTATTCACTGATAAAGACATGGAAATGCTTCTTAAATTAGCAGAAAAGAAAATGAACAACAACACACATGTGTTTGCGAAAACTGTAGTGATTACAGACGCATTTTTGCAATCGCTATGCAAATCTTTCGAAGCCTTAGCCGATACGAAAGCGAGGGAAATGGTCGCTAGTGGCCAATGGTTTCAAACTGTAGCAGAGAGTAGAATAAAATCGAAGTCAGCTGACATGATCATTGAAAGCAAAGGAAGTAAAAAAGAGGAGCGTCGAAAGAAAGCAGCAGGCGGTAAAGCAGGTGGTGGTGCTCAAGGAAGAGAAACGAAAACAAAATCCACTAAAAAGAAATATTTACAAGGCAGAGGCCGTGATAATGATTCTGATGATGAGCATCCGAGACACACACCGGGAAAACTCGAGCTTCAGTTGGTGCCCTTGGAAGATATACAGAACGAAATAATGAAAGATGATAATTTGTCAATAATTGATGATTTAGTAGAGGAGCTGGCAGCATATCTGCAACCAAGGATAAATAGCCATGCGATATCCGTGGCAGATCAGTTAGCACAGAATAACAAAACTACTAATTTAAGTGATATCGAAGAACGTCTGAATATGCTTCTAACAAACATTAAAATATTCGAGAAAGGCATCAAATATTTGGACAAAACGAATCAGCTTGCTTTAACAAAATATTTACTGAAATCTCTTGGTACAGATTTTCTGACAGAGCTATTTAAGTTAGCTGCACAACAGAATATGTTACAAATTCCTAACAATGTTACCACAGAGGCTAGACAGAAAATGTTGTTAGATTTACCTGAGGATGTTAAAGAGCCTTTGAGTAATATACATAAATCCGTTACTGGAACTTCTATAGATGATTTTTTTAATGTTGCAGATGCTGCAATGGCGTCTTGTTGTTTAGTATTAAAAAAATATGATAAAAAGAAGGAACGACCGTTCATATTAGGGCATAGGGAAGCTTTGCTGGAGGAGCTAAATAGTATTCAAGACCCTGCATTGGCATTGCATCTAGTCACAAGTATATTATTTACTGCAGCAACACAAAATGCTTTATACATGTCCGGTAGACATGTATCCACAGTTCTTTCATTTCTTCAAACACATTTGCAACCTTCGACAATGGCAGTACTATCCAAATATCACGGTAGAAAATATTTTATTGAATATTTACTTAATGTCTCTGTCTACACCAATGTTTCCAAGAATGCCACTACATTATTGCTTGCTTTGCAGATTTGGTCTTAAAAAGCCTAACTTCTACGGACGAAGATATAAAACTTGATGTTACCAAGGAGTTGGCAGATGGCTTAGTAGAGATCAAAAATATTGCAAATGAATTTAAACAACATATAAGAAGTGACAAACCACAAGAATGAATACTTCAAAAATTGTACATTAATATAAATGTTATTGAATTACATAAAAATATATTTCAAAAATTTATATTTTGCAATAAATTCTATTTAGAAAATGTGCGACAATGTTATATTTACAAATTTAAGATAAGAAACCTCTTAGACTCGAAAATAACTTTATATTCTATGTTGATAATAAATAACATTTTATTTTCTGATCACTTTAAAAATCTAATAATACATACGTCACCTTAAATCTTCGTTATTACATATGTGCATTATATATCCGTGTATGTACCAATTTCCTTACATGCTATTGCCTATCAGTAGTACTAATTAGTCCTAGTAAAATAGTATTCGCTTGGTTTCAATTTTTCTTTAGAAATGCTATTGTGCATTAATATGACTAATAGTATGTCTTGTCATCCCATCACTCTGTTTCATTATAAAGTTGCTAGAATTCTTGTAAATCCAACACATCCCGCAACAACAGTCTGCCCAATACCCCAAAACAATGCATACAATGGTGGCAGTGGATAATGCGATGCTGTATATACAAATGCAACAGCTGCGGAGCTAAGGACTCCTGATGTCAATGGTAATAGTACTCCCATAATTATAATCAGCAATGGGAAGAATCTTTAAGACAAAAATAATTCATATTATACATTTACTGCTACTATTGCTTAATTATAATACCAGTTAAACAAATATTACTGTAACATTTTTGGTTCATTTATTTGTAAAGGTAATATTATAATATCTTACGTACTTGCCATATTTATGTTGCCTTAACGTAGCAAAGCAGATTGCACCAGCTATCGTATGAACAAAAACAGAAGAGATAAAGGCCCATAAAAATATTCGATACCACATTTCTGTAACAAATTTAGATTGAAAAGTTGGCAATAGGTCCAGATATTGAATTGAATCATATTTAATATAAAAGTCAATAAATGCAGAATCATATATGATGATTCGTTCGGAAAAAGTTATATTTATAATCGGAATTCTTGTAGTAAATCGATACGTACGAGCAAATGAAGTTAATGATGTTTGTGCTTCCATAATATAGTATCTGGTAAACATTTAATCTGCATTTCTACGAGTATGGCATCTTTAACAAATTATTCAAACATTTTTTAAAATAGCGAACAGGATAACAATTTAAACTAATCATTTCATAGACAGTCAAGCCAACGTAGAGCATTGTATGCACGACCAGAAACGCGCTCTAACCAAATTATTCGAAACTGCATGAGAAATAATGCCATAGATCTACAAAACCAAGATGTGCGACTCTGTCGGTAGTAACATCACGTTAAAAAACATGTGAATTTGACATAGTTTTCTTGTCACGTTAGAATTATGATCATAAATACAAATAAAAATCTAGTATTTCAGCAAATCTAACAGAATCATGATTTTCTAGAAAATGTATATTTTTAACTTTTCATTGATCGGAGAGAGAGAGAGAGAGAGACGTGTACTTACATTTTACAGTGAAAGATATTTAGGGGTCATTTACACATCGGTTTAATATTTTTTCTCACATATTACACTCTACAGACTTGTTAATTAGTGAACCCAAAATTATGTGGTAATACACATGCGAATGTATGTAACTATAGGTGGACAGTTTGACCGCAAAAATTTGTATTATAAAACTGTAATAAAATACTTGTTTAATTATGGACAACGGTGACTCATCGTCAGTACCAGATTTTTACGAAGATAACAGCAAATATTCTGAAGAAAATACCGAGCATCTTTACCAAAGTGTAAAAATGGTTAGAGGTTATGTTTACATATCAAATTTTTCATATGCCATATATTTATAACATATCGTTTTGTTTATGACCAGACTGTTGCTCTATCTTAATTTTCAGAATTTACAGGATATATTAAAAGAAGTAAGAGAAGTAGATACAAACTTCAAAAATTTGGAAGGAGATATTCTTAGAACGGCTAAACTTATTAACGTAATCTCAGAGAAATCAACATTAGATAAAGAATAATCTTCTTAACTTATACCATCGTGAAAGTGTACATATAATATACGAATATTTTTATAAAATGTTTTTCTTTTAAATAAAATTTATTACGATCGTAATAAATATAAACGACGAAATATTTTCCAGGGAAAACATGTAATCAAAAAATTCCCTTTTTCGCTAATTTCCTCCAATCATTCCCCACGACAAAATATCCACTGATTGTAGCTCGTGAATTGGAATTATCACAGCATGCAACCAAATCAGTTGAATATGAAAGTAGTGAAAATAAGAGTCGAAGATTGGAAGCTGCCTGGTCGATTCCAGCACATCACCTTGTTTATAACAAAATTTGCTTCAAATGCATTGCAAAATCAAAATGTAAAAGTATATATAGTTGCGCGCGTATTACCGAGATTCGTACAATATATTTCGTTCGGTTTCTCGAAAATGTTAATTCGATTCCTGAAATGGGTAATTAACGCCAGTAATTACATACCTAACTCCATGTCAAACCTATTTTGGGCTCTGAATCATTTTAAATGACGTGTTTCGCTTAGGAGAAGTTATAGTCCATTAATGATTTTAATATTACGATCTTCGTTCAAGTTGCGTTGTTAAAATTATAAGAACAGGTTTTACATTTAAAAAAAATGCTCTTCGAAAAACCGGATGAGCTGTACCAGGACTACAAAAATCTTTTGAACATTTAAATTACGTTCGTCCAGTTTTTTTTTTTAAATGAAAAAAATATGCAAAAAGTTCATGAGAAATATATTTTTACTAAACGATAAAAATCCACAATACGCAACTACACTATTTTTAGCGGGAAACGTTAATTAGAATTTTTGGAAACGGTTAATCGAAATATTAATTATTACCGATCAATTATAGGAAATCAAATAATTCCGTCAATTTCGAAAACGAGGGAGAAATGTGTTGGCACGGTGTCCAGAAAAAGAAATCTTGCGTCGCACTCGGATCAAGTGGCGATAAATCATTAATATCGCGTTTAATTGATCGAATTGAGTTTACCACGGTGCCGTACTAATTTGTTGTTTATTAGACAATTAGATCGGGCTTGTTCCCGGTGTTTCGCGTGTCGGGAATCCACCCCGGCAAATTGAGAGGAGGACCCTCGTGGAAGTTTGGGCAGTCGAATGGTTTGCCGGATCTAACAAGAAAAAGACGCTCGTTGGGGGTAATTGCGGGCCGGCTTTTTCCTGGTACGATCAGTTTCAATAAAAGTAATTATCGTTGGCAGTCCTTTCGAAGTAAAAATCGATCGGCATAGATGAGGGTGGAAGTAAATTGGGTGCGACTATTACGTGTGCACAAACGAGACGCGCGTATAATGAATTCAATTGTTTGGTGTGGTTTTTATTGCCCTACTCCTCACTATGTCGTCCAATCCGGAATAAGGGAGGGCGCCCGTCGCTACATTCGAAATATATAAACGTGTCAATAACTGTTCCTCGACGCTCAGTCAGTATTTTTATTCGCCGCTGCCAAACTGACGATTAATAGTGAACCGGCCGGCTTTCGTTTCCATGTTCCGAGAGAAAGTCCGTGGAGAAATGGTGAGTTTTTCGTGGTTCACCGCGGCCGTCGAACACTGTCGGTACTCGTTTATCCGTACGATATCGTTGCACGATCGCCACACCGGCCGACCATAGAGGTTCGCCAATTTTTTCGAACTTGGCGGAGATCATGGTTAAACGCGTCGGCCGCCCAAGGTTTTTGCTGTTAGGGCAGTTTCGCATTAGCGAGTCCTATTCCGTTTTTCCGTCGGGTTACTATCGCGATTTCATCTACGGTTCCGGTTCCGCTGAGTGTCGCACATATTTTTCATATAAATTTTCTCACGCGGCTGAGAATAAACCGACGATACCGATGCTAAAAAATCGGCATCGCTGACGATCACGGAATCCGAACATTCTAAATACACTTTCCGTACAATGTGCGTAACAGCCACCGTTTAGAAATTCAGTACTTTCTTTCTAATTGTCGTTTGTGCGACGACGAAAATGTCGAATTTGTTCGTCTAACTCAAACGAGACAGAAAATAACGAGGAAAAAAAATCGGGAATTTTCGTTCATCCAATCAGTTTTATATATGACGCTTGTATAATTTCTTATCGCGCACCATGGTTTTCCCGATATCATCTCTGGATTAAGATACTGTTAAAGGGCCCCGAGGAAAGAGGGCGCGAGATCGTAGGGAAGATGCGAAGATTGTATAAGAAGTTGCATCATTCGGTTCGAAACCTCTTCTCGTGATGTGCGCTCCTACAAAGCATCTCCGGCGCGAGTATCTTTATCGAATGTTATATCTCATAGCGGTACCGGGATTAATAGTTTTGCGCGCTTTATCTACGTGTGACAACTATCCGTCGTGATTCTCGAACGTAAAGGTAAGCAACGCGGAATATTTTTTTTTATTATTATCATTAACGAACCAGTGAACACGGAGACGGTCGTTCGCGTCGGGCCACGTGTAAATTTCACATTACAAAGGAGGAGAAAAAATAATTGTGACAACGGTCGGACAGTGCGAAGATATCGGGAACGATAGCGTTATCGAAACGACATAATGTCGAATTTTTAAATTGTATCCAACCAGCTACGAAAGTAGGTAATGTTCGAAGAACTGCAGGCTATTTTTAGCGCATATTCTCTAACGAGAGAGTTGCAATTCATTTTTCCACGATTTTCACGAAATTCTTCGGAGCCCTGCTCGCAGCAGAAAATCGAACGAACGTACTCTACACTATTCACGGATTATCGACTATCTTTAAGGCATTTCTGCGCTTGTAAGTTTCGAGCCGTTCGAACGGTTAGCCAGTGTCTGCCTTCACCTATTGCGAGTCTTGCATCAGTTTCTGATCGTGACTCCGAAATTTTGAAATTGAACGGACATTGAAACGCGCTGAATCATTCTATTCGAAACTCGAGAGAAAATCTGTGTCGTCGTAACGTTTTTCCGATGAAATGCATCGATTCTCGGTGAAATTTTTAGCGAGAGCACGATCATTAAGTTTCTGTCGCGCCTAGAAATATTCCCACGCTGAAATTACGAAATGTTACGCTCGGTATTCTCCTTCTTTAAATATTATATTCGTGAACGAGAAAGCCGTAGTTATTAAAAAATATCGTAATAATTTTGAAGAAACGCTTTCTTGGCCTACCGAAACAATTTTTCTAATATCTTCTCGTCGCGTTACGATTAATGGCCTGTCGGTGTAAATTGTCCAACGACCGTGCGCGTCGTGACGTAGAGATTCTCGGTAAAAGTGAGAAATACGAGCGATTCGCCGGGTGTCATCGAGATGTCGGAAACGCGTATACCCTCTCGTCATTGTGAGAAGATAAGCGGGCCCGGTCCAATATCTCGGAAGTTTCAGCCACTTTTAACTTTGTCCCCTGCGAGTCTCGCTGCATGAGTATTTGCAGCAAAGAGAGAGAGAAAAAAAAAGAAAAAAGGTTGACACACACTCGGACCCGCGCGTATATCGTCGGCCGATTCCTACCCTATTTTTTTGCCGCACATGTGTTTCATTAACGCCCAGGCGAATTCGTTTCCAAACGGCTTCGCCTTGTTAGCAGCCCGAGTTACTTAATCTCCATTAAAACCGTACGCGTGACCTTCCTTACTCTCACGTAGGAGAGCGTTCAGGAGAAAGGGGGAAAAAGCCGGAATGAGCGCCAAAGATAAAACGGTACGGGTACGTGTAGTGCTGTTTCCGTTCGTGAAATTTTTGGTGACAGAAGAAAAACGGTCGGTCCGGGAGGACGCCGACTGGGCGGGAATCGGCACGATGCTTACGTTATAAGGTTCCCGCTGGAGCGTATCAGCTAGAGAGAAAGAGACACAGAGAGATAGGCAGACAGACAGACAGAGAGAGAGAGAGAGAGGGAGAGGGAGAGAGAACGTACGCGCGCGAGCGAGAGCCAGAAAGACAAAGATAGAGCGAGAGCTAGAGGAATCGTGTGGGATTTAGATTGAAACGAAAGCACCGGCACTCAGAAATTAGAGATCCGCGCGGCGGCTTTCAACGAACGTGGAACGGAGACGGTTACCAAGGATGCCGCGAAGAGTATCGAGGACATTTCGGATTACCGATAGTATCGATAGATAAGGGAATCTCTAATTCGGTGATTTCGATGCTCGATTTAACGAGCAGGCCATGAGGCCGATGCACGTCCAGCCATCCGAAGACTGAGACCGTGTTATATCGAATCAATTTCGACAGAAATTTCAAATCGTTCCCGTCTTTCGAAATCGGCTATCTATGGGAGTTTGAGCACCGTGACTACTCCGGCTCTCATCCTTCCTGGACACCACTTCCATAGCCGATCGAGATTGGACGGATTCCACGTAACGCGCGAGTCGCGTGAGAAATCGCGTTAATTTATAATGAAACGCGGCGGGAACAACAGCCGAGAAATAGTATGTAGTTGATTCTTCTTTCGATTGAATCACAAACTCGTTGAAACGACGGAGAACCGTGCGAGAGTTCTCGAAACTCGATTACACGGTCGAAAATCAAAGAACGTCCAGCATCGTCTCTCTCCGTGGAAAAGAACTATGGGTTTTTAATCGATTTACACCGTGTTTGCATCGAGCGATAAACAAAAATGGTCCTAGTCGCGTTGTCGAAGACCGATCAATTTTGTGGAAATACCCTAAACAGCTGTATTACTAATTACAGCAGCTACGGTGAATAATTACAACGAAAAAAAGAAAGACAGAACGGAATGCACGTTGTCGGTTATTACCGGGGATATTTAATTATCGTTGTGTTCCCGGGCATTTAATTTCATTGTTGCCAATTGCGTTTATTCGTATCCCCGAGGAAGGTCGAATGAATCGATATTATAAATCGCGCACCTAACCCGACAATTAAATCCGCATTGTTATATATTCAATCGGCCCAATTTCTGCGAAAAGAGCGCGACGTTGGTGTTCCTTAATCTCATTCTGATTCAATCATTGCACAATGTCCGTTCGCGTTCGTTAAACCGTTTCTTTCACGTTCTTTTATTAATGGGCGGCCGGGTCGGCCTGCTTCTATCGGTATTTAAACAATGCATGCAACACAGATTCCGTTTCTCCTGTTTGTAATTACATACAATCTGCTTTCAGATGCAACCGTACTCAACGCTGGCGAATCTCGTCTGTATTATCATCGTGTCGTATACGGTTTCGGGACACCCCTTTTCGTTCCTGCCACGGTACGACGTCGAACGAGCCGCCGAGCGTAGGAGCATAGGAAGACAGACGGTCGAGCACAGGTCTAATTTCCTAACTCCGTTAACGGAATATGGAGCACGATCTACCGAACCAAAGGTAACATTAATCGACACCTGTAATTTCTTTCGGAGTCCAACGGAGATCACCCGTTAAAAATATTTCTGTAAATTCCAGCCGGTGGATCCGTGGACGCAAATCACTCAGCACCCCGTGAATGGCATAAAGACCACCGTCGGGTGAGTACGCGGTTGCGAATGTTAATGAAATAATCGCGAAGCCTAGCAAATAAATGTCTAATATTTTGTTCTCGTTTGCTACAGGAGCAGGGTAGAATTGGAATGCAAGTCTAGCGGCAGCCCGCCGCCGGAAATTTTTTGGTTCACCGGAAATGGCACTAACGAGCAGGTGAATATTGCTGTCGGCCGTCGTCGAATTACGAACGAAATTACGTAATTTCGTTAGCCAACACAGCCGCGATCAGTATACTAATATTTAACGTGCGCTTTGTTACAAGCTGGTCGAATACGTGAGAGCCAACACGCATCCTCTGTACGATCCGTCCGAGGAGTGGAAAGGAGTGGCCAGAATTAATTCGAAGCTCGTACTGGAGTGCGTTACACCGGATGATGCTGGATTGATCTACTGCGCGTCGGTTTCTGCGAGAGAAGTGAAGGTATCCACTCCTACGGAGCTGCGGGTTAACAGTGAGTAGAATATAATTAATAAATCACTTGAATCATTTATTAATCAATTTGCCAACGTAAAATTTCTCGTGGCAACTAACCGACCGCTCGTATCGCACGTGACGCGTCCGTCCTACTGAGACGATCTTTTTCATACATACCCTACCGGGTAGCGATTCGACTTTTCAAAATTGTATATTCACAATGGAGTAGAGAGTATTTGTACGTTTTTTCAATGTAACACGGTTCGATCATCTCGAAAAAACTCGACAGTGTGTTTCGCGTTTACGCACGGTTAATTGATCTTTGAAAATCTTGATTTCCAGACCAAGAAAGTGCCAGCAACGACTGCGCCTCCGAAAGTGACCCAACAATCACCCTATACTCTCCCACACGAGTGGCAAACATAGGAGCGACCGTGATACTACCATGCAGGGCGAGTGGCAAACCGAAGCCCGAAATTTCGTGGGTCGACAATTACAATGTACCCCTAAGTCTATCGACGAATCTACGACACCGAATTCTGGACAACGGGGATCTACTGATAGAGGAGCTTTTATGGGAAGACATGGGCGGTTACACTTGCCAAGCCAAGTCTGGTCATCGTCAACAAATCGTTAGCACGTTCCTGTACCCGTTACGCGTAAGTTTCCAGATTTACAATATATTTTTTGTTATATGACATATAGATATTCGTAAATTCTTTTGATTTCTCTACTGTCTGAAATTTCTACCGTTATTGGATGAACATAAAGATAAATGTTAATGGAAAATTGGTCGTTCTGTATTGACGAATTTGTTGTGCATGACCGAATGTTTCTTTACAGCCCGAAACAGAAGTGGACCGGACTGTTAATTGAGGAGTCAGCAAGGAACGAGTTTCGATTGCTTTGATCAGCCACCTTTCCATTATACGAAGTGCGAGACAAACGGGATAGAATAGAATCTCCATATGCTAAGTTTCGGTGTTCGTCGTGAAAGTCAAACGGTATTGTTTTAAATATTAAGCGCTGTATATAATTCTACGTAAACGGAATTATATTCTCGTACTGAGAG
Organism: Lasioglossum leucozonium; assembly: GCA_028454225.1. NCBI lineage: Eukaryota > Metazoa > Arthropoda > Insecta > Hymenoptera > Halictidae > Lasioglossum > Lasioglossum leucozonium. The sequence continues at coordinate 8,711,377 of CM052207.1, read as the reverse complement.
AGCCCGACGATTTGTTCGGGGGAATAGCAAACATTTCGTATTTAGTTGTTACTGATAGATTTACGATCATTGTCTTACTTAAAACTTTATATGCAATTTTGTAACGTGCCAAAGAATTTTGTATTTGATTATGTCACTGATTTTTTTTTTTTTTGACTGAAATAGCGGTTACGCGTGCTATTTCGATGTTTAAGTACGATGTACTTTTTTCTTTTTTTTTTTGTAATACTTCTTGGATGAAGCCGCGGATAGTTCTATCGAATTATTTATTTATTAAACGTGTACAGTATAAACCGCCGTTGCAGCCAGGCAACAATGAAAGTATACTTTCTTTTACTGTTAAGAGTAATTATGTGTATTAAATCGTACATCCACGGTGTACTAGAATATCACCTTTATAAGTTCGCGATTACTTCGCTTATTATTCATTAGTATTACTTATTATCCACTAGTATTAATTATTGTACGTTACATATCCTGAGTATTTTAGATTATAATTTTTTTTTTTAAGATTATGATAATGTCGTATGTATTGTGAAACGCTATGTTTTTATGTATAAATAAATGTATTTCTTTTCGTACAGTGTTTATAAATTTGTGATTCATTTATTCCCCTAAGTACAATCTACGTTTCATTTCATTCGTAATGTATAATTATATTTTATGGACTTTTGAAATGTTATTTAATCGGAGAGGTTTATCCACAAATGACCTTGGCGAGTCATATCATTCGGTCATTCAATAGCGCTTTATCATCATTCGTAAAAACCACGTGCTCGTTGTATTTACATAGTAAAAATGGGAAAAAAGATTACTGCGAAAATTGGACCCTCAATTTTGAATGCTGATTTGGCACAACTATCGGAAGAATCGCAACGATTAATTAACAATGGTGCTGATTATTTGCATTTAGATGTTATGGATGGGCATTTTGTACCTAACCTTACATTCGGCCATCCGTTAGTAAAATGCCTTCGCAGTAAAGTAAAAGATGCATTTCTTGAAACCCATATGATGGTTTCTAATCCAGAACAGGTATGCCTGATTCTGTTTTTTATATTTGGATTTCTGTTTTATACTTATTAAGTATGAATCGCGCGATTGTTAATGAACGATGTTACAATTTTAATATTTTAATTAAAGATATTCTATTATTCATAAAAATGTGATAAATCTTTTGTAGTGGATAGAACCTATGGCTGATGCTGGCGTGAATCAATATACATTCCATGTTGAACCAGTGAAAGACGTTCCACTAGTTTGTAGGAAAGTACAAGAAGCAGGAATGAAGGTACATTAGTAATTTACATGTTGAATGACATGAAAATCTTAAAAAACTATTTTATCGATGTGTTAAACTACAAAAAATGAACTCGAGTTCTTTTCTTTCAACAAAAGGTAGGAGTAGCACTTAAACCTGGGACACCGGTAGACGTAGTTGTGGATTACGTTGACCTGGCAGATATGGTGTTAGTTATGACTGTAGAACCAGGTTTTGGTGGACAAAAATTCATGCAACCAATGATGGAAAAAGTGGCTTGGTTAAGAAAAAATTATCCTACTTTAGACATAGAAGTAGATGGGGGTGTTGGTCCAGCAACTATCGATGCATGTGCACAGGTACGTAAAAAACTTAATTACCTGACCCACCCCAACATTTTTGGTTTCTTACACGCCTCTATTAATTGCATATTATACCTATATATAAGAAATGCACTGCAAATATTTTTTAGGCTGGAGCAAACTGGATTGTCTCAGGGACAGCAGTCATAGGTTCCTCCGACCAAGCAAAAGTTATAAAGACTTTAAGAGACACTGTGAATTGCGCATTGCAAACTAGTTGAATATTGATGAAAAGATATGCAAAATGAATATCATGTACATATTACAAATTTTTAAAATTTAAAATAAATCTATATTGAATATTTACAAAAAAAAAAATGAAATAAATAAACGAAATTTTCTAATTTTTATAGGATTACTTATATTTATTAATGTTGATTACTTACAAAATTATTAACCTGTGGAACCGGTAATGGAATAACTTTAGGAGATAATTTTGTTCTTAATTCTGATAAACTTATCAAAATAGCTTCCTCCGTTCTTATAGTTCTTGATCCCTGCTCAGGACAGGTATTCAAATATTTATCAAACACTAAAGATGGATCATCCACATCCAAGTTTGGATCAACATCCACTGCAGCTTCCAATCCACTTAAACCTCCAAAAATGATCAATACATGATGATATCCCAAGCTATGGGGTTGTATATCATCAATAGATATTCCCTTGTCTGAAGTTCCAATCGTCAAGTCGTATCCAGTTTTATAAGGACATTGTGTTAATGCTTCTGTAAGATTGTTAGCTAATCTTACTGTATATCCCCAATATGTGCCAGTATCGGATTTGGGAATGTCAGGAGGTACAATGAAGCCTTTTAACTTTTTCGGGTTTGGTTGATCCTCGGGTATTTTGACAGTAACTCTTAATCCAGTAGTTAATACTTTGTCTACATGAACATCGTTCAGTAATCCCACGTTAACGAGTGAACCTTTACCAGCTTTAACTGGTTTATTTGTAACTACTCCTTCTCGATACAATGAGACATCTTGTTGACGCAAATGATTTGGAGCATCTAAAGGATTTAACACTCCAGCATATTGCAAGTCTTTATGAATCGGGAAGAAATATTTTCTTAAGTACTGCGGACACTCCAGATATTGTAATATTCTGGCTAATTGCAAACAACCAATTCTTCTTTCACCTAATACTTCGTCCGTCCTTACTTTTTTCCTTTCACTCTCAATTATTTCTCCTTTGTCGTCGAAAACAACAATTTCGTCTATTTTGTAAACACATGCTGCACGTGCTATCTGTCCGGCCAGATACGTTCGCAATTCTGGGGACTGAGCATTGTCCAAAATTGATCCGGGAACCGCAATACTAACAGTCGAAATATCTTTTTTCTCGAAATGTTCTTCAGATTTCACTTCTTCACTTTCCGACAACTTTTTACTTTCTTCTTTCTTAAATTTTTTTGCTAACCTCTCTTCCCGCCATTTTTTTCGTTGTTCTTTATTTAAACGGTTAGTCTCCTTCCAAGTTTTCGGTGCCGCAGTTGTCGATGACATGTTCCTTCAATTTCTCAAAAGAATTTCATTCAAGTTTAATATTGTCTATAACTTCTTACAGATATTTTCTTCAATTGTAACTATGATATGTTAGAACACTGTTCAAACCAGTCACGACTAAATTAATTTCAGCTGATTTCATTTGCTAGCTTGTTTATTGTATTGTGTTCCTCAAATACATACATTACATGCTTACGATGAACACATCTTGAATCTACAAAAAGATTGTTAACGTATGTAAAATTATGGCTGCGGAAGAAGGTTTTGAACAGGTATTTTTTTATACACATTACATATTATTGTTTTAAAGAACCTTAATACTTAATGTTTGCTTAACTGTCAACTTGAAAAATTTCTAACCTCAGTTGTCACTTGTTTAAAGTATGTTTTAATTTAATTATTAGAATTTAACTATTCTAAATAAAATTAATCGTTGATATAAATTATTAATTACAGTTTGAAGATGAGGAGGCCGAAATAGCGATCGGTGGAACTTTACCTGGTGGTAGGAAACGTTTGTTTTCAAAAGAATTACGTTGTATGATGTATGGTTTTGGCGATGATCAAAATCCGTATACAGAGAGCGTGGATTTGTTAGAGGATTTAGTTATTGAATTTATTACTGAAATGACTCATAGAGCTATGGAAATTGGACGCACTGGTCGTGTTCAAGTGGAAGACATAGTATTCTTAGGTATTTTTAATATTGATTTATGCATATAAAATTTATTCCATATGTATCAAACTCAATAATCATTTTGTTTTACAGTTAAAAAAGATCCAAGAAAATATGCAAGAGTGAAAGATCTGTTAACAATGAACGAAGAATTAAAGAAAGCTAGAAAAGCATTTGATGAAGTTAAATATGCAGGTACCGTTGCTCAGTAAACTTGTTTTAACAGTTTGTTAATTCTTCAGTGTATGATAAATAATTTTCATTTTATTTTAATTCAATCTTCTATTAGATATTTATATTGATTTCTGTATTGTTTTTTACATATTTCTTTTTCAAATTCTCGTAGCAAATTCAGAGCACTATAATAAATAGAAAAAGTTCAAATAAGATTTGTTCAAATATAAATAAAATGTCTCGTATTTTGAACTTTTTTATTATAATTGTGCAGTAGTACCATTAAGAATAAATGTTGCATTGTAGTAGTTGCATAATCACTTATAATTTATTTATAAATGTGGAATGCTATGTGCTTGTGTATGGCATCCCTATATAATACTTACTTCTTGCTTGCTTATTTGCAGTAATTTTAAAATATATCTATATATACATATTGGAAAGTATTGTGTTGTTAAATGTATTTAATTTATATTATTTTGTAAGAAAAAGTAATAATTAAAAAATGATGAATCATTAATGTAATAATAAAGAAGAACCATATAAATGGTAGTCTACTATCCTTTCCTTTTTTTTTAAACTTTTTGTACATTGATACTTACGATTTGTTTTATATTTGTGTACATGATAATAGAATATATAAAAAAAATTTTAGTTTACTGCATTTTTAAAAATTTTATTAAAAATCTGTATTATTATATACATATATCATAAACTTCTATATAACACATAATTTTATTTTTTAATTGTAATAGTTATTGCTTTTTAAAAATTTAGTAGACTAGTTTATATACAGCTATATAAAAACATCTTAATAAGTAGCTTTATAATTAAGTATATTTTCTTCCCCAATTACCCACGTTTTTATTAAGTTAATATTTGCTTTTTACAGTTTTATTATGCAATATACACTTCATAGTGCATGTTTTGTACACAATTTACATTTGAATATTATATCTTGGTTTAATATAGCTGTAATTACATTGGTATTAGGATATACGCATATTTGTGTGTGTGTGTGGACTTGTTTTCTTTTTTAATCATAGAGGAAAGCACTGCAACGTTTGCCTGGCCAAGCTGCATTTGAACTTTTTTAAATTATAGTATATGTGAATTGATATCAGAAACAGCTTGTTTTGCTGACAGAATAACATCATTGACTCCTACCCCTTGGTATGAAGAACCACACAACCCTAAAGGAATTTTATGCGTGGAGATATAATTGCGGATGCGGGTTAAGCGTTGCATGTGACCTACTATGTGCTGTGGAATACAATCCTTCAAAATGGAGACATTGAATGCTATGGGATCTTCCTCAATGTGTAAGATTTCCCGTACTTGGTTGACTGCTACAGTTAGCAAATGTTCATCAGATGAGCATTGCCCAAAGTATTTTTCAAACCACGCACCTCCCATCATCACTGTCAGTACCTGGATTTTAACAAGTATAAATGTTGTATCTCTAAAAATTTTTCTAATTCATTTAAAACAAAAGATTGATAGAATAAAGTATAGTATGACTTGTGAAAGCTACAACAAAAAAACCAGCAGGTAATAAAACTTCCTATTTATACATACTGTTGTATCAGATTTTTGAGGAACACACGAATCAAAGATCACTCCCAGGATCGGTCTTTCTTCTTTTGGCGGAATCAGGACTCCAAATGCATTTATAGGTAAGACATCTTTAGGGAATTGAAGATTCACAATACCTACTGTTACAGTAGGTATGCCCCGTAATTCATTAGCTAATTCTGGATGTTGAGCTTGCACAAGATTAGCTAAACTTTTTGCAGGCAAGCTTGAAATAATATGAGAATATTCTTTAACTTCTCCATTTACATTTAATTCTACAGTGTCTTTGTTAAATTTAAGCTGTTCACATTTATGTCCCATGTTAATACTGACTCCGCGATCAGTTATATATGCAGCCAGCGATTTTGGTAATTGTTCAATACCTTCCCTCATGCTCCATATCGCCCACATTTCTTTCTTTGCTCTATCCTTCAAATTCTGTGTATTATCTGATCGTTCATTTATTTCAGTGTTATTCTCTTTAATTTGTTCAGCTTTGTCTTTTACTCTAATCTTTTTGCCCCTTTTCAATGCCTTTGCTACTAGTCCTTTGATTATGGAACCATGTTCTTGTTCAGCTTCAAATAAACTAGTCATGAATGATTTTGCACTTATTTTGTGCGGATCACCTGCATAGACTCCCACCACGATCGAGCTAATCAATTTGTCTGCTACATCTTCGCCTAATCTCCTTTTCGCGAAATTATATATACTTTCATCATCCTGAACAACTTTTGGTGCTCTTAGATCGTTCCATGCAACGCTGAGTAAAGAACGATTTAATAGGGTATTTTTTTTTATAATATCTTTGATAGAATTAGGTAATAAATGTAATTGATCATCGGCATATATTAAACGACAACGGGCTGCTGGATCACTATTTAGAATTGGAACAATTTTATCTGATAATTGTAATTGTTCCACCAATTCTAATGTATTTTTACCACCTTCACCTGAATGCCGGATTCTCCGTGGACCTTGTTCAAAGATCGTACCATCAGGTAATTTTATGGAATGCACCCAACCACCTACACGATTTGTAGCTTCATACATAACAATGGGAATCATTTTTGCATTTTGAAGAGCATAATATCCAGCCGATAAGCCAGATATACCTGCTCCCAATATCGCCGTCATTTTAGATATGTGCTAATATTATTTTAGTCAACAATTTTTATTTGTTATGTATAATGAAATAGATATTTTTGTTTATACACTTTTTAATGAATAAATAATACGTATTATCACTGCACAGCACGGACTGTACTGTGCACGATTCTGAGGGGGTGGTCAAAAGACGGAAGGGGTATCAATTTGTCGGCCATCTTGTACGGCGCACACTATAGGCAGTGTAGCGTCTGTAGGATACACCAGGATACACGCGGCGTGGTACACCGGTACACGTGCGATAGTGCTTTGTGAAGTATCGTGGCGTCATTTTGTTTTTTTTTTGCGTGTTAATACAAATTAATTTATAATAATGTCACTGTGTATTGTGAAAGGATGCACAAATAGATCATCGGCGAAGAGTAGAAAACAAGAAGAATTAGAGAAAAAAATGAAAATGACAGCAAAAGAACATATTTCAATAAACTCATATTGTTTTTTGGATATATCGTGTTGTCATTAATCCTACACATCGAAACTTTATACATTCCTTATAAAAACACTGATAATTTTTCAAAACATATCCTTTATGATAACTAGACTCCGGATTTTTATGCAAAATAAAAAGTTTGCGCATCAATTGCAAGACATAGGAGCTAAATACAAATTGATATTTTTCACTAATAATTTTGATATAGTGAAAATAATAGTTTTCTAATTTTTTCACTATTCTAAATTGCACGTATTCATTTTTGCCATAAATGCTTAAAATCCGGAGCTAATGATAACAAATACATAGAAACAAAATTATTACACAAGCAGACACAATTCAATTGTACATTTTAAATATTGCTACGACGTTATATAGATGGCAGCACTATGTGCGCTATACAAGATGGCTGCAGTCAAACATATCCCACCCCAACCCGGTCACAGGGCCGCCCCTCTCACCTAAAAATCTAAATACTTTACGCAGCACAGCTGCACGGATAAGAAATGTGTGATTTTTTCAAGTTTCGTAATCGAATACCGGTTCAATATTGTTTCTTACGATAGTTAGCTCAGAATGATTTCAATGTTATTCTAAAATAAAAATTTATATATACAAGATAAACATTAAATAATTTACTTATATATGTTTCCAAAATTATTTACATTTTGTCATAACTTCATTATATTAATACCTGAACGCGGGTCAGGTTATGTTGCCATTTCAGAGTGGACTGAAGAGTGAAGAGTGCACGAGTTGAGTAATAAATAGATCTATGAAATACTTATAAAATAAAGTGACATGCACTGAAATTACAATCTATTATTCAACGGATTTCCAGTTTTAAATAGTTTACATAAATACTGCTAGGAATATATATTTTATAATGTATGTATATTTATATTGAAGCCTTACTAATTTAACCAAATATTGCTAGAATATTAATCTAAAGTATTGAGAATTATAAAAATAATAACGTTTGGAAATAATTGAATTAATAAAAAATCAATAAAATGATAATAAAAAACTGCGATGTGATTACAGTGAACTAAAAAAGTTTTTATTCTAATCTTGTTAGTAAATTTAATCAGACGCGAACGCGCGTATTCTCCGCTTACGTCAATCGCTAATTATAATGTGCGAACGATTCTTTTAATATTTTCAATTTTTTATTTTGTGAACGTTATCGTCGATCATCACACTTCATATTGGTGAGATTTTGTTATTTTATAATTGCATGAGAGATTTTATTCAGATTTCCGCTAAAACGATTCTTTAGTAAACTATGAATTGGTATGAAACGTATTTACTAAAATTATTTTGAATGGTATTAGTGAATATTAATCTATTAATATTGTACTTCTCAGAATTTTAACTATAACAATCACAAAAATGAAACACGGTAGTAGATTGTTGTCTATCCTCGTGAAAGTTTCTGAAAAAGCTGCAAATATTGCAAGGGCATGTAGACAGAATGATGCTCTTTTTAAACTACTTGTGCAAGAGAAATCAGAAGAGGAAAAGAATCCACGCTTCTTTCAAGATTTTAAAACACTGGCAGATGTTCTGATACAAGAAACAATTAAACATGATATTGAAAAAGAGGTAAGATGAAATTCTCTTTTAAATGTATATATTTCTATGATGAAAACTTAAAGAAATTAGTTGATAATATATACTGATTTTGTAGAACTGTATGTAACTAATTTTTTATTGCAATTAGTTTCCAGAATTATGCAAGGAAGTGCGTGGAGAAGAGAATAACATATTCAGTAATGCTATGGGTGAAACTATAATTATTAAAGTTTGTTCTACTATTAAAGAAACAACTAAGTTGTTAGCAAAAGTGATGGGCAGTGATAGTACTACTGCAGAATTATTAGCCATAGAAGTGCATAAAGATATTGAATCTTTAGATGTTCCAGTAGTTGCAGAAGTACCTTTGGATTTTGATATTAATGTTGAAGACCTTGGTATTTGGATAGACCCAATTGGTAAGAAATGTGATGATAAGAATCACTATGATAGTATTCTAAAGTGAATAGATTCTATTTGTATCTAATATAGTGTCAATAGATCATTCTAAATATAAAAATTTCAACATTACTCAGTAAAATAATACATGGAAAATTCATGGTAAATATGTTTTCCCTGTACTGTTTAAGTTTTACCAATTTGAAAGTAATGTTAATTGTTTCTATTTGTTTATGTAGCAATTTGACCCAATTATTAAAACTTTTGCATTTTTCTAAGTTTTCCTCCTTTCCTTTGCTGTATGCTTTAAATCTTTCTTTTGTTTATAACATTAAATCACTGCCTTTGTCGGTAAATAAAAATGTAATTAGATTACTTGTCAAATGTTGTATTTGTTTTGTAGTATAATAAAGCTTGCCTGAGGAGCAATTCGTGGAAATTTTGTAGATTCAACTGCAGATTATATACATGGAGGGGAAAAGGTGGACGATGCGACTGGCATACATTTGAGTGGCTTGCGTTGTGTTACTGTTCTGATTGGAGCATATTCTAAAAAAATGGGCATACCAGTTTTAGGTGTTGTTAATCAACCTTTTCACACGAACATGGACACAAGGTAAAATCCGAATTTCTTTGATTTGTTTCAGAAAATATTGATGCACCAGTATATTTCATAATTTATTTAATAGGTGGAAGGGAAAATGCTATTGGGGATGTATCGAAAATGATATTGGAAAATGTTCTGTATCAAAAGAACCTACCGATAAGAAGGTGGTTGTTCTTAGTAAAGTGGAAGATGCTGCCATAAAAACTGAACTATTAAATGCTGGTTTCACGTTAGTGGAAGCAGCAGGAGCTGGTTATAAAATTTTATGTGTTGCTCTTGGTGAAGCTGAAGTTTATATATTATCTAAAAAGTCCACTTACAAATGGGATACTTGTGGCCCCCATGCTCTGTTACGTTCTTTGAATGGTGGTGTTATTGAATTTGAAAGTTTCATAAATGATAATTATTTGGATGTAAAATATGTATCTACATCTAATAATTTCTCGAATAGCAACGGCTTGATAGCATATCGAGATCCTGAAATTTTGCAGACATTAAAATTCATTTTATGCAAGTAATACATTTTTAATATTACTTATTGCAGTAGCATTTTACTTACGTGTATTGTGACAATGCCTGTTAGTAGAAGTTTAAAACTTATGAAAAAAAATTTATTGATGTTGCATTTATTGTTAAGTAGAGTTTTACATTCATCAATGTAAAAGATTTATTTTAGAGAGTAAAAAGATTATGTTAGATAATCTGTTTGGATGTTAAATGTGTTTACCACATACTATACGAACTTTATGACGTGGATCATATAAAGAGATGTTTTTAATCGCATTTAATAATGCATTTTGTTTATGTACTTCTGTATGAAAGTATTAGTCATACCAACAGTATGGATACCATTCCTCTATAAGTTACAGCTGAATTTCTTTAAGGAATATATGTAATATTAAAATAAATATAATGTGATATCAAGTCTGTCCAACCATAGGACTGTAGAAAATTGATAGATGTTATATTTTTATTTATATTTTAAATATTAAATATATTTTTGTGATAAGGAAGACAATTGTAAAGTATTTTTGGAACCAAAGCTTATATTTCACATTGCCATATAATGATTTTTTTAGAAGATTATTTATACAAATAATTGTATGAAGTACTTTACCTACTATTTTAACTACGGAATGACATTCATTTACAATCAATTGTAATTAATAAAATGTGTTAACAATTTTTATTGCCAAATGTTTATTTTTTGCCTCAATGCGTACATTATTTGTTAATCCCTTGATTTCCTTTATTGACTTTCTTGCTAAGGAACTGAAGATTTAATAAAATTACTCCGTGCATTGTAGTTTAACATTATATTGTTCGCTCGAGAAGAAAATTATTTTTTACATAGAATTGCACACGCGGACAAATAAATATGAATAGCGACGTTTAATTACAAATTTCATTGTTCTTTAACGCTTTTCTTATATCATTAATGTTTTATTAGACATTTTCAACAATAAACATTACGTACACATCTAGTTTACTTAACGATCTCGTTAACTATAACTAACAAAATTTATATATGCAGAATTCAGGTCCAACTGTCATGTGCTTGTACAATAAATACCAATATTTTTATGTACAATTATTACAATGTTTATAAATAACTTCTTATATCTACTTAATACAATTTTATTATAAAATGTAACAAATTATTACGATTTGAAAGAAGAAATTCCTCGCGAATTACTTTTTTCAATCTAAGCAGAGATTAGTCTCAGAGATTTCATTTTTTCCCAATTTTCTATGTTTGTAGAAGGAGGCACAAATGAAATTACAAAAAAATTTGATTACTTAATTTCCATTTTTCTCTTTTTTATTGGAAATGTAATGGTCAAATACTTTTTGGAGCCAAATTAATCAAAATTTAATTTCGGAAATATTGTACTCCAATTTCAAGTCCTCTGAGATCAGACGTATTTCTTTGTGCTTTATCTTACAACTATTTTTGTTGCAATTATTACAAGTTGTACTCGCTTATTTCTTTTACAGTCAAGTATTTATGCTTACACTTATCGTCACTTAGTATTTAATCGGCCTTATTTTAATTATACAAATTCTTTCTAATCGTTACTCTGAATGTCCTTGTGGTCGTTATACGTGTTGAGATCTATACCTATTGTATCGAGAACTGGAACTTCTTATAGACGCACTATGGCTTCCATTCGTTTGTCGAGGAACGCTAATATTAGTTGTGCATGTATTCATTCGTCGCAGACCAGAACCATCGACACCTAAAATAGAAGAAAAAAAAAATCCATGTAAAGTTTGCCGAAGAATTACCACGAGCGATTATTATCTATATCTCTTTATGAACTGGAACATTTTTTAAATTGACTGTCTTACAACGTTACAACGCCTCTTGTAATTTACAGAATTATCTCTAGAACTAAATAATTATAAAACATTGTCTGACGTTTCTGCTTCTTTTTCTAAATTTGATTTTTGATCGTTACCAGGCAGAATTGTGAGAAGAAGGGAGAGCGAGGAAGCAAAGCACTGCCAAATCCCTAGATTTCTTGTTTTTTCTAATCTCTTAGCGCTTCTTAACTGTTTAGGCCACGAACGAGGGAAGAGTGATCCACACACATGCAAAAAGTGTCAAATAAATTGGCGAATCAGTATTTCATTAAGAGAACGAAGTCGCATAATTTATTTTAAATCCTCGTTTCGTTAATATTTAGCCTTTGATCTTCTTATCAATTGCTATCACATGATAAATTTGCTTGGGACTATCTTCAGAAAGTGTAATTTATCTAAATGCCGCTAACAAGTTTAATTACAAATCAAATTAGTCTACCAGTGGTATAGTCAGAAAAGTAGTAAATCTATTATACATGGAAAGATTAGTCTATCTACGATGTCAAGTCAAATATTTTCGAATGCTGTCGTACGTGTTGATTTACCTCGCGCATACGTTTTCGAAATAAGTAGAAACGGTAAGCCGTCTTCAGACATGTTATTCAATATTATTCAATACGAAATACGACACTTTCAAACGCGGAATTAGTATTATTACTATTGTAATCAGCACGGTCTCTGTACACAACTTTTTGGTCGATTGATGAATTTTATGCGATTTCTTGATCGCTACATTGTTACGAATAATCGGTTTATAGTTCAATTACCATTTAATGGTATTCCGACTAGACTGGCATTGTTTTCATTACGTTGCGTCCCGTGACGGACAATACGGTGCACGCCAGATAAACGACTAATTGCAGTGATAAACCCGCTTCGAAAACTCGCATTCATCCAGCAATAAATTACTGGATTGTAACAGGAATGAGACATGGCCAGCCAGTGAAGGACCATCCATACAAAGGGAAGTCCAGACCAGTCTCTCAGCGATGGCTTGATATCGATTATTAGCTAAACAAAGAATACAATTTTATATATTATATAGAACCAGCTATTAGTTTATCAATCGGATACAATAATGAGAAATTTACTCGATTTAGTCACTCACGGTTATTATATTAAATGGGAGCCAACAGATCGTGAATACTATGACGACAGTCACCATCATCTTCACCATCTGAAACATATTAAATATAGACACATTTTACGTAGTCTTAACAATTTGAAACGCAACGAGTATAGAGTTACTAAATGATTAAGGTGATTAAAAAGGTGTGAGCACGATGGAACATTGAATTTTACTACACTTTCGATGCCATCGTCGGTTTTACAATTTCGTTGTGCTCTTCATTCTGCTGTTTATGTTAGCGGTGAAGTGGAAAATCCGGCTAGAATAAGTCGAAAATATAGAATCAAAATTTTTTTATTTGAAACTTCGTTTTCCGAGAAAATCGTCAGTTTCGCGTGTTTACGCCGGAAGTAAAATAGGTCGGCCATAATCAGACGCGCCAGACTATTCCCATCGAATAACACGCGTATTCGCTATGCTTTCAAGCTCGATTTTCTCGAAAATGAAGTGTGAAATGAAAAAATTTTTTATCCTATATTTTCGACTTATTCTGTCATGCAGAATCACCAGTTACCGAACACCCTGTATAATTCGTGAGCGTTAATACATGCTGCTATCGTTAATATTCTGCGGTCTGTTCAGCCCTGCCTCATTTTATTGTGCGGCTTGCGGATATGCACGGCCGCACGTTATCGCGAATAACAACATCGTTTGCGCAGGAAAATTTGTGTTCTGGACGGACATAATGGCTTAATTCAATTATTCAATTTTCCACAATGATCTGTTTAATAAACTAATTGGCATAAAAGGCATCAGAAGCAATCGCTTATATTTCCAGTCGCCGAAGTATTCGATCGAATTGAATTGCATACATTTTTATAAGCTTCTCAGAAGACTCGCCGAAGTGTTGCAACTTAAACACAGTCTTTCAGTTTACGGCCGGATGCTTTTTATACTTCTCCTGAATTCCGATCACAGTTCTTTTATGCCTGATATTTATAAATCTGTTATGCGCCAGATATGCTGCATTTTTTGATATTTCTGTCCCTCTAGTTGCGCTCTCTTGAATAATGCATCTTTTCCTGTTATCGTTTCCCTCGTGTCCGTATTGTTGCAAGGAATGACTGGGTTGTGCGCTTGATTGTGTTTTGCCAGTTTAAAAAGCCGTTTACCGAAGATAACGTTATCAGTAATTTTGTTTAAAACCGTTTCCTTTCGGAAAAATTTACACAAGAAACAGTAACCACATATTTTCCTTCTGCCAGGCTTTCCTTAGATTTTTCTCTTTTAAGCATCCTCTTTACGTTCTCATTTCCCTCCGCGTGTTTTTTCTTCTCGGCGCTCTTTCATCCTTTTGTCGATATCGCTGCGAAGCACGATCGCTGCTATCGGGTCCCGTCATTGCAAATCAAAGTCTGTCGCTATACAGTAGCTATGAAAAAAAAGTCTCCGCAAACGCGCCGATGCCCTTTATCATAAACGAGGGAAGGGACCAACCCTCGCGAGAATGACGCCTCTCAAATATTTATGTTTGTTTTCCTAGAAAGACGAAACGAGAGCTGGACCCGCAAGCTACATCTATCTTCCGTCGAACAAACAGGTTGTTTGCACGAAATAATAATCCGCTATACACCGGCTATCCGACGAATTATGATGGTTCCCTCGATTCTTAGGGTGTACTGATTTCTGTGAACGCTTCGTATTCGTTTACGCAGTGAACCAAATAGAGGGACGATACAATAGGGTGAGTGAAATAAACGAATACATTGCAGTGTTTTACTAAAATTAACCCAATAAGTCGAACGCGTTCACTGCCCATCAATCATCCCCAAATATCAAACGTTAGAAAAAAACGCGAAGTTAAGGCCCAGTGATTACTAAAATTGCAGAAATTAATTTTTGATCTTTCGTAATTTCGCTGTCACGTTTCAATGTAACACGTTTTACACCCCACTATATTTAAATGCCGTCCATTCTGCATAAATATTTATCGTTTTCTCGAATAATTTCATTACAAAGACAATCCAAACTCCGGAGCTTGTATTTCGATGGAATCGATTATCATGGGGACGTCGATAAAACGTATCCGCGCAAATATAATATAAATACGCGTGACAGCTTCGAATATGGTTGTCGCTCGGTGAGATTGAAAGAAAATATATTTCATATCGCCCGACGCATCGTTTGATCGAATTTATTGCCGGAAGTATTTTCTTTCAGTATTAATAGCTTTTTTCGCGTGAGCGACGGATATGGAACGTTTGAAATAATTTTGTGTCCGTCTAAATGCTAATGCAATCTGCGAAAACGTACGAAATTATGAAAAAAATCTACGCAATCACCGAATCTAAATATCAGAGAATTTATGGTGCCCTGCAGGAAGAAGGAAACAGCCATAAATTCCTGGAAAAAATTCCCGGAGAAAATGGGAACTGAGATCTTCCCGATATTCGCTCGGTAGGGTATCCTCAGATTAGTATAACTTAGATGACTAAGAGATTTGACGTCGTACGAATACGTATATTACCAACTTGTCTTACAGTTAGTTAAAAGAATCAAATATTTACAGAACATTGTAAAATTAAATTTACGCAAAATTCAACATTTTCGTTCGGTTTCACTGAATAATGTGCATCTAATTTACGTCCTTATGAAAGATTAGGGTAACATTTCGGTGGAACAGTTGGTAGCAACAACGAAACTGAGCTTAAAAGTAGGGCGTCTCTAACGTTGATCTAATTTAATTGCTACGATATTCTACGAAGTTAACAATTTCCAAATGTCTCGCAGCTAGCGTTATTTGCATACATTCAGGGAAACGAACGTCACCGAATGGAATTTGTTATAATTAATTCAGTTTTTCTGACAGGTTTGCGATGTTTATGGAAAATGTATTCTGCTAGAAAGGACTGTGTGCAAATGACTTGTTAAGATTAGGGACCGAAATTGTGAGATTAAAGGCCAAGGCCGCTCTCGAAACATTGTAACCAAACGAAAATATGAATTGCAAATTGTTCACGGCATACTAAGCGAGGGTTTACATGAGTGATAAAAAAGTTACGAGTTTCCGATGATCTGATTACCCGGCGAAAGACTTGAAAATAATTAGGCACATGTTATTAGGTAGATAATTAGATATTATGAATTTCTTTGACACGCACCTAGTTAATTGATAAAAATAGTACGCCGATGGAACAGAACGTTATCGAAGGGGGAGCTGTGATAAATCCACAGGTTTCTGTCGTTCGTTTTACTCGTTTATGTGTTTTTAATGCGATAATGCGAGGAAAAAGGCTAGAACTTGTCAGTATTCGAAGATAACCTGGAGATAAACTCGTCGACAAGGAGCATGGTTTAAATATTCCGAATTAGTAACATCGCTTTCCCCGTGAACCTGTTCTAGCAAATTATCGGTGATTCGCAGTTCGCAAATTAATTGGAAAATTTTGCCAGTTAATACGGAATAATTAAATATCCGTTGTAAAAGTTTAGCACGTCAAGCTTGAAATGCATAAACAATTTCCGTATTACGGAAAGTCATATTATGTTATAAACGTTCTGTCGATACGAAGATAACATTTTAGCGAAATTAATGAATTTCTTAATTAACATTATTGATCATTAACGGCGGAGTTTAATTTGCCTCGTCCGTATCGAATGATCGAGCGCTGCCAGAGTTGTTATTATTTTAAACATTATACAAAATAGCTTGTAAAGATAATAAGTTCATCGGTTATTCATATTTCATTTTACCGTATAAACAGTTTTTTAAAACATTTCTGTGCGAACAACAAAGATAACATAAAAGTGAACGTTCTTACGAATTTTAAATATTGAGGATAAGCGAATTTTGATAAAATTCGTATGCAAGCTAAATTTTATTAATAAAGAATCTAGAGAGAATTGATTATGCGTGTCGCAAGATATAATGACACGGAAGAGGTGCTCGTATTTTGCCGTGACATGCAACTTAGGTTCTCGTTAGGTATCATAATTACTAGCCTATACCTGAGTAACATTACGCGCGCGATCTCTCTTTACAATTTATGCTTCATTATTGCAAATTCAATACTCTCAGCGCGAGTTTCGGACGAAGTTTATTTCCCATTTTGCATGAACATCCGCAGTTTATTAATTTATTTTCTCGACCACCGTCGATGGTATCTTTAAGAACGGGTTCTTAACCAGCAATGCATGTCTCTACTGGTTTCTCCAGCCAAACAATACTGTCGATCACCCTACCGTTGGATCTAGCAACTCTCTAGATCAGGAAGTTGACGCAGCTACGGGAAATCTTGAACACCAAAGATTTCACAAGCGTTTTTCACCTTGAACGATAGAATTCCTCTATCGCGGGGAAAAGTGAATCGTATTCCCTCTCCTCCGCGTTGAAAGCCAATCGGAGGGCGTCGAAGTACAATAACTACTGCGGATTTTTATGCGAAATAAAAATTGTCCGCATCGATTGCTACATACACATCTATTTATCATTATTAAATTCCGATGATAAACGTTGGACCGAACCCCATACAAATTTCGAAGGAAGAACATGAGCTAATCGTAATCGCACGGTACATTACGATAGCTTATTTTTGTGTAACCCCAAATAGCACTCGGATGTCCGATGGATGTCCCAAGTATGTCCGTAATCGGACCTTCCTATGTCCCAGGGACATCCGAATCATGTCCGTATGTCCGAGATATGTCCGATATATGTCCGAGATACATCTCAGAAATGTTCGAATGATGTCCGTGTTAGAAAGTGTAACGTACATAGGACGTCCCGTGCGGACCTATTTGGGACGTCCCTGGGACGTATGTGGAATTTTTCTGCGACATATCTGGGACATACGGACGTTATTTGAACGTTCGTGGGACATACCTGGCATTATTTCTATTACTATTATCAGACATTTATGAAAAACGAGTATAAGTGTAGCATAAAACAGTAAATAAAAAATTATGAAAATTTAAAAATACTATAGGTTAAGTTATTGTTAATTATTCCCTTCAGGGTTATAATTCCATTAACAATGCTCCACCTTTTTCCACCTTCTATTTATTTTTTTTATTTTTTATTAAATAATATTCATCGTATTGGACCTACAGTCTATTAAGGTTGATTCCGAACCATCCCGGTGTGTCACGTTTTTTTATATCACAAAAATTTTTTATTTTGTATAAAGATCCGCTCTCTAGCTCTTAACTATTATAATATATATACATATGTCTCACGCGTAAGAAGCGAGTACTCCGACGACATACAAAATTGAAGTTCTAAGTCCGAAATTTAAGTTCTACGGATGTCCTTAGAATGAAAAAAACGGATGTCCCTGGAACGTACGAAATTTTGGTCCCACGGACGCCCCAGGGACATCTGCAACGGACATAGGACGTATGGACGTAAACGGGACAAAAAACGGACGTCCTAGGGACGTACGGTGCTACCTGGGACGTACTCATACGCGGAAACAATATCGTCGCCTATATTTGATCTGTTCGCGGTTAATTGGATACAGAAGTAATTTTAATCGACTTGGTGCTGTTTCACTGGGTCCTTCGCGCAAAGAAGTCACAAAAAAGCTCGTACACACAGTTTGCCTACAATTATTCGGAAAGTGAACATTGCGCATTGCTGTTTGTGTAACGGCTCATTAGTGACGCAGAATTCCTTAAACAACATAGTGCATACATTATTGAATGGGCTTTATATAGCGTCGACGGGGAACAGAAACCATTAGACAGCGACTCGCGATCGTGTCGAACTGATATCTTCGACATGGGGAACCTTCGTGTGTTCACTTTCCTCGCAGTTATTACTCTTGCCCTGACATGTGAGTATTTTACACGGTAATTTGGTCTTAATAGGGCTTAATCGGAAAGAAAGCATTTTAACCCTTCGCGAGCACGGCCCCCCTGTGAGAAAATCCATCATGTATATCATATTGTACAGTAATATTGCTTATAGGTGCTTTAGGCCAATCAACGTCGACGGACACGATCTTCTTCCGATACTACGACAAGTGAGTAATTATATATTTTGTTTAGGATATTTTTCTACGCGTTCTTAATATATTAGGTGTACAAATTAATGCAATGTGGTCCAAAAGATTTGGATATAATAAATAATCGTTCGCTTAATACAAATAAATTGCTCGTATTATTCGTGTTATATTCTAACGTGATCGATAATTGCTTCGAATAATGCTCAAGCATTGGTTTGATTATAAAGAAAAATTCGCTCTGCAGAAATGGCTCGCACAAGGACATCGATATCCAGAATATCACGCTTCTCATCCCCGAATTGGTGTTAATTGAAACGACAATATTTTACATTCACGGATTCTCGGAAGACGTGGACGGCGAAAGTGCCACCACGATAACGGACGGTAAAAAAATAAAATCAATAAAATACTTGTTCGTAATACGGAACATATATCCTGCATTTTATGCGAAGAATATTTGTTTACCGAATTCGTAGTTCACTTATAATCAACGCATTCTCATCGTCGCTTGACGAAACATAAAGTCGATCGTCGTTCGTTTTATGTTAATATTATCTGTAGCGTTATCTGCCAATTTGAATTTTCTGCAAAAGAAGTAATCTTTTCCACTAATGACGATGTTGTTTGTTGCAGCTTATTTGAAAACGAAAATTAACGTGGTCGCTATAAACTATGGCGAAATCGCAGCCAACAATTATTTACGTCTTGCGGGATTAATTAATCCGGTCGCCCAGGCTGTGGCTGAATCTTTAAATAAATTACATGACAATGGCTTGGATCAGGATAAAATTCACATTATTGGACATTCCTTCGGCGGCCAGATATCCGCGCGACTAAAGGATTACATGAAATTCACTCTCCCCAGGATAACAGGTATGTTATTTATTAATAATAATATAATTAATTAATTATTAATTATATAATTAATATTTAGCACGATGAATTACTTTTTCGCAGGTTTAGATCCAGCCGGTCCTCTATTCACCAGCGGAAATGCTTTGCAATCCGGCGATGCGAAGTTCGTCGACATTATACACACTGATAAGGGATTTTACGGTCAATCGTACAACTCTGGTGACGTTGATTTCCTTCCGAACTACGGACGTAGAGTACAGCCTGGCTGTCCTCTCATTGCTGTACCTCTCTCGAACGAAGGTACACGCTTTTCATGTACAACTGTTTTTATTGCGACAGTTCCACTGACAAATGATGCGAACATTGTTATATGGAAGCAAATACTTATACCGTCATTGTTTTTGATATCACTGCGTATTGTTCTTCATGGCGGTATCTTGCAGATTTTTGCAGTCATCACAGATCCTGGTGGTTTTACGCGGAGTCGGTGAGAAATTCATCACAATTTTTGGGCGTCCAGTGTGCCAACGATTTGGCTTTCCAAACGCATTTGTGTCAGTACAAAGACGTTGTCCCCATGGGATTTGGCACGCCAAGCACTGCGTTAGTATTATCTCGATTTCCTTCGATTAAGACAATCTTTAAATATCTGAACTAATAATTAATCTCTGTTTTTAGACGGGGCGTTTACTACCTACGTACAAATTCTGAAATCCCGTTCGGAAAAGGGCTGCAAGGGATATAATTGTAATTTTCGAAGATCGAGCGCGACTCTTTCAAAATGGACGCCTCTTTACGAATAACTAAACATTAAGCAAACTTGCACATTTTAATAAATAATATGTTCTAATGATATCGACTATCGAATGTTCAATACTTACAATAAATATACATGTGAAAAGAAAATGTCACAGACTGTACATTCAATATATGTATACGTTTTCTCTTTCCTAATTTTTCTTTCATTTTTCTGTTTATCCCGCTCATCTTATCTCGCAATTAGTATACGCTGCCACTTATGAAAAATTATCCTTCAATAAGAATGACGGGTGGTATTTGTCTGTCCGTTAATTTTGCTTTCATTGATTCCTGTTAAAACGTACATTTATCCTATCTTACAACCCAGATAGCACTCGGATGTCCGATGGATGTCTCAATTTAGTATTCGTTATTCAATGAAATTCTACTAGATATTGAATTTATATGTAATATTCATCTTTGATCAATTTTTATCTAAATGCACAAACAGTTATGTTATTAATAGTTAATAATATTTCGTAATTAGTAGTACTTATAAAAAATGGTAATCGGTTCAGGCACGTGTCATTTAGTTTGTTGTTAAGTAAATGTAAATGAGCAATTCCTATGTAAAATAGCATGACATCTCATGAATCATACAGTGCATAAATTATACAATGCGTTTATATTATACTATTGACGTGGACTACACGTGTCAGAACTTGCGTAGAAAAGTGCGAACATAATTTGTTCAATTTCTTGCAACATGGAAAACATACGTATAATTCTGGGGCTGATCGCTCTCTCGTTGGGACGTAAGTTTTTTTCGAGAATCTGAATTACTTTTTAAATTTCTATATTTCCGATAAAATTTGTTTTCAAATAGAAATAATTGATAATGTTCGCAGACGTTTCCGGAGCAGTGAACACGAACACTATTTTCTTCCGTCATTACAGGTGATTTATTATGCCACAGTTATACATAAATATTGTTGATAATCTTGAGTTTGTTAATGGTTTTATTTCCTCTCAGTGGTAGATCGCACAGAGATATCAACATAAGGCAGGTAGCTCAATTGATTCGTCAATTGAATTTGAAGGAATGGACAGTTTTTCATATTCACGGATACACGGAAAGCGTTGACCGAGAAAGCGTCACCCTAATAATGAACGGTGAGTATTTTATAAATCAATTTAATCTTAAAATTATTACCGTCCATCAAATGGCCTGATCTTTGTTTCACAATTATTGGAATTACAAAGATGTTACT
The DNA here is from genome assembly GCA_028454225.1 of Lasioglossum leucozonium. Lineage (NCBI taxonomy): Eukaryota > Metazoa > Arthropoda > Insecta > Hymenoptera > Halictidae > Lasioglossum > Lasioglossum leucozonium. The sequence continues at coordinate 8,689,338 of CM052207.1, read as the reverse complement.
AGGGGAAATTAGTCAATAAATTTGATTACCGGAACGACAACCCATTCCAGCAATTTTCAACTGATGCGAGGGAAAAGTCAAATTATACAATACGCTCACGTTCCGAGAGCTTGAGAATTGCTGGTTTCTTCATGCGATATTCACGAAGTCTCTCGACCCTTCAATACACAGGGTGAGTCAGTGATAAATCACCGCCAGATGCAACTCGTTAATATTTTGATATATGCTGACGAAAAAATCCAAATGTATGCTGTTCGACACCACAGCAAATTTCTCTTCAAATATTGTTTTATACGTGCAAGAATTATACGCAAATTTCTCTTGATAATGGTCCACATCTGGATCGATACGTTGAGAATAATTTATATTGCAAAATTGCTAGTTAGTAATATTGATTGATAAATCATTAATTGATTCATTATTGTTTTATGCAATTGGTAAATAACGAGTTATTTCGGGTGATAGCTTTTACTTGCTCACCTTGTACATGTAGAAAACCGACATTACCTACATTTTCCTTCGAATCTCCACAGAAGAAAGGTATCACGGGTTCGGCCAATCGTTAAATCTATAACGCAACGGCGTAAATCACGAAGCTCAATTTAATAGCATTTTTAACTTTGTTTCAGCTTATCTTCGACACACCAAATATAACGTGATCGCGATCGATTACAGACACATCGCAGACAACATAAATTACTTCGCCGATGCGGCCCATGTTAATATTGTCGGCGCCGCTATAGCCAATGCTCTGAACCAATTGGTGACGCATGGTTTGAATCCTAATAAAATTCACATAATCGGACACTCGTTGGGTGGTCAGGTGTCTGCTCATGTAGGAACTCATACGAATTTTGTTATTCCTAGAATAACAGGTACGTTGCTATGAATTGTACAACGATACAATTGTTTTATGGTGTTCGTGGTTAGCAAAAGCGTTGTAGAATTGTCTGTGGAGACACTTCGGCAATTACTTCTAGATTATTGAATGTGTCAAAAATATTCTCTCACAGGTTTGGATCCTGCTGGACCCATGTTCTACACGGGAAGATTTCTGAAAGCCGACGACGCTAAGTTCGTCGACATTATACACACTGACAGCGGAGTACTCGGTCAAGTTTATAGCAGCGGTGACGTAGATTTTTATCCCAATTTCGGACACAGACCGCAGCCTGGCTGTCCTCTTGTCTCTTTGAAAAGCGGTTCGTTCATTTGATCAACATTCCGACTTAGTATATAATAATATATAGTTTATAAATATATAGTTTATATAGATAGATAGTTTATAAATAAGAAAAATTCAACAATTTTTAAGCCGTGGTGGTGTAAAAATCGTGGGGGCTAGAATTTAAACCATTCTGTACAATCGAACGTTGTTACTTATTAGTTTTATCCATTCCAGCCAGTTGCGATCATCACAGATCCTGGAGGTATTATGCGGAATCCGTTAAGAATCCGAATGCATTTTTCGGAATCCAATGCAGTGGTAGTGAGCAATTCAAAAGAAGGACATGTAATCGAGCGAATGTTATCCCTATGGGATTTGCAACACCAACTACTGCGTAAATATAATATTATTAACATTTCATTGGGTAGCTTGAGCAATTCGCATCTGATATCAAATATTATTCGTGGATATAGTATATATATTGAAGTATTGCTCTTTTTATAACGAATAATTTAGGATATACTACGTGGTTCATTTTCAACGAGACACCCTGTACATGATTATTTTTGTTCGCAGGAGGGGCAAGTTCTATCTCCATACAAATTCAAAAAGCCCATTTGGCAAAGGACTTCGAGGCATATAGTGACCCAGATCTCGATATAAATCTACGGAATGTTTTGAAAATATATCTTCTTTACAATATGTATCTTAAACAATAAAGTGAACAGCAAAAGTTATTCAAGACTATCCTCTTTTAGTAACATCGTTCACTCATTGTATTTCAAGGAATTAAGTGGCCAGCAAGTGTAGAATTATTGCCTTACTTTCTTTATGAAATTATTGTGACGTATAGTCGTTTTTACAAAATACGTATATGTGATTATTATTGCTCTCTTGTCCCGCTTTTTCTCTGTTTTCTTATTGGTGCTCGGGGTTTGTATAGTGATTATTTGACTACAGTTCGTCAACACGACTTTGCTGTAATGGCTCAGTTATACAACTCTGGGCAGCACTATTTTTCGTTATTAATACTATATAATCAAGATTATTTTGCATAGTTTTTAGTTTCGTCCTTGAATGAATGCTAATGCGCGACTTCTGCGTCACAGATAAGGTTTTTAAGCAACTGTACAGTGACAGCTCGCAACTAAAATTTTTGCGAGTGCTGCTCCAGGAATTTTTAATCTTTGGTTTAAAATTGTGTAACAGAGGGATGGCTGTTCACAGGATTATATGTATATTGTACAAGTACGAAGAAAAAATTAAAGAAAAAAGGACTCGTTATATTAAACGTTGTCGATAATATCAAGTGGAAATAGAGGGTGCTATAGTTCCATAGTGCCTGTACGCGAGTGGCCACTGATACTGTATAAATTATTTAACGGGTATACATATAAATATATTCTGAACGGGGATAGAGACGCCAGTCTGCGGATCGAAATTGTACGGACCCGATATATGGAGAATCCTTCGATATGGAGAACTTTCGCTTGTCTACTTTGCTTGTAGCGATTAGTCTTGCCCTGACATTTGAGTATTTAAAGCGTTAATTAGGTCTTAAGGGGTTAATGGAAAGTGTTTTGTCGCGAATGTTTGAATGTTGCCCGCAAAATTAATCTTGGGCAGTCGGTTCAATGACGTTCGAGTGATTGCAAAGACAATTAATCGTTATTGTGAACAGATATCACGTTAAAGAATGCGTTTCGTCCCGGATCTGCTAGGGGACTCATCGGTAAGGCTGATCTAGCAGGTCCTGCCTTATACGTTACCGCACGCGAGAGAATACATATAAAAGCTACGACGCGGAATTTAGCGCGGTTATTCTAATCGCTAAACAACAAAACAAAACGTCACAGTTATTATGAATATTAGACAAGATAACGGCTCGTGCATTGTACTTGTCTACTCGAGGACTGTAAAGTGTCGCGGCATTCAAGCGTAGAGTCCAACCGAGTGAACTCGACTTCCAGTCCTATCGCGATGAGATAGAAAAATGTACTGATTGGTTCCTGCCGAAGTTGCATTTCCCAATCAGTGCACTCTTTACTGTTTAGGCTTCCTTCCCGTGGCTCTGAATGAGGCTTTGGGAAGGAAAAGTGAGATGCATAGATAATTCGGTTGACGATGGGTCTCGGTAATTTCACCCTTCTTAACGGTCGCGGCGCACAGTGGTTCGAAATCGCCAAAACGTGGCCAAAAATCACTTTTTCAACTTCGTCCAAAATTAATGAAATTTATGCCAATAGCTTCTTAAATGTTCAAACTAAGTTGTACCACAAATATAAATACCTAAAAATCCAGAACAGTTTGAAAACAAGCAAAAATGCAATTCTAAGATAGACTGCATTTGTTCCCGAAATTGGCGATGTTTGTCTCATCATACTTTTTTATGAATAATATTTATACAAAAACTAACTACATAGTGTTAAAGAGCGTTCTTTCGGCTTTGAAAATTGTCTCTTTCTAAACACCTACTTTCCAGTCTTTTTTTCTTTAGTGACGATTACAAAGCGAACGTCACGCAGTTTCACGATGAATTTTGCATGTACGTATTTGTTAAAGCCTCCTTAAGAGCGTTACATAAAAATATCTTGCGCATACTTGCGCACTTCAAAGTTACAACAATAAAATAGGTAACACAAGCAGTACTCCAATTTAGATAAAAATTAATACTCCGGGCTTTTTCTAGTCGCTGATTATGAATCTGATGTCAAAATTTCAAAAAACAAAATGGCGGATCCAATATGGCAGATGTGTTGCTGAAAAAATTGTCCGATTAGCTTGAAATCTAGTATTCCACTTATTTTCCATACAAACTCGTAGATAGTTCATTATTAACGTATCCTTATCTTTTTTTAATTATACTCAAAGGCAATTGTCGTTTCTTTTTTAATAGTTTCTGCAATGTCATTGTAGTTGCAATTTATTTAAAGAAATTGACATGAAATTTTTCACACTTACAATGCAGAATGTTTAAAAATTATTCACAATTTAAAAAATCGTTTTGTTATCGACTTTTGTAATCATGTTTGTTGCAGCTTCTTTAACAACGGACATAAACGTGGTTGCTGTCGACTATAGCAGAATTGCAGCCACCAGTGCTCTCATCATTGCGATGTTAATTGGTCCGCTCACTGCTTTGGCTCACTCTTTAAATGAATTACAAGGCAGTGGTTTGGATCAGAATAAAATTCATATAGTTGCCCATTCGTTGGGTGGCGCGGTATCGGGAGAATTGCATACCTCCCTGAATTTTACTCTCCCCAGGATAACAGGTATCTTATGCTGTTGTTTCTATCAGACTTCACTCAAACTTAAATAAAACAGTGATAAAAAATCGCACCGCAACTTTTCCGGAATCATTTTCATGAAAAGACTGCGGTCTTTGAAATTACGGGGAGTTCAATTTTCTCGCACAAAATTATTCGAAGTTGCTCAAAATATTTATGATAAAATTTCGACTATTGAATGTTCAATATTTACAATATATTTGTAGAAAGGAAACGACACGGTAGCTAGTTGCACATTGTTGAAGTGTTTGGACAAACGTAATCATAGAGTGTACATAAAATATATATATTTTCTTCCTCCTAATTTTCCTTTTTTTACGTTTTTTTCGCTTGCCTTATCTCGTAGTTAGTATCCGCTATCATTTATGAAAAATGGACGACGGTTCGGAAAAATATATTTCGAAAAGCAAAACGTGTGTTATTTTCTTCCATTTAATTTTTCTTCTTCCTGGTTTTCCTTTTTTTCTTGTATTTATCCTTTTATTTTATGTCACAATTGGCATACGATCTCATTTATTAGAAATGGGAGACAGTTCGATAAGATATTCAGCGACAACACCGACACGTGGCAATTACTTTCTCGTTAGGTAAATGTAAAAGTCCATTTCTTGTGTAACAGATAGCATAGCCCACCATCAATTACTACAGTGCATAAATTATACAATGGGTTTATATTATACCACCGCCGAGGACCACAGGCACCAGAACTTGCGTAGAAAGTTGCGGACATAATTTGTTCAATTTCTCGCAACATGGAAAGCTTTCGCATATGTATTGCTCTGGGGCTGGTCGCTCTCTGTTTGGGACGTAAGGTTTTCGAAAATATTAATTGCTTTTTCAAATTTATATCTTCGTACATACATTATTACGATAAGAATTTCTGAAAATGTAAATAAATACGTTCTCGTTATTTTTATCGAGTATTATAAAATAGTCACTTTCAATCATACATGATGTAACGTAAACATTATTTAAAAATAATTTTTTCAAAGACTATTTTACTAGAAGCGTGAAATATTTTTATTGAATCTTCGAGATAAGATTCGTTGCAATTTCGCTAGATGATCGCGGACGTTCATGATAAAATGTGTTTTTAATTAAAAGAATTTATACTGTTCGTAGTCGTTTCTGGAAATGCGGACACGGACACTATTTTCTTCCGTCATTATAGGTGATTCATTATGCCTTCGTTATACATAAATATTGTTGATAATCTTCAGGTTGCTAATGGTTTTATATCTTTTCAGTGGTGGGTCGTACGAAGATGTTAACATACTACAGGTAACTAAATTGATCCCTCGATTGAATTTGAACGAGTGGACAATTTGTCACATTCATGGGTTCACGGAAACTGTTAAGAGTACAAGTGTCACCATAATCGTGGACGGTGAGTATTTTATAAATCATTCGATCTTAAAATTATTACCGTCGATCAAATTGCCTGATCGTAATTACACAATTATTAGAGACATTAGATCCGTGAATCTAATTCGTAATCAATCGAATAATGTAATGACGTAACATGTAAATCACGAATGTTTTAATAGCACTTTTTACTTCGTTGCAGCTTATCTTAAACACACCAAATATAACGTGATCGCGATCGATTATAGAAAAATCGCAGACAACAAAAATTACATCCTCGATGCGCTTCGTGTTGATAGTGTCGGTGCCGCAATTGCCAATGCTCTGCACCAATTGATAAAGCATGGTTTGAATCCTAATAAAATTCACATAATCGGACACTCGTTGGGTGGTCAGGTGTCTGCTCATGTAGGAAGTCATACGAATTTTGTTATTCCTAGAATAACAGGTATGTTGCGATGAATTGTACAATGATACAATTGTTTTATGTCGTTCGTGGTTAGCGAGCGTTGTAGAATTGTCTGTTGAGACACTTCGGCAATTACTTCTAGATTATTGAATGTGTCAAAAATATTCTCTCACAGGTTTGGATCCTGCTGGACCCATGTTCTACACGGGAAGATACTTGAAATCCGGCGACGCTAAGTTCGTCGACATTATACACACTGACAGCGGAGTACTCGGTCAAGTTTATAGCAGCGGTGACGTAGATTTTTATCCCAATTTCGGACACAGACCGCAGCCTGGCTGTCCTCTTGTCTCTTTGAAAAGCGGTTCGTTCATTTGATCAACATTCCGACTTAGTATATAATAATATATAGTTTATAAATACATAGTTTATATAGATAGATAGTTTATAAATAAGAAACTTCAACAATTTTTAAGCCGTGGTGGTGTAAAAATCGTGGGGGCTAGAATTTAAACCATTCTGTACAATCGAACGTTGTTACTTATTAGTTTTATCCATTCCAGCCAGTTGCGATCATCACAGATCCTGGAGGTTTTATGCTGAATCCGTTCAGAATCCAAACGGATTCTTGGGTGTAAAATGTGCTAATAGTAAGCAATTCAGTCGCAACCAATGTAATCGAAAGGACGTTGTTCCCATGGGATTTGCAACACCAACTTCTGCGTTAGTATGATATTATTAACATTTAATTGAGTAGATTGAGTTATTATATCTGATATTAAATATAATTCGTCGATATATTGTATATGTATATTGAAGTATCGCGACACTGTGCATGATTATGAGACACCCTGTACATGACTATTTTTATTTGCAGTAAGGGCAAGTACTACCTCCATACAAATTCGCAAAGCCCATTTGCCGAAGGACTTAAAGGAATATAGTGACCTAGATTTCAATGGAAGTTTGAATTTTTCGAAAATGTATCTACAAATTTACAATATGTATCTTAAACAATAAAGTGAACAGCAAAAATTATTTATTCAAGACTGTCTTCCTTTTTTTAGTAACATTGTACACTCATTGTATTTCAAACAATTAAGTGAACAGTAAAATAATGAATAAAATAAATATTACAAATAAATATTACAAATCGTGTAAAATTATTGCCTTATTTCCTTTATTAACACTTTATTGACCGCTAGCCTATTAATCGGCTTTCCGATTGCCAACGCTTGTCGACCGCTAGCCTATTTATCGGCTTTTATGAATGTTAGTTCCCAAGGTCCTTTATTATATAAAATAAATGCAAAATAAAGTATAAATTACACTCCTTTGAAACAAAAGGAATAGACACAACACACTAATTGGCGAAAATTTAGCCGGTACTGGGGGTAAATGCGCGGCGGACTAAGCCGGTACTAGGATTAAATACGCGCGCAATTAAGCCATTACTTAGTGAGTGGCAGTCTCAAAAACGAGCGGTCGATAAAGTGTTAAAATGTTATGAATGTATAAATGTATAGTCGTTTTTACAAAATACATATGTATATGTGATCATAATTGCTCTCTCGTCTCGCTTTCTTCTGTTTTCTTGTTGGTGCTCAGGATTCCTATAGTGATATCTTCCCTCTGTCTTTGACACGCGTTGCTGATTTTGATTTTTGGCGATCAATATTTCACCAGATCAGGATTGCTGACTACACTTCATCAACACAACTTTGCCGTATTAATCACTTATACAATTCTGGTAGCACTATGTTTCGTTATTGACGATGTATAATCAAGACAATTTTGCACCGTTTTGTTTCGTTCTTGAATGAATGCTAATGCGAAGTTTCCGTGACCCAGATAAGATTCCTTGAGTGACATACTGTATTAATTATTTATTGGGTTTATATAGTGTCGACGGAAATAGAAACGCCAGACTGCGACTCGAGAGTGTACGGACCTGATATATTTGATTTTCCTTCGATATGGGGAACTTTCGCTTGTACACATTCCTTGGAGTGATTAGTTTTGCCCTGACATGTGAGTACTTTACACCTTAATTAGGTCTTATGGGCTTAATGGAAAGAGCATTTTAACACTTTACACTCCGTGAACACCCTACCGTGAAAATACCCATCGTGTGTCTACTATATTGTGCATTACTATTGTTTATAGGTGCTTTAACCCCGTCAACATCGACGGACACGATTTTCTTCCGACACTACACTAGGTAACTAATTATACATAAATTTGTTTATAATCTTTTCATATACGTTCTTAATATTAGGTGTAATAATTAATGCAATGTGGTCCAAAGATTTGGATTCAAAATAAAGTTGCTAGTGATTCACTGTAAGAGCCACTATTAAATTTGTGTACCTAATATTTTCGTTGTTCGATTATACAAACAAATTGTTCATATTTTCATGTTATATTCTAACGTGATTGATAGTGTTTCTGTTGCTTCGAACAATGCTCAAGCATCGACTTGATTATAAAAAAATTCGCTCTTCAGAAATGGCTCGCACACGGACATTAATATCCAGAATATCACGCTTCTCATCCCTAAATTGGATTTAAGTAAATGGACAATGTTTTACATCCACGGATACCAAGAATCCGTGGACAGCGAAAGTGTCGTTACAGTAATTAACGGTGAGTTATGATTTCAAAGGGTACTATGCAACGTAGTTCGTTTATTATCAACGCGTTCTTATCTTTATTTACTTATACACAAAGGCCATGGTCGTTTCTCTTATCGTTTTTATTGTAAAAACTCGACGTAAAATTTTCCACACTCAAAATTCAGAATGTTTAAAAAATATTCACGATTTAAAAATCGTTTTGTCATCGACTTTTGTAATCATGTTTGTTGCAGCTTCTTTGTTAACGTACGCGAACGTGGTTGCTGTCGACTATAGCAGAATTGCAGCCAACAATCCTGTCGTCGTTGTGCTGTTAGTTGTTCCGGTCGCCCAGGCTGTAGCTCAATCTTTAAATAAATTAGAGGGCAGGGGTTTGAGTCCGAATAAAATTCATGTAGTTGCGCATTCCTTGGGTGGAGTGGTATCGGGAGAATTATATACTTTCCTGAATTGCACTATTCCCAGGATAACAGGTATCTTTCGCTGCTATTTCTCTCATATTTCACTCAAACTTAAATAAACGAGCAATAAAAAATCGTACCGCAACTTTTCAGGAACCATTTTCATGAAAAGACTAATAAATATTTCGTTTTGTCGCTCGTATATAATTATAACATACATACTTTACAGACACAAATTTCTCTTGATAATGGTTCATATTTGGATCGAAACGTTGAGAATAATTTAAATCCTAAAATTGCTAGTCAGTAATATTGGATCGAACCTGTAGCGCCGAAATAATTAATTGATTCATTAAAGACTGCAAACTTCGAAATTACAGAGATTTTTTAATGCTCGTAGAGAAGTTTGATTTTGTAAAAATTTGTAAACTCCTATCACAAAGTTACACGAGTTCGAAATTCCGCGGACATGATCCCCGAAGGGTTGACTAGTTTGCCATGTATGTAGGGATTTTTTAGCACGATGAAATCCTTTTTCACAGGTTTAGATCCAATTGGTCCTCCCGTGTACGCCGGAAGAGTTTTGCAATCCGGCGCTGCGAAGTTCGTCGACATTATACACACTGATAAGGGATTTTACGGTGAACTGTACAACTCTGGTGACGTTGATTTCCTTCCGAACTACGGACGTAGACTACAGCCTGGCTGTCCTCCCATTGCTGTACCTCTCTCGAACCAAGGTACACGCTTTTCATGTACAACTGTTTTTATTGCAACAGTTCCATTTACAGATGATATGAAAATTGTTATATGGAAGCAAATACTTATACCGTGATTGTTTTTGATATCACTGCGTATTGCTCTTCATGGCGGTGTCTTGCAGATTTTTGCAGTCATCAGAGATCCTGGAAGTTTTACGCGGAGTCAGTGAGAAATCCGTCTGGATTTTTAGGCGTCCAGTGTAAAGACGATTTGAGTTTCTTTACGAATTCATGTAATTACACGAATATCGTCCCCATGGGACTCGCTACACCAAGCAAAGCGTTAGTATTATTTCAGTTCATTATTTCAGTCATTTATATAATTATTAAATTATTTATATTTTTAGAAGGGGTCTTTACTACCTACACACAAATTCGAAAAGCCCGTTCGCAAGAGGATTGGCGGGAACACGATCGTAATTTCCAAATTTCGTGTGTAATTCTTTCCAAATTGGCGGCTGTCCCTTCATCGCCGCGCAACTAAACGAATAACTAAACATTAAATAAACTCGCACAAAATTGTTCGGAGTTGCTCAAAATATTTATGATAAAATTTCGACTATTGAATGTTCAATATTTACAATATATTTGTAGAGAGGAAACGACACGGTAGCTAGTTGCACATTGTTGAAGTGTTTGGACAAACGTAAGCATAGAGTGTACGTTCAATATATACATATATTTTCTCCCATCTCATTTTCCTTTCTTTACGTTTTTCTCGCTTGCCTTATCTCGTAGTTAGTATCCGCTATCATTTATGAAAAATGGACGACGGTTCGGAAAAATATATTTCGAAAAGAAAGACGTGTGTTATTTTCTTCCATTTAATTTTTCTTCTTCCTGGTTTTCCTTTTTTTCTTGTATTTATCCTTTTATTTTATGTCACAATTGGCATACGTTCTCATTTATTAGAAATGGGAGACAGTTCGGTAAGATATTCGGCGACATCACCGACACGTGGCAATTACTTTGTTGTTAAGTAAATGTAAACGTCCATTTCCTGTGTAACAGATAGCATGGCCCACCATCAATCACTACAGTGCATAAATTATACAATGGGTGTATATTATACCACCGCCGAGGACCACAGGCACCAGAACTTGCATAGAAAGTTGCGAACATAATTTGTTCAATTTCTCGCAACATGGAAAGCTTTCGCATACGTATTGCTTTGGGGCTGATCGCTCTCTCGTTGGGACGTAAGTTTTTCGAAAATCCTAATTACTTTTTAAATTTATATCTTTGCATACATATTACGACAAAAATTTGATGAACATCCAAATAAATACGTTCTCGTTATTTTTGTCACTGTAAAATGGTCACTTTTCGTTATGTATTTTAATGGAAGCGTGAAATATTGTTATTGAATAATTCGAGATAAGTGTCCGTTGCAGTTTCGCTAGATGATCACGTAAGTTCATAATAAAATGTGTTTTTAATTGAAAGAATTTTTACTGTCCGCAGTCGTTTCTGGGGATGCGGACACGAACACTATTTTCTTCCGTCATTATAGGTGATTCATTATGCCTCAGTTATACATAAATATTGTTGATAATCTTCAGTTTGCTAATGGTTTTATATCTTTTCAGTGATGGGTCGTACGAAGATGTTAACATACTACATGTAACTAGATTGATCCCTCAATTGAATTTGGACGAGTGGACAATTTTTCACATTCATGGGTATACGGAAGACGTTGAGACAGATAGCGTCACCACGGTAGTGGACGGTGAGTATTTTATAAATTATTTAATCTTAAAATTACTACCGTCGAATAAATAACCTTATCGCGATTCAACATTCAATTCAAATTCGTAAATCACGATGATTGTTTTAATAGCACTTTCAACTTCGTTGCAGCTTACCTTAATGGCACCGACTATAACGTGATCGCGATCGATTATAGAAAAATCGCAGACAACGAAGATTACGTCCTCGATACGCTTCGTGTTGATACTGTCGGTGTCGCCATTGCCAACGCTCTGCACCGATTGAAAGCGCACGGTTTGCATCCTAATAAAATTCACATAGTCGCACACTCGTTGGGTGCTCAAGTGGCTGCTCGTGTAGGAATTCATATGAATCATGCTATTGCTAGGATAACAGGTATGTTGCGATGAATTGTACAATGATATAGTTGTTTTATGGCGTTCGCGGTTAGCGAGCGTTGTAGAATTGTCTGTTGAGACACTTCAGAGATTACTTCTAGATTACTGAATGTGTCAAAAATATTTTCTCACAGGTTTGGATCCTGCTGGACCCATGTACTACACGGGAAGATACTTGAAATCCGGCAATGCTAAGTTTGTCGACATTATACACACTGATATGGGAGTACTCGGTCAAGTGGAAAACAGCGGTGACGTAGATTTTTATCCCAATTTGGGACACAGACCGCAGCCTGGCTGTCCTCTTTTCTCTTTGAATTTGAAACACGGTTCGTTCATTTGATCAACATTCTTACTTTTAACGTGGGTGGTCCGTTTAAGTGGTTCCGTACATTTCAATGGTTTAAAAATAAGATACATATACTTTCGTTCGGAACATTCTTTTCTCAAACCACCGGTAGTAGATGAAAGATCCTGTACACTCGAACATTCTTGCTTATTAATTTTATCCATTTTAGCAATTTGCGATCATTCAAGAGCCTGGAGGTTTTATGCGGAATCCATTCTGAATCCCAGTGGATTCTTGGGTGTAAAATGTATTAGTGGTAAGCAATTCCGTCGCGACAATTGTGATAAAAAAGACGTTGTTCCCATGGGATTTGCAACACCAACTTCTGCGTTAGTATGATATTATTAACATTTAATTGAGTAGATTGAGTTATTATATCTGATATTAAATATAATTCGTCGATATATTGTATATGTATATTGAAGTATCGCGACACTGTGCATGATTATGAGACACCCTCTACATGACTATTTTTATTTGTAGTAGGGGCAAGTACTACCTCCATACAAATTCGGAAAGCCCATTTGCCGAAGGACTTCAAGGAATATAGTGACCTAGATTTCAACGGAAGTCTGAATTTTTCGAAAATGTATCTACAAATTTACAATATGTATCTTAAACAATAAATTGAACAGCAAAAGTGCGAACACACTATGATTCGTGTAGGATTATTCAAGACCATCTCCCTTTTTTTTTAGTAACATTGTGAACAATTGTGAACAGTTCTTAAAACAATTTCTTAAACAATAAGTGAACAGCAAAATATTGCTGTATAATTAGCCTTATTTCCTTCGTTAAATTGTTCATGACTGATAGTCGTTTTCACAAAATATAACTGAAAGTCTAGTTTAACACCTGACACTTGTAAAATCCAATCTGTAATAGTGATCTTTAAGCAGTGTCAGGTTTTACAACGATTTTACGAACCCCCGAGAGCTTTCAGTTGTTTACTTTGTCAGATAATGATGCTGTGTATAATCTAGACGGTTTTATAACGACATAAACATTATACGAACATAATATAATGTTATTATAGAATGCATAATGCTTTTATACGTGTGCCGGTTTCCTAACGTGTACTAAGGACGAACGAAAAAATTGTCAAGATAAAATATTACACGTTTATGCCGATTTAATTGGCTTATGTCGATGGGGCTAATACATTCTATTTCATCCAAAACTTGTTAAAATTCTTTTTGTTCGTATTGGTATTCAGATTAATATTACACTTCGTTCGTTTCATAAATATTATGCATAAATGCACAACGGAAGATAGAGGTACACCAGTATACACGTATGTACAATGAATATTCATTATGGAATTTGTTATGCATTGTGTCTTCGCGAATATATTCCTTTGTGTATTTAAAAAAACGATATTATTCCCCACAACGTTGCCATGCTACGCGTTTAGTGCAAAAACATAAAAAATCCAGTTCGTTGCTTTTGGTTCTGTCCGAGGTGGAAGGAGCACCGATTGAAATCAGCATTTATGCTCAATTTCGCAGACTATTGCTCTCTCCTTCGGTTTTATCACTTTTATCAGAATTTCTTCCATCCCGCTTAAATTTATTTAGGACGAGTGCCACTAGATTGTAAAGCATCCTTCACGATACTCCTTTTACGGTTGATTTTTCTTCTTCCGCGGCGAGGGTCCGAGTCTTATGGCTAATATCGCGTAACCACTGGAAATATCCGACATTTTCCTTAGCACTCTTCTAAATCAGCCACACGATAGATAAAACTTTATTAGCGTCGCGGACAATGCAATGCGATATGCGTGGCGAGCAAATGGAAAACTATAAAATTCCGTCATCATATTTCCATCATACGTACGTAGTTTATTATTAAAAATCCGGAAAAACCCGTTCAATCCGTAAAAACGTACCGCGTGACTGACATGTTCAAGATGTTCGATTTACGTGGATTCCTGCAGCTTTTTATACGAGACGAATACCGCAGACGGATGTGCCAAGCAAACATTTTGCGATTACTTGTATTTCAGCATATCGAGTACCCTCCGCGCGTCGCTAGAAGTCCTCTGGCAGGAATCCTTCTGACGGGAATGAGGGTGCGAGCCGTCCGATCGGCTCTTTCCACACGAGCTTTTGGTTCTGGCCGAATTATTGAAGCGTGCGACGTCACTTTACCATTGGACGCGAGCGAGCACCCCTTTCTGTCTCTGTACCGTCTCGCGAGTCTTCTTACGAGGCACGAGTGGTGCTTCAATGTGGAGATTGAACGAACGGTAATAAATGAAAAAAGCAATAACGGAAAATGGTGGAATCCGAGCTTGATTCCAGAATCTGTTTACCAGATCGCTCTGGAGAAGATTGACTTGAAGTAAGGGGCCTAGGTCCTCCTCAAAATCGGGTGACATCCGCGTTGTAACGCGGAGTCGCGGATTCGCGGGGGGCGCGTATCGTTGCTGATTTCGTGATTCGAAATTGTACGCCATCTTCGAGACGTTTCCCCGGTGGGAGGACGTGACGGTCCCGCATCGTATGCCGTCGGCGAGCGAAAACGACCCGAGAAATTGTGCCGCGTTTTCCACCGGAATTCGGTAATTGTAGCGAGTACACCCGTTAGTAATTTCGACCATCTGAAATTGCCGAATTTGACGCGTAAAAGCGAGACAACCAGTGTACACGCGCGCGAGCGACCGACCTTCCGTCGCAATAATATCGAGATCGCGCCGGCTTGTAAATCTCAGCTGCCGGTTCTCACCGGCAGCCTTACCGTCATCGTCATCGACGGAATAAATGTTATACAAGCCGAAAAAGTGAGTCGTTACTCCGTGAGAAACCTTTCCGCCGCGGGAAATGCCCCATACTCCATCCACGTAGAATCCTGCGCACGTTCTCGAGTTATCCTGAGCCTCGCGCGGTGCTCGCGGTTTCGGACGATCCGTTTGCGCCTCCTAGGGTTATCTTAGGTTTCGTGGGACACTCTAGAGTGCCTGGCGCCCGAATATGAAACAATCGTTTCGTGAAAGTCCGAATCTGCGAGACACCGTTGGTCCCGGGTGGACCACGCATCGCGTGGCCCGGCCTTCTGCCCGTAAATACCCGGAGTCGCCAGCGTTTCCGTCCTTCCGACGGTTCGCGAAAAAACGGCGACGCGACACCGTGTATCGACGTGCTGTTTTCATTTTCATTTACGGTAAAGCTGATCATTGTTTAAGGCAAGCAGTTAGAATGTCCGGGCACGATATTAGTCCGTGCAAAACACGGCTTTTGGATTAGGAAAGAGCGTTTACTGTAATGAGATTATTCGTTCAGCGCATCACAGTAGTCGAAGACGATCTCGATTCAGTTAATAATTGGCCGTATTGGCCGACGAAGGCTTTCGGCGAGATATCTCGCGTCCCACGTTCGTCGGCCAACACTGGGTCGACGAGATGCCTCGTCCAGGGATACGAACCGGTGAAAACATGAAAAATTTCCAGATAGTCCAGTCGCTTCACCAATAATTTACACTGACTGCGTCCGTCTGATTTCCAGATTATGAGAACGGTGCACGCGCGCCATGATCGAATCCAATTATCCCCATCGTTGTTCGCGCTAATACAAAATTCGAGACACTGGATTTTAATATCGTTTAAAATGCATCACGTTGTAGATTCGTGCATTTAGTGGCGCGATTAAAGCCGTCTCGTTATGCGTTTCCACAATGCGGCATGTGCCACGTATCATCAATAATTTCTATTTGCTCGCACATACGTACACACATACGGTGGAAGCAACGACACGTGGATTAAATGTCAGCGGACTATAACGAATGTTTTCCGCGCGAGCATTCATTCTACTTATTATTAATATTAAATTCATAGAAACTGTACGTTCTATCTCCTGAGGGCGTTCTCATTTCTCCACAATACAGGAAACGGGGTTTTTCGGTAGTTAAAAACAATAAAAACTCGATGTAGGTCGCTCGTAAAAGTCCTAGTTTTTTCGTTTACGAGGCGTAGGTGCATTATTCATCATAGTTACATGCCACCGAATAATTTTTGGGGCGATAGCGGCCTAGATCGATCTTTTATCCAGCGTTTTCGACTACTGAAAATCCCGATCTTTGTATTACCGAGAAATGAGACCCTTGCAATTCTGGAAACGAGTCTACCGCCTTAATTTCTACGTGCGGAAAAATGTTGTCCCGCTTAATCCACTTGGGTAAATGTCAGAGTAGATCCAGCATCTGGGGAGAAAAAGCCTTTGTGGAGATTGGGAATGGTAGCCTCGGATAAGCGCGTTCAAACGGCTATAATTCCTATGGGTAATATCCATAGATAACGTCACTATGCGACAGCTATCCTGGACCAAATGGTTTATTAGCTTTTAATGGCTTTCAGATCTTTGCTACCCGCAAACAACTCGCACAAACAATAAATTGCCCTTTACTATGCGTCCCCGGTGTAATATCTTCGGTTATATTGTAGAGCAGTTTTGCTAATCGGAATAACAAGTTAATTTGTCATTGGAGTTATACACTATCTCATGTAGACAATTTCTTCTTAAAACCGACGAATTACTCTTTCTCTCAGTTTGTTTTTATCATAGAATCCACATTGGTAGAAATTGTATTGTATTCGTTACATGCAATGTTCTAGTTTACACAGATCTAGTCAAACACGTGTTACAATGTGCAACAAGTCCCAAGATTAGATAGAAGTCACATTTAATTCTAAGCTACTTTGTCGCACACGTGTGGCCCATAAATGCCTAAAATTTACAGTGATCATAAATTGTCTATCTAGACCGGAAAGTTCCATGCTCACAGCAGAAACTACATTGTTTACCTACAAGTGTCAACATTTCAAAGCGTGCGTGGATGTAGTGAAAATACTGAATCCAATAAATAATACACCTGCGCGTGCAACTATATATCTAAGCCGGGCTGGTATACGAGCGGTTTACCTCTGCCTCTTATATGTACATCAGCAGGTGAACTGTTCAGCTTGCTCTATCACCAGCAATATGGCAAACACTCGAGTATCGGTCCTTGCTGTCGCAGCCTGTTGCATTCTAGCACGTAAGTAGACTGGGAATTTTTATGCAAAAAATTTAAAAAAAGATATTTAAGGAACATTAAGAATTAACGATTAACGAAAAATTAAAAATATTCAAAAGGCTCTGGTGTTCTATGTGTACTTTTGTCCTACTCGCAACTTTTAATTTACACATGTCGAACATTATCGTTGACGCGGCGTTGATGCTGCAATGAAAAACGAACGTTCGAGCACTGAACGGTCGCGATCGACGTTTTTCCGATATTCGGGAAATTGAATTGAAGTTTCAAATGTTTTAAAAAGTTCCATTCAAAATGTTTGTTCGACATACAATGAGCAGCGCATAAAAACAGTTTGAATTTAAATATTGTACGGCCTTGTGTCGTTTTTTCGGCAGCAATTAAATTTTTCGCGATGAGTATTTTGTTTTTTGTAAAATAAATTGTAACGCGCAGCTGAGTTTTTCATCTGTCCGCCCGACGATCGACGATAACTCTTCTCGCCTTCAACGAGAATGGCCACAGCTGCCAATTTTGCAGGAAGCACTCGGCCAACGAGATGTTTAATATCCGTAGTAAATAACCGTGGTTTTTTGTTTTACGTTTATCAAAATGATAAAGACTTCGTCAGACTAATAGTAAATTATGTGATCCACAGATACGACAGCTGAATTGGTATATCCTCTCAACACCATCAAGCTACGCCTTTACAGCGAGTAATTATCAAATTGTTCACTAGATTACACTATTTTAATTACTATAAGATTAACACGGAAGACCAAAACTTTGCGTTACTAAAATTACTCACATCGCTAAGTCCACCTTTCTAACTAACTCTTCTCGACTGAAGAAAAGCCATTAAATTCTCGATTAACGACGCTTTCACTGTGCCAGCGAATAGTAATATCGTCGACGTCATAAATTGTTCACTGTTATCCCCCGTAACGAAGAACACTTGTGCTCGCCGAAAACTTGCAACAATGACATTACTGTTATCAGGGACCTCTCGTATAAAGAGTTCGCCGCTGAAAACGCAACCCAAATTGTGCCGTTCCTGGATCTCTCTAACAAGACATCGTTGCATTGTCATGGATATACTCAATCACCAGAAGATTTGGACCTGCCTTTGTACACTAAAAGTGAGTGAGACAATTATGTTACTCAAGTGTAATTGTTCTAATTAGTCCTATTTAGATGGTCCCGCTCGAAAGTACCATCGTGCGTATTGTTCATTTCTCTCGCTGTTCAAGGATTTAACGCATTATCCGGCTCGCCGAGGAAAAATGCGTTTGAAAAATTTCATTTAGCTTCTGAAAAATCGCGTGGAACGTCTCTTCATCGTGGCGCGAAAGTTTCGATTAAATTGTCGGAGAGTGAAGCGCACGACGGGCGGAAAATTGGAAGCTTCAAGTTTTAGGACGCGCGTGATACGCGATGTCCAATTAAATGTTTCGCCGTTTCGAGATTCGCTTCGTCTTCGCGTGATACGTGTCTCGTACGCCGGTATACAGGGTGTACGTCCGGTTTAACGGAAACTTCCTCGCGATTTTTGTTGCAGATACTGTCGAAGGTTTAAATTTCAACGTGATAATAGCCGATTATAGGTACGTGACGTACAACTTCTACCCGACCGCGGTTGTGCTGGCGAAAGCCATAGCGGGTGTTCTACTTAAAGCTGTGGAAGACATGGTGTCGGCTGGTGTGAACCCAAATTCGGTGGTGCTCACTGGATTTTCTTTGGGCGCGCAAATTGCGGGCGACATTGCTCGCAATTTGTCCTTCCCGCTGCAGCAATTGATGGGTATGTATGCATTGGGTTGGCAACTGAGCGATCGAGGATTTTTAATAAGAATCTATCGGCAAAATCCGCGATCATTCAGTTGCCAAACCAACATTAATTACACGATTATTAGTGGACTGCGGGTCTTTCTTGAGAATTTCTCTTTCACTTGGGAATTTCTTCGTTGATTTGATAATTATACAAAGAAAGAATTGAGAATTACACATCGATGTCCTCTAATCTAAAATTTGATATAAAAAAACGCTCGATATCCAAGGCGAATTGCGTTTAAAAAATGATATAAAGTTTTATAAAACTTTTAAATTATATAAAACTTGGATATAAAATTACTCTGATATAAAATTACACTGCATATCCAAGGCGAGTTGTGTTTAAAAAATGATATAAAATTTTCTAAAACTTTTAAAAAACACAACTCGCCTTGGATATCGAGTGTAATATTATATCACATTTTATATCAGAGTAATTTGATATCAAAGTTTTATATAATTTAAAAGTTTTATAAAATTTTATATCATTTTTTAAACGCAAGTCGCTTTGGATATCGAGTGTAATTTTATATCAAATTTTATATCAAAGAAATTAGAGGAGTTGCATTTTTTAAACGCCTGTAAATAAATTAATTTTACCAATTTAAATGAATCCCTTTGAATAGGATTTATCACGGTGTGCGTCTTTCTTGCAGTCATGGATCCTGCAGGACCTCTTTACGATGGTACTTCGCTGACTGCGGTGTCCGCCTCTGACGCGGTTTGTGTACAGTGTATACACTCCGATGGTGGTATGTATGGAAGCAATGTCTCATGCGGACATCAAGACTATTATCCGAACGGGGGAGTAAGATATCATCCGGGCTGTCCGATTGCCAGCCCCTTAGGTACGATGAATACAGCATACTACAAATTGATCAATGTACATGTCAGTCGCATGTGCCGAAAACGTAAAGGGCGTCTCAAAATGATCTGACATTTTAATTTATTGATCTTCTTAGAACTGTTCTCGTTAATTGCTATTAACGCGGAATTATTATATTAACAGATCCTTTGCAAACATGCAGTCATATCAGAGGCCAGAACTACGGTGGAGAAACGTCGAAATATCCGAATGCTTACCTCGGTATAGAATGCAATAGTTGGGATGATTTTAAGGCCGGGAGTTGCAACTCGAGTAATATAGTCCCGATGGGACTAGGTGCACCATGCAGCGCGTAAGTGTAGCTTTTTCTTTTGCAATTTTTTATCGTTGAAATTCTACGAACAGTGACACACAAAGGTTGAGAATTAAAATCCGGCTTAAATCAAGACTGCATACGTATGTTTGCATTTGATTTTCGACGTTCATACTTGTTGACGAAGATGTTTTCTAATTTTAGCGTGGGCAAGTTTTATCTCCAGACAAACTATCAGAGTCCTTACGGCTTGGGACAGACCGGATTAACGTACAACGAAACACTCGCAAATGTTCACTAATATTTACAAATATTCTGGCTTAAATATTCTATCTATATAAATATTATATTCGTTTAAACTGTATCAATAACGAAATTAATCAAATGCAATAGAGCGCTCTTGCAAATATTAATTTGTGTTTTCATTGTGAAACCAACAAGTTCCCGTAAGGTATAATCACGATCCACCATTTCGAAATCGTAATTAATTTGTTCCATAAAGAGGTATATGAAATCTCTGTTTTCTTCATCTTGTTTGTTTTTATTTAGTAGCATTTATAATAAATCCATGGAACTACATGGTACAGCGATGGCGGCTTTAATTACAGTTGAACATAATTTAAAAGATTGTAATTAGGCAAAGTTTTCTTTTAGGAATGATATTTATGAAGAAATTAACGCTCGAAATATTCGGCAATTTGCATCAAACAAAAACATGAAGGAAAAAACATTACTATCTTGGCATTTTGCACTCTGAAGCAATGGAAGACATAAACAAATTAGTAAAACAAAGTATCCGGATACATGAAATGAAAATATCATGGATTTTAAAGTCTGTTCATATGAAAGTATTCCGTTGGAGAATAAAATGTTTGTTGTACTTTTATTTTACAATTTGACAAAGGTTGTGCTCTTTTGCCTAACGTGGTTAAACGTTATTTCTTACTTCCAATTATTAAAACAAATTGGAAAGTATCAGAAAAAATTACTGCATAGTGGACGTTAGATGTGAGCATTGTTTTCTATGTGGAATACTAGTTGCATAACGATCACAGTTAGAGCAGACGAGTTTTCTAAATTTAAAAACTTTTTACTAGTAATTTTTGTTAAAAAATTAGATGGTCAGATAGCCAAAGGAGTGCTCTTCGACATTTATAAGAAACGTAATTGTTATAAACATTAAACAATCAGAAATACTAAATTTATCAATAATTATTACCATGGCGATCGAAATCAACCGAAATTAGATGGAGTGGGGCGAGCTTTATATCACTGCGCAGGTGCGCTTAAACTCGGCGAGCGTACTCAATCAGTTAGTCAGACGGGCCGGGGACTCCGGCGGAAGCGGTCGGACTCTGGGACCAGGAGGACCAGGGGGACCTGGGGATGACCAGGGGGACCTGGGGATGACCAGGGACTAACCAGAGGCTGACCACTCACTGACCACTCACTGACCACTTACTGACCACTTACTGACCACTCACTGACCACTCACTGACCACTTACTGACCACTTACTGACCACTCACTGACCACTCACTGACCACTCACTGACCACTCACTGACCACTTACTGACCACTTACTGACCACTCACTGACCACTCACTGACCACTCACTGACCACTTACTGACCACTTACTGACCACTGACTGACCAGTATTTGTGAGGGTTTATTTTCTGCTTTACAGCACAGGATGGTCCAAGGGTTTTACAATGCCTATGTTGATTAATTCAACGGACACCGTTGTTTATTATCAAATTGCATGTTTCTTATTCAAAATTGATATTCCTCCGATCGGAGTCTTTAGTTTGGCTCTCGTGAGCTGGTCACATTTTCACACGTGTGCGAGGTTAGGTTTGCACTCATGTGCCTTATTTAAGTAAGGCATGCTAGATCTAAGAACAAATTTATTGAAAGATTTTCAATAAAGATCTTGTAAATTAATATCCATGATTATTTCAAACCTATTCGTTTCCATAGCATTTTCTAATATCACCTTCCTTCAGAACAAAACAATATATTATTCAAGCTGGTTAATTTGATCTTTTTGTATTAACGTGAGAACATGATTCCTTCGAGCTATTGTCGTTCTGTGTCTTTGTCTTACTTTTTGGAATTAGTCAATTGTATGCGCATACGAATACTGCATACGAATACTGTATACGTATACTAGTAGAAACAGTAATTTATGATCAGACACTAAACAGTTTTCTTTTCAACAGTACTTGACAAGTTTTCAAGTCCAATTTTTTTCGAAAATTATGTTAGACAATATAATGTTATTATTTTTAGTAGCCTTTCAATGTATTTATACAAACGGTGTTCATACTGACAGACAAAGGTCTGCTGTGTTGCTTATCGGGCGACAACCTTGTTCGTCAATGTGTAGACAGAGACCTTCAAAATAGAATCGCTATCAAGAAATATTGTGAGGCGTTGTTCCCGCAGGCATTCATTCCATTTTATTTAAATATTGCGAAACATGCGCATACAGTCATCGCGTCATCGCAGCATAGTATAGGTATCCAAGTTACGTGTTTTATATTATCTTTTGCTGGGGTTTTGCCCGGTCAGGTGTATAGTGAATTTCTGTCATTTTCCTTACGTCCTTCTAAACTTTAAATAGTTCTATTTGAACGGTAAGACACGTTGTTATTACACAAAGCGTAAATATGCAAAGTTTGTAGAACGATAATGCTGATATAATAAATAATGTGCATATCACATCATATAGTTTGAACAGACAAGTAGCTGAGACAGTTGGATTTTAGTGTCACACTCAAAATGGTCAGCAATCTGCACTTTGCACTGGCGGTCTTCTGCTGCTTTCTAACATGTAAGTACCTTAATTTGTTTAAACATTGGGACCATCTTCAATCTCTTATAATGTGACACTGTTTGACCGTGACTAAGCATTTTGATTCCACTAGTTTTCGTGTTATTAGTTATTTATCACGAAACCGTAATGCAGAGTTAGACGAGTTAAAACGATGCGACCAGTAGAATTTTTATTTGAACGAAGAAATCCTGTTGATCTGACAGCAGCATCTTACAAAGTTTCGCTTAATTTTTATTTTAACCGTTATTTGCATTCATTTGACAGATAGAAACGAAAGTTGATCCGACACTTGGTCCGAATTTCTTCGTCGGACATTGTAATCAGTGCTACGAAAATTCCCGAAAATCGATCGGAAATATTCGAATAATCATTCCAGTGTTCAATTATGCATATCATCTGACAACTATAAACGTTCGCCGGACTTTATTCTCTTCGTCCGCAGGTGTAAATGCAGATTCTGCGACTAATAGCTTGTTGGTTGATTTCGAAGATTTCATATGGCCTCTCACCACCATTAAGCTACGTCTTTACTATAGGTGATTATTCATGCTTTCAGTATATGCGACGCCACGAAATTTCTGTTACGTAATTCGTGCAGTTTTCGAGGATAGGGTAAGGTTGGTAATATCGAACGTCTGAATGCAAGATTGGGTTACTTTTCTTTCTCTCTTTTTCTTCCGTTTTTCATCAAGACGTCACGATATTCCAGATTACGACGCGCCGTTCCATATTACCTGCAATTATCCTATTTCATAATTTCCAATTCCCATGAAACAGCTAAATCGTAAAATCATAAGTAGCCAACATTTCTTTGTAGAGACTATACGTACACGGAAGTCAGCGTCGCCAACGCAACGCAACTTCTGCCGTACATGAACTTGACCGAGAAGACACTGATACATTGTCATGGTTACGAGAATTCACCGGATATACCGTTTGTTCAGGACACGATACATGGCAAGTATTTATCAAATGTTCGAGTAACATTGAAAAAGAAGTTCGTGTAATTACTTTGCTGAGACTCGTGTAAACGATTAGGCGTACAAATTAACTCGCGGCCCCTTAACGAACTTATCGATCATTTACGAACAAATCGGAATACATTCTACTCTCGAGATTTTTATTAAATTTTCACGTTTAACGCTGTACGATATTCGCATTGATTTCGTGTTGACGCCTACTTTCGAATTTGTTACAGCTTATCTGATCGGTTACAGCTACAATGTGATTGCGGCGGATTACAGGTACGTAACGTACGAGTCTTACACGGACTCGGTTTTGCTGGTCAATTCTGTGGGACATGTTCTGAGTTACGCTGTAGAGAGTATGGCGTCGGCCGGTATGAGCAAGGACAAAGTTGTGCTCAGCGGACATTCTTTGGGTAGTCAGATCGCTGGCTCCATTGGTCGCTCTATGACGTTCAGAGTTTCAGAAATACTGGGTACGTGGGACGTTAATCTCCAAATATACATTAAATCATACAACGCTTTACAGACGCAAAATTCTCTCTTGATAATGATCCACAATGGGATCGAAACGTTGAGAAACATTTATTTGCAAAATTGCTAAATTTTAACAGTAGATCGAAACTGTAGCGCTGATAACACGAATTATTTAGTTAATCTCTAACTCCGGTACATCGACTAACTGCAGGACAGAGCGTTTATTTAAGAGAATTTCATATAACGGAGTAACAAGTAGAATGTTTCCAGACTGCGAATCTTTATGCGAAATAAAAATCTTCAGCAGCGATTCTGGGAAGCAGGGCAGTTAAATAAAAATGCATTTCGTCTCCTAATGGTTTTTTCTTTTTACACTGAAAGCATAACACTGTTCTTAGATTTTTCTTTTAAACGCGTAAAAATCTTAAAAATTTTTTTTTTTAAACGCGTAAAAATCACGTGTCATTTGTTCGGCTCGTGATCAGTTCATTTCTTGCAGCAATGGACCCAGCAGGACCATATTTCGGGTTCCCCGAGCCTACGATAACTGCATTCGACGCGGAATGCGTGAAATGCATCCACTCCGACATGGGAATTTATGGCACCTTGGTGGCCTGCGGTCATCAAGACTATTATCCGAACAGCGGCTTCCCGTTGCAACCTGGTTGTCGAACACCTGAACTCAACGGTGAGCGAAACGACTCGACTTAATTTCCGTTTCACTCTAGTAAATCACAGAGACTTTCGATTCTGTCGATAAATTTTTTTATCAATCCTCTTAGACCGGCCGGTACCATGTGCGCCACAGAAGATTAAATAAAAAAACAAATGAACTGGCATACTTCATAAGTGTTGTTCCACTGTTCAAGTCATACTATGATACAAGGAAATACGAATAAATTTATTTATGTCATTATTGTAAAGCAACGCACAGTAGTCACGGCTTTTCCTGCTTTGCGTGTAATTAATAAAACTTTTAATAGAAATTTTAACAATTTTCACTCTTTCTATTTTGATTATTCTGACAATATCTATGCGTTCCTGATGCCAATCGTCAAAGATTAGTACTCCATGTTCGCCACAAAAAAGAACAAAAGGTCATTTTGAGAGTGTATAATAATTTAATTTTGATTTGAGTTCTCGATCGAATTAAAATAATGAAAATTGAATGATTTCGGCGCTAGGTTCGATCAGTGTATAATAATTTATGTATAACTCACTATACACGTAACTATTTCAGACACCACCGCGCAAGTATGCAGTCACAACATGTCTGCAATATATATCCAAGAAGCTTCGATACACCCGGATCAGTTTTCCAGTGTGAAATGCGATAGTTGGGACGACTTCATGATCGGACGCTGTGACTGGAACGTTGTCATTCCGATG
Organism: Lasioglossum leucozonium; assembly: GCA_028454225.1. Taxonomy (NCBI): domain Eukaryota; kingdom Metazoa; phylum Arthropoda; class Insecta; order Hymenoptera; family Halictidae; genus Lasioglossum; species Lasioglossum leucozonium. The sequence goes on along the minus strand of CM052207.1, from coordinate 8,663,205 downwards.
GGGGAGAATGCACCATGTTCGATGTTAGTATAACGTTCTGTAATCGTATTCCTATTGAACGTGCACTCGACCAGCAAAATCTCAGAAGCAAGTTCTATTCTTCTATTCTGACGCTCTACTATAATATAATAATTTATCGATCAGCAACGATTGAGGGAAGATCGATTAATTCACCTAATCGGACGCGATCCTTGAATAAGCTGCACGTGGACCGGCCAACATTATTTATATACTTACACGGAAATTTCTGTGCACGGTATTAAACTTATCTGCGCGTTCAAACTTCCAATAATGTCGTAATGTTCGCAAGGTCGATGTCAATTACAAAGCAAGCGTGTGCTTGACACTTCAATGAGTAACTATCGAGAACTCTTGCGAGAGTGGCTTGCATTGTTATCCACGTTGCTACTGCACGTCGACAGATTTAACGTGCTATTTTCAGCCTGTTTTTGGTTAAAAAGACGAAACTCGAACCGCTGCGTTGAATTCTTTCATTTTCTTTTTAGCTTTACCATGAAATTCTGACCGTTAACTGCACCGTGCTCGGTATTTTTATTGAAAAAACAGAGCCATCCCAGACTCTATTTTTCTTTGGTATTGTCATAGAAAATTACCTCTCGCACTGTCGTCCACCTGTTGCTGCACGAATTCTACCACGTATATTGCACGCAGCGGAGGGATTCGAAAGACTTAAGAACCACTTTTTCCCACTTCGGTGCTTCCTTCGGAGGGGGGCGGGGAATAATGAACGACGCGCGCTCTTTATTTACATACTCGTGATATCGAAAGAAAACCATATTCATGTTTCGTTTCTCTCTCTCTCTCTCTCGTTTCAGTACCGGCAATTTTTTCCTCCAAACCAACGCGCAGAGACCTTTTGGAAGAGGCTTGGCAGGAACATTCTACGATACATCACTTTATCAGAATAATTCGAATTTATTCTAACAATGAGTTGCAACGAGACTACCTGTTCTGTTAGCAAATGTACGAAATGAATAAAATTTAAAGGGTAACGGGAATTTCAAGTAGCAGAACAATTAAAAAATTATCCCGAAACGATTAAAGGTAGCGAAGAAACGTCTTGCAATTGACGAAGAGAAATATTTATATTTATAATGTAATATAATATTTAAAATATTTATATTTATAATATAGTATAATAATTAAAATATTTATATTTATAACATAATATTATATTTAAAATATTTATATTTATCGCAGAAGCCGTCTGGTCATTCTACTATAATTTATGGAACGTTGCAAAACCTGTTTTAACGCAACATTGTTTATTTGACTTGGTACAGAAATGACAGTTAAAGATAACAATGCTCGTGCTACGAAAATTTGCCTAACAAATTAAACGGAATGTAACACTCGTACCAACAATAATTGCAATTATTTTTATATACATATAGGATATTTGTTATCTTGTGCGAAATTACGAGATTGAATTTTTTTGTTTTAATATTTCGCAATTTTTATGACAAATATATGTGCACGAGTAAAGAAATCAATAATTCCTAATAGGTTTGTAATTTCAATAATTTGTGAAATGAAAACTCTGAAAGCAATTACTAATAGAAAAATCGAAATTAGTAAAGGTAGATGTGTGAAATTAGTTGGAAATTAACTACAGATGTCTACGATATACATATAATATTGTTCCATGCAGTCTACTCGTGATTAATGACGAGATCAAATGGAACAATGATTGCTGTTTACGCACGTTCTATGAATTGTATATGGAGTTACAATTAGCAATAAGTAAGAAATAATTGCGTATTCATTACGTAAACAAGAACAGTTCCGTAACAGCGGTACAATTTATTGAACACCTCTGTATAGAATAACAATATTTCAAACACTGCGGATGGGCAATAATTTAGTGTCCTAATAACTAACGCGTTATACACTAGTGATAAACTTGCTTTATATACCCATCTCGAAAAAGCCTAGTCGGTAGTCACACGTTAACTTTTAACCTGACAACTTCAAAATGGCGAGCAACCAACTCTTTCTCGCAGTCTGCGGCTGCCTTCTAGGATGTGAGTATTTTTAAGTTACATATTTGAAAAAAAAAATAAATAAAAATGAAAAATATCATTTACAATATACACTTTTAACTCGGTTAAAAAAAAACAAAATCTTCCCATTTAATAATTAACGTTTCATCTTGCCTACAGATGCAGCTTTGGTTGCAGCTCAAGGTTTTCCTACAGCTGCTGAACAAGCAGCTAAGGATGTGCTAAAGTATCCACTCAGTGCAATAATGCTGCGTGTTTACAAAAAGTAATTACGATATAACAGTAGTAGTGATTCTACGTGAGAAAATTAGTCGAAAATATTGAGTAAATTTTTGTCGTTCGAGGGTTGGTTTTCGAGGGAGAGAGAGTCGAGCATAAAGATCGGAGGATACGCAGAATTCTAATAAAAAAATATTCTTTTTCAGGGATGTCAGTTATAAGGAGTTTTCCGTAACAACCGCGGACGCAATCGTGCCTTTCCTTAATTCGACTCAAAAAACAGTACTACTTGTCCACGGTTACCTACAATCGACGGACGATCCGTTTATCTACAATATGATAAAAGGTATGTACGTGTTGATTAATGAAAGAATTTTTACCAGTTCCAACGAGATCTAACGCCTACTTTCCAAATTGTTGTAGGATTCGTAAAGGGTTATACATACAATGTGGTAGCAATGGACTACAGGTTTGTCTCGTACAACTTCTACACCAATTCGGTTCTGCTGGCTGACGTTGTGGCCGGAGTTCTGAGTAACGGTTTAAGACTGATAGTGCAGGCTGGTTACGATCAAGACAAGCTGGTACTATGTGGATTTTCTTTGGGCGCTCAGATTGTCGGGACCGTTGGTCGCCATGCAGACAAAAAGTTCAAGAAAATTATAGGCGAGTAGAATTAATTTATAGAAGGACGCTTTGATGAAGCGGAAATTATTTTTTAAACATTTCCACGCCTTGGTAATGCTATTTTTAAGCTAGATCGATCTTTGATCTAGGGTTTTCGAATACTGAAAAACCCGATCTTTGCAATTCTGAAGACGAGCCTACCGCATTAATGTCTTTTTCTATCACAGGTTTGGACCCTGCCGGACCGATGTACAACATGATGGAAACCTCTATAAGGTCTAGCGATGCAGAGTGCGTCATATGCGTTCACACCGATGCAGGCTATTATGGCACTTCTCATGAATGCGGTCACATAGACTTCTATCCAAACAAAGGAACTAGAAATCAGCCTGGTTGTTCATTCTTGACGAGCTTGGGTGCGTAACGCATGTTCTTCTAATATTACAAACATCTTTTTGCAGTGTATCGCATGTGAAATTTTACTAGAATTGATCGCGCATAATTAGACTAATCAATCATACTCGTACACCGTCTTTCACGAATTTATCTATTGTTGCAGGCGCGTGCAGCCACGAATCTGCCACTAAACTTTCAGCAGAAGCGGCAACTAATCCGAATGGTTTTCCCAGCATAAAATGCGGTAGTTGGTTAGACTTCAAGGAAGGAAGTTGCAACTCATCGGCCATCATTCCGTTCGGTGCAAACGCGCCGTGCAGCGCGTTAGTATCGCATTTATCTACTTTATACATATATACAGGGTGTTTCCTACTTTTCTGGCAAGATTGTAGGAGCATGATCTATAAGTGAAAATAAGAAAAAAATGTTATACGAAGTTTGTTTATAAACGCTTTGTTACAATATTATAGGCAAATATTGAATGTAGCCTGAATAGGTGCGGAACAGCAGATTCAAAGTTGAATAATTAAAGAATTAATTAGGGAATTAGATCGACCTTCCGTATTATTCAGCTTTAAATCTCTAAATTTTCTTATTTTCACTTGTAGATCATGCTCCTACAATCTTGTCAGAAAAGTGGGAAACACCCTGTACATGATATATATTCTCAGTCTATGTTGTTCCCAAACGTCCTTTTCATTTTCGCCTAACACCCCCAGTGCGAATTCAAAGTAATTAAACGAGCCAACGGCGCGGTTAAATAAGCGAAAGCTTTGCCAGGTAATAGGCAATTAATTAAAAAATGTTCGATCTCTATATCGTATATGAAAGGCTCAGAAACCCATCGGTGTAAGCTCCCCGGTACGAAAGCTGGGATAATTAAATATCTGACAACTTGTAAAATATGCCAGAAAGAAGCAATTAGAGGAATTAAGTAAGAGAAAGCTTTTTGCGAAGTGATAAAATATTAATGGATGGATCGTCGTTCTATTTACATACAGGGGATCCAGAGAGTATTTTAAATTTCCGATTTCTAGGACTAGCCAGTATATATTGTATACAGTACATATTTCTGATTTATTTTATTAATTTATTGATTCTGTTTGTTCTCAGGTCGGGTAAATTTTATTTACAAACAAATCCGCAGCAGCCGTATGCAAGACATATGGATGGAGTAACATACGACTCTTCGCTCGACAATAATTTCTTCGAATAAAAATTACCTTCTGAATTTATTTCTCTTTCGTTTATTCCTTACTTCGGGGCATACGTGTATTTCGTAGTGATCCCAGCTTTGTTTGTTATTTCGGAAATGTAACAAAATTGTAAAGTCTGATGTCGCAATAAATAATGCAATAAAACATTGATAATTTAACCACATCATATCTCAACCGTTGACTATGTAATTGTTTTTTGTTGTTTAAGGGCAACCTGGCTGTCCGGGTTTCTCGTTCGTGGGTATGTAAAAACGTTCCCCGGTCTAGTTTCCTTTTTCTTGTGGCACTTCACTAAATTTATCGAAGTAATCGAATGAAAGATGGCCGAAGTCGCGAGTAACTTCGTTTGCCCGAGCCGAAGCTAGTTACTTCTAATTACTGTGTCGCTGAGTTCTTAATTTGCAAATTATATTTTCATATACTTGGTAGTCATTCCCAGCTTGGTACTTATATTTTCAGCATAGTACTCGGTACTTAGTATTCATACTTTGAGCTTAGTAATCGGTACTTAATACTCATACTTTGTGCTTAGTAGTCGGTATGTACTACTAATGCCTTGAGTTTAGTATTCAGAGCTTAGTACTCGGAACTTAATACTCATACTTTGAGCTTAGTACTCCGTACTTTGTACTCATACTTTGAGCTTAGTACTCCGTACGTTGTACTCATACTTTGAGCTTAGTACTCCGTACTTTGTACTCATACTTTGAGCTTAGTACTCCGTACTTTGTACTTATACTTTGAGCTTAGTACTCCGTACGTTGTACTCATACTTTGAGCTTAGTACTCCGTACTTTGTACTCATACTTTGAGCTTAGTACTCAGAGCTTGGGTACTCGGCACTTAATACGCATACTTTGAACTTAGTACTCGCTACCTAATACTCATATTTTGAGCCTAGTACTCGGTAATTAATGCTCAATCTCCTGTCAAAAAAATGTTCTTTCCACGGAAACCAGCCGGCTATCGACCGAAAATAGTAAAAATTTATTGGACGCTGTAATAAACGACGCAATATTCACATAAATTCGCATGCATTTCCAAGTGAACGCCATTTCGTTGCCTTACCTTCCTCTTTGAACGAGCCATTCTTTGATCTCTCACGTTTTCGGCTTCTCCGGGCGGCCTTTTGCCCCACACCACAACTGCTATGCTAGCGTACGTAAATATAAGGACCGTTATTGGTATCACGTACTGGAGAACCAATAAGGCTATGGAATAATAATATCTGAAACACACACAGACGCACGAGTCAGTCTTGTTATCCGACGTGGAACAGTCAGTATAATAGAGAGGTGCTGTACAATAGAACAGGCGAAAGATCACTGCACGTTTTATTAGGTTCTCACGTATGAAACCGTGCGATTTTTAAAGTCTCGACGTTATACATATTCGCTGAATATTGAAACGTTAACAATAACTAAAATCATACATAAAGAAATGTAGGGCACATGGGAATGGCTGTTATAATCTGCGAAAGGAATCTAGAATTGCTACGCGAAGCTTTGTTTTTTGAAGGATCGTACTCGGAAACTCACCTTTGACAAAGGGAGCTCGCTACTTTCGCGCGATTCAATTCTATTTGTGGCTCGTTATTATGGTGAAACACAAGTAAATTCATTTGCAGCAGCGTATACTTTACTGTACCTTTAATAGGGTTTGTGATTCACTTTAATCCCACGTGTACATGCATTTTCATAATTTGAAAATTTTTAATTAAACAAATTGCTGTCGCCACGAAACTATTTCTTAGCAAACTTTCGATTCTTTAATTTTTATGTTCTACAATGAAAGCCAGTTGAATTACGAAAATAAAAGAACAGAAGTAAAGAGAATGGTGCTGTCAGTGATGGAACAATATTGCGCGTAAAACATTAATTATGACTACCGCGTTGTTCGACAAAGAAAATGAAGATTAAAACCGTGACCCGATACATTTTACGCAGGTATCTTTATATTCACGTTTCCCATGTGTTTTTATATCGGCGATTTATAATACATAATAATAATACATTTATATACACTGCAACAGCGTCCTCTCTATGGCGAATGTATTTCAATATAAATCGTGAAGTTACATTAAGATGCATTACCTATTTTCCGTCGACGGCCAAACTTCTTCGCAGAGATAGTGATCGCACACTATGTGCTGTAGCGACGGCTGCGTCAGTTTCGATACGACCGGGAGCGGGGACGAGATCGCTACCGCGATCAACCAAACGGACAGAATCAAAAACTGCGCCTGTCGTTTGCTCAGTTTCGGCTTCAACGGCCACATAATGGCCCTGTAACGATCTATGCTTATTGCCACGAGGGTGTACGCGCTCACGAGGACCGACGCCGCCTGGAAACAGAACACGTGATCATGGTTTTACCAACGAAGAATAAAATGTACATTTTGTAGTGGACTAAGGGTTCGCTAAGGGTGGACTAAGAACAATATATATATTTTAAAACAAAGTGAATCGGAGAGAACGGGCGACGTGCGTGTTCGTAAGGATCGCGAGCGACTGACTCTTCGCCTCGTGCCGAAATACCCATCGCGGCAGTCGCGTTTCAACTGTTTAACGGACGACGCGTTCGTTTGTTTACAGACGATCGGGATCGGCTTCGCTTGTTTAACGGACGATCCCCTTATACACCGGGTGGGGAGGTTCATACACTATAATTTACAAAATTCTATGCTGACGCGCAATAAAACCGAGGCTACCTATCAACTACAGAATCGTTTATCTAAAAAACTCGATCCTATAACAGATGAAAGGTCCCCGTGTAAGACAAGCTCGAGATACCCCAGGCAAAGTACCCGGTATCTCAAAGCGATCTCGCGTAATGCGACGTGGAAACTAAGTTCTTTCTTTCTTATCGGATCTGACAGATGAATGCTGGAAACGAGGATTCAGCAACGACCCGATTCCGAGAGCGAGTTGCTTCGCAAAAACTAGTGGTGTATCTTGGATGCTGCAAGGACACGAGCTCGTTGTTAACGATGGGAGCGACCCATTATTCGGTCAGTCGTCACCGTGGCAGCGTTGTCGTTAGTGGTCTAACAAGCGAAGGTAGTGATCCGAACCAGTGATTTTTTCTGCTCTTCGACGGCATTAAGCTTGTACTCCGTTGCTCGATTATGCGCGTGACATCCTCGTGTTACCCCCTCTCTACGCCGGACTAGTCACGTGACCGGGCCATGTCGGAAGCGTCGTGGAAGGGGAAGTCGGGTGATCCTAATCCGACGATTCTGCTACTAAGCGTCGAAGCTACCAATCGGACATTTAATATGCAAAAAGTCGTTGAATTTATTTGTTCGTACCGTACGGTATACCGAGAGGTTGCTCTGCTCGTTCGCAAAGTTTCATCATTTTCCGAACGGCGGACGCTACAATTTCCTTTGACGAAAGATAACCGTCAGCCTCCAGCGATGATAACAGACCATTTCCTGCGCGACCGGCATCCTTTGTGGACAGTGCGACAACATCGATACAAGCGGACTCCATACAAAATGGCAGATCATCGACGAATTTCGATAAAGCTCCGAGTTCCGGCGAAGGAAACTTCGCTGATGCCGGCCGTAAACTCGTTACACGAGTTTCCGCGTAAACTGTTCGTAACTGGCCGCAATGGGACGGAGAATTTGGTACACTGACCGTGGGATTTTCCGTGTCACGAGACCGCATACGAAACGACGAAACGTAGCACAAAAATGCGACGCGCAACGAGTTCCAAATCCTGTCCATGTTCGAAATAGGCTCATTTCTCTGTTTTCATTTCGCATTGTTCTACATGCATGTACCATCGCTGTTCCAAACATTCAAGACTGTTACCTTCAACCGTGTGACAACCAGCGATGCGGTTTTTTTCATGCAAAACGAACAGTATCGAATTGACCGGAACGTTTTTTGTGGTAAAAAGAAGTCGTTAAAAAAAATCGCAATTGCTCGGAATCGCATAGAAAACACTGAAAATCGTATTTATAAAAGCTTTTTCCTCTTTTTTATGCGGACCTATATCGAGATCTTTGTTATGCAGATCGTGAATAACCGCATTGTACTAGTTAATAAATTAAATTGACGCCGGTAGAGACTCCATTAATTTAATAGCACGTTCACTGTTTAGAAGCGATGCGTACGTCGAAAATTTTGTTCGGATCAGAAGTTTACGGTGGTATTTAATTAAACAGTTTACTGTAATAACTGACGCAACGCCGAAATAATTCGTACAGTTGTTTAAGCCGAGTCGATTAACATTTGCACTTGTTGGCCACCAAACTTCCAGACTGTGGATAATTAATTTTCGCATACTGATTCTAGTACCGAAAATCGGTTTAGTAATTTCGCAAGCTCACCGAACGAACTGTCCTTCAAACAGGATTTTTCGAAACAGGGAAGCCCTGGTATTAGATCGTTTAATCCTCCACAGGGTTAACCTATCGCGTTGCGGACTGAGATAGTCCCTTTGCGATCTTTGTGTGCCTTCAATCGAGAGGTTCGCCGCGTAGATAGAACGTACGTGCGCTGGAGTTAGGGTACTACGTAAGGATTTCGACGTAAATCGCATTCAATTCTGCTAATGCGGGTCCGTGGGGCTCCGAACGATTCTCCGGATCTCGTTGAGTTCTGTCGTCCGTTGTCACGAACGAAATATTCGCAAGAAAAGTATAATCCCACCGGAAGATCGGTCGATCGTTGAAGTTTTTAACGAACGATGTTCCCGTCGATGGTCTTCCGGTTTGATAAACGAGAAGCGCGATATTGAATCCCCGATGATACAAGCAGGTCGAACTTATCCGTTTTTCTTCGCTGTTTTCTGCTAATTAATTCTTCTTTATCCCGACAGGGTGGAATTTCCACCCCCCACGGCTCACAAGGAATTATGATAGTGGTAATTTCCACGTAATGAAGCATTGCGTTCCAGTGGTACAGGCTGTCCCAAAAATGTTGTACCTCCTCGAGAGAAATTCCCGCGGTCATTCGAAGCAACTTTTTTCTTTGCAAGATCGCCTCCTCACCCCCCTCCCGCGGCTTTGCTGAGGAGATATTGCAGGAAAACACCGATCAATCAGAGCACAGGTCCTGCTGCGCGTAGCAGCGCTCCGATTGGTCCGTGTTTTTCGTTGAAGCCTCGGAGAACATTTTCCGAGAAGGAAATGGTTACTCGAAACGCAAAGGAAACATTCAAGGACGTACATATCTGGAACAGCCTGTACATTGTTCACTGCAAAATGCAACCTGTCTTGTTTCTTAAACAGGGGAAACTTCTCCATCAGAAAACATCTTCTTCACTGTCCCCGCGATTATCGTTTGTTGATCGGTTAAGCTCCCGTGTACACGAGATTAACTCGTCCAGCTGACGAGGATTAATGGAACAGACGACTGTGCACGAGTAGTCCCGATTGTTTTTACTGTCCGTTCACTTTTTCGGTAAACGGCGGGCAGCGCAAACGATCAAACGGTTTTGAGCTACTACAATCCAAGAGCTTAACTTTGGAAATCTTTTCCGCGCATTATAACGGTGTTATGTCAAATACTAAAAATAATTCTCATAACGAAATATTGCAGGATTCAATCGAGAAATATTCAGAATTCAACCTAGTTTCTTTAAAAAAGCAAATTGGGAATGCGAAACGAAGCTGGGGAAGCAACGAAACGTTAACAAATCGCGTTGTTATTCGACAATATTAACCCCTTGCCGTACTATTTTCTTTACGGTTACAGTGATTAAAACGTCTCCATCCGAAAAAATATCGTAGAAGAGAAAAGAAAAAATATATTTTTTGTACCGCTACATGGATTTTAATGGTGAAATATTAATTGCAAGCAAATCAAGTTTTATTTCGTCTGAAAAGAAAGGCGTAACATTCGTATTTGTTAGACTTTGTTTAAAATCTTCATCACAAGGGGTTAAACGTACCGATCGCGAAAGAAACATTTCAAACAACCTGATAAACCCCCGATAACAATACCATCCCCTCCATCTTAACCCGGCTACGCTTTAAAAAAAAGGTACTTAATAAGTTGTTTTGGGTCTATTTGGACCCATATCTATTTATTTAATGTTTAGCTATAAAATGTTTTTAAATTTTTTATTTATCTGTTCTTATTAACGTAAATTACATACTAATTAAATTAACTTATTCGGAGTCTCTTGTAGAATCAATGCAAAGTGATGTGCTCTTCACAAATGAAATTTGAACAGTTGGTACAATATACATCGTATTTGTGATCTTTTTTATTGGTCTCACTGCAAAAAGTACACCGTCCTCTGACCCTTTTTTATGGTAGTGCAATATCTTCAGTTCTTGTTCGTCGCTTGTTATGGTCACGAATGTGGTGACCATAATAAAAACACGTATGGACCCCAAATGGACCCCTAACGCCATACGTGTAACAATTTCTATTACAAGTATTTCAAAAAGGATTTTAAATATTTTTTTTAAGTGGAAGAAAGATTTTAATAAATTATTCTCCGCCAAGAAATTTCAGACTCGTCGGCCATTCCGTTTGGAAGTTACAAGCGCGCAAAGAATGCTTCGGGTCCAAATGGACCCAACAAGCGTAGCCGGGTTAAATAGTAGTAGTTACCTAAATAGTTACTTTAAATTATTACTTATAGAACTTATGAGACGACCTAATGCGTAGATACCTGTAGGAAGTTGACGATGGGACAGAGCTGCGGGCCGAACGGCCAATACTGCAGCACGAAAAGGCTGACGAAACTGGGCGGCACGCAGAACAAAGCCATTAGGATGTCGCCGATGGCTAGGTTCACGATGAACAGGTTCGTGATGGTTTTCATCCGCAGGTCACAGTGCACCACGTAACAGACCAGGCCGTTGCCGGACAACGCGACGATGAAGACAGCACCGTAGAAGAAACAAATGATGCACATGAACCAGGTGGTCGAGAAGATGCTGTACGATCCCACGAAATAGTTGCAGCTGATTTCGAGCTGAAGGGGCGTCGAGTTCGTGCCATCGTAGACTTGCACGATGTGCGCGGTCCGGTTGTCCTCGCCGTAGATGTAGCTCATGGTCGTAGCCCGCCTCTCAGAGCATGCTGACACCTAACAGTAGAATCATCGAGAGGTTAACATACCGTGCTGATCATTTTCACAGGTTAAAAATTCTACGGTAATTTTATTTGTCCGCGCCGAAGCTACGATGGCCTGGTTCAACTATTTCTCTTTCAACTTTTCTTCGCCCCTTTTTATTCGGTAATAAAGGAAAGCTATTTGTTCGTTGTCAAGTCGAGTAAAAATCTTTGCCGTCCTCCCGCGGAACAAATGTTTTTCCAGGAGTCTTCGTACTCTTGAAAAGATGCAACATGATCTTTTTTCATCGCGTAAATCAATACCCCACAACGTTCCGCGTGTAATTGATACGAGATAATCTTGGAAGATTCTGCACGGCAAGATGACGGTATAATTGGACGCTGTAGCAATCATTTTCCAGGTCAGTTTAAAATGCCGTTCAATGGAAATTATTTGTTCGAAGATTTCGTTGGATTGCGAATAAACCGAGATTACAAGGAAACCGCAAGTACACTAGCGGAATTAAAATATTATTTATTTGTACAGAAAATGTATATTCTGCTGTGCTAAACTGATACCGTAATATTTTTTATTGTAATCTATAATATACTTAATATCTTTGCATGATTTGGTTTGCAAATATTTTAAAGTTTTAATTTTATAAAATCTAAACTGTGCTGTTATTTTTGCTTTTGCCCCTGGCAATATAATAGTAAATAAAAAGCAAAGGATATCCAACGAAATATTAATGTTTTTCTACCTCCTTTGATGTGTTGAAAAGTACGGCTGTAAATGGTCTTTCCACTGACTTTTTAATATAAGCGACGCCCTAAAATTAAAAAACAACGATTAGAATAAAAAATATAAATGATTATATATTAAATAATTTGAATAAATGCGAAGTAAAAATTTAAAAGCGCCCATAATTAATTCCACTAGCGTACAGCTACTGCACTTCGGTAAGAAACTTTCGTGTAGTTGGGCTTGTAGTTCAGTTTACAGCTAACTTTCGCTGCTAAATATTGATCAGTTATAAATTGAATAATGAGCTGTTATAGAGGACGGTATTCTGTTAAAAGATTAATTAGAGTCGCGAAAGGATATATATATACTACTCTAACGATAAATTTTCATATAAGAGATAACCGTGCGAATACTTGGACGATCCAAGTATAGTTGGAAACCTTCGCAATACAGGGAAAATTAAATTATCAGCGTGGGAGTACTCTTGCTTCCAGCTAAATTAAATCATGTAGAGAATGATAGCGACATCGAGTTTAGTATAGTAAGGAATGATGAAAATGCTCTAAAATGTCTTCCGTAGTTTCTAGACATTTATATATATATATATACATTTATTATATTAATTGATAATTATAAATGCCACAAGCAGAATGATCGGTATTTTTATTTCGGACGGTTCGAAATTGTCGAGGGAAGGGAGAAATTTTTACGCATCTTGCGCGTATTCGTTCGACGCAGGCAATTTTCATTTTGCATAATAATTCGCAGTTCGGTCGTTAGCATTTTTGCCAGCCGTTTACCTCGGTTTTAAAAGAAACTTTGAACTTCGAATAATTTCTGATGGCATTAATATCAACATTTGCATAAATCGATCATAATCACGTACGAGAGGGCACGAAGTACAGTAGGAACTCGATTAACCGGGTCGCGGTTCTCCAGGGTCTGGGCTATGCAGCCGCTTGATTGTCCAGAGACTCTGATCTCGGCTAGGGGTTGTCGCGTACAGGGTGTTCCAGAAAGATGGTTAATCCAATTCGCTCGAAATCAGTCGAAAAACTAATTGTTGGAAATTGTCTAATGCGTATCGTCTGCAGCAACAAATATGATACAGTACTATCCAATGAGAAAATTATTTTGTTTTTGATTGTTTTTATTTTGTAATGACACTTTTGGCATCAATTGTAGGTAGCAAGCAAAAAATTCGGAATTTATTTCTACCCTTAACACTAAACCTGATTTAGCTTATAAAAATGACAAGGTTCTATTTATTTAGATTTAGTGCAATTTTTATTTCAATATGTGCTCGGATAAAAAAATGTATCGAACCAACTTCCATGTGAGTAACTTCATAATTTCGATAATTGCAAAATAAAAAATATAAAACCGGTCATTTGAACGGCTGTGGTAGGTTTAGTGTTAACAATCGTCGTTCAAAATAATAATTAATGTCAATTAATGTTGAAAACATTATCTCAACATTTTACGGTCGATAAAAAATCGAATATTTAATAATTAATATGTCTGTAATGTTTTCTACTTCCTCCGCTTATTTTTCTCACGAACGTATGAAATTATAAAAATAACAAATTAATGTATTTAGCGGTTGTTTTCGTGGAAAATCAGGACGATATTTTGATATGCAAAAAAAATGTCGTTAACGTTATTGTGCAATTACTGTGCTTCAGGAAAATTGTTCGATGACGTGAAAGACAGCCGGTTCTACCAGAATAGTAAGAAATTACCTTGAGAAAAGAAATTCGAGCAGAAATGAGTAAAACGCGGATTTTACGTAATCAAGAAAATCAATTTCCGTTCATTTAATATTGCCTCTCTCGATCGGCCTTTACCTCTTGGCGTGTTCTTGATTAACAGTTCCTCCGTTGGTTTCGCTTCGGAAAATGGGCATCTTGTGTCCCGGGAAATTGCAGATAATTTGGATTGCAAAACAGCGGAGTCTGCGGCGACTACTGGAAAAACTTTAAGGCAACAGCCAATTCCGTCTGCCACCTTGTTGTTTTTACATCTTTACCGCAAAACTCTGCCCAGAATTCATTGCCACAAATGTCTTATTCATTACCTCCCGCGATTCTTGTCTCAATGAAGTAAATTTTTCACGAGTATACATTTCACACGTTTATTATTTCATGTTTGATGACTTATAAGCGAATTAATTGCAGTTGGATAAAATTTAAATTCAAATTGGAACATCGATTTATTAACGCACATTGCGTCTGCCGACCCGGTAATTTTAGTAAATTTATACGTCACCCGGCGAACTTTAATTTCAGCTCCGGGGGAATTGTCGAAGTATGCGGTGTTTCGTGCATATAAATATTTTAACGGCTTCGATCGAACCGCGTACGGTCACATTTGCAGATCATGTCGCAATAATGACTGTACCCGTGAAAGATTTGAGAAATCGTAGAAGCTGAAAAGAATGTATAAGTAAATATTTAGAAGCCGAGAGAAATCCAGCCGGCTGAAAGTAAGATTGATGAAGCAAGTCGTTAATGTCCAGTTATTTATTCATTAAATTAAAATTTCATACGTCAAATTTGAAGCCCGACAAGAAAAATGAGGTTGCCGCTGCAGCAGAAAAATGCACGTTTTCACAATTTCTTCAGTTCTTTTGTTTAAGAACATTTCGAAAATACAGACGCGAATATTTTTTACGGAGTTTCATGTTACGGTTTAATTCGTGGACATCCGGTGGACATAGAAAGTTTCAGCTTTTTATTTTCTTCGTATCCAGTCTAGCTTTTATTTTTACAGCCAAGAAATTAAGCGTGCAACTAGACACATACGTGAAAGTTTTGATGAGAAACACAGTTTTTTATGGATTGTATAGTATTCTTCTGTTCGAGAAGATCTAGGGGACGCTGACATTTCAGCTTTCATATATTTTATTGTCTTTGTTCTCAATTAAACTTTTTATAGTTCGGCAATCCAGCCGGGGAACTGCTCTTAGCAGTTTTGATGAAAAAGGTAGTTCCATTGGAGGGGCGTGGCAAAAGTATCAAAAGAACTTTCGCAGAAATTCACTTTGCCGCAGATGATTTTATAAAAGTACATAAAAGATTTGACGGGTCCGATACATTGAATTTCTAAAGGTTTTTTATGCGTAAAATCCCGCAAAATCGATATTCGCACACACCAAAAAAAAAAGAAAGGACAAAAAAGAGACGTATGTAAAATCTTCCATAGAAAAGAAAATGCATTTGCATTTTTCGGGTACACCGTTGCATGCATGAAAAATGCGATTACACGGAGCTTTCCCTTTTTTCTCGGCCTCTTTTTTTCTGTCTGAAACCGTGCTCGCAGTATGACCTGTCAAAAATATGCAGTAGATCCAAACAGCAATCTCAACGCAATACTCGATTTTTAAAGAATCGCCTAACTGCGCACAACAATAAATTCGTTTTGGTTCTACCGGAACCAGAAATACATAATCGTTTAAATATTTGTTGGAGCCATTGTATTAGGTTGGGGAAAAAGAAATCTTTTTTTGGTAGATGGCTGTAGCGATCGATATCTCGTAAAGAATCGATCAAATTTCAAAGTTCAGATTTATGCTCGTTGTCAAGGTGACATTTCACACTAAAAAAATTCTTTTGCTGTTTTTTGTTTGGTCCATTCAGTTGTGAGTTACAGAGTTAATAAGGACCAAGACTTCTATGAGAGAGGCATTATGAAGCTACCTTTAAAATGGCAACAAATTATAGAACAAAACGGTGCATATTTTACCCAAATCGGACAATCCGAAACATGTGAAATAAAGTCTTGAAGTTAACGCAAAAATAATGGATTTCTTTTTCCCCAACCTAATACATTGTTCACACCTGTGGCTCGGTTTGCCCGAGGGCGGTTGTAATTTTGTAATTAAACAAAACATGCCGCAGTGTCCACATCGCGCGACGACGCGGCGCGACGTCGGGTGAACGCAATTTCTCAGTGTCAAAAATGCAAACTGCCGTCGATAATTGTCGGCGAGGGAGACTCCCGGACGGAGTTCGTTAATCTCCGTGCAAAGTACATAGAGGAACGGCTAAGTCGGATTTATTATAGGCTAACACGGACGCCGTAAATTTGATCGCACTTACTGCCGGATCACAATTTCAGTATTGCTTGCCAGGAACGCTAAGACAGAGTTTAACTGCGTTTTGAATTAAACTGAGGCAAACACGTCTCGGCGATTGCAAACAGAATCTGCCAGGGTCGCATGAATCGCGAGCAAAGCTCTTTGGAATAGCTACCTGGATTATTTATAATTTCTTTTAGCAGAACAGTTCGCGAACGATGAAATTGCAGAGGATTGAGAATTTAAAAATTTACCGCCATTTTTAATCCCGACCTTTAAATGCGAAGCACATTTGCATTGTAAATAGTACTATCTGCTTTACAGTTAATTAAATGAAGGTAAAGTGCGGTATAACGGGAGGCTGAAGCATTATTACAAGAAGTGAAATTACCATTTCTGCAGATATTGTACATTCTACGCTCGTCTGAGTACGTATATCACATATTTACTTTTACGATTTACATTAATTAATTATAACATTGATCAGCCCCATACGGTACAAGCGCGATTACAAAACTTGTTTACGTTTCAAGGAAAATGGAAACATAACATGGAAAATTTTAATCGAAAAACAAATCTGCGTCGAAAAACGGGTTTTTATTATTCTCAGGTAGGAACATGTAATTACTTCGAATAAATATTTGCGCCGCGTGAGCGAAATACTAAACCGGGAATTAATACGAGAAATAATATAATATATTAGTGACGTCGCAGTGGCGTTCGCATCGCTTGAAACGCCGACGGAAATCGCGTTATCCCGGCGCGGTTTAAACGTGTAAAATAAATTCGATCACTTGCCGTAAATGCCGCGTACCATTTCGGATCGTTCAAGGAGAGATATTCGAGGCGACTGCGTTAAATGTGATAGTCAAGTGCATTTCCATTTCCACTCGCTCGCGTGACAAATAATGATATAAACAATGATAAATCTCGAGGAAATTTCGTACGCGTTCCGTCCTCGATTACAATATACCAGGCGCTCTCGAGAATTATAAACGTACGGCAAAACACGAAGTGAATAAAGCTGTACTGTTTTCTCGCAAAACCAGCTTCTAAATGGCATACGCACGATATATTAATTTATTAATACGAACAAAAGTACGTAGTGTTCCTAAATGAAAGTTTAGTGAAAAATTAAGGTATGTAATTACGTAAAAAATGGCGAAAAGTAACTTTTAAATGAAAAAAATTTGAATTAAAAAAACGCTGCGGGCGTTCGTTTCAATCCAATATAGGACCCAAAGAACACGCGAATTCTGTTAACTGAAATTCAGTCAGATTAGAAATAATTGAAAATTTAAAACGAATTTAACCATTCCGACCTCCTGCTTTCATTCCACGCAGAACGAACATAGTTATTTGTTAGAGTTTCAAACATTCCTGTCGGACCAATAATGCCAAAGGGTTTTCCTGGGAAAAACGTCGGGCCCGTTATTTTTGACTATTTTTGTACGGTGTCGCCGCACAGTGGGCTGTGCGAAGATTTCAGTGACATTTTACCAAAAAATGAACTTTCACGTAACGATTTCTAATCAATTGGTATTGTTTCTCAAATATCCACTGACCGCAAAAATGAAAGAATTAATAAAATTAACTACAAATTATAGCTGCATCAAGTTTTCAACGTTTAATATTTCAAAATGTACGTTTGACGCTTGAAAAATGTACATTGTTTTTCACGATATTTTAACGATCTCGTCTAATCTTTTATTTCTATTTCTTTTCTACAATAAACAGCATTATTTTCCTTTTAAAATTATGAATCGCAGCTAAAGTTATTGTGTTTAATATACTAAAAACGTAATGTTGGATATAGCACAGAAAATAGTTAATATCTTTATAATTGACAAGGAATATCTTCTGAGTTCCAAGTTGTCCCACGGTTTACTTTTACATTGTAAAGATTACTACAAAATATTCGATTAAAACGAGGAAATTTTTTAATATTTTTCTGCCCAAACTGCACTTTGAGATGTTTAGTGGTTCAAAAATTATACTAAAATGTCACTAAAATCTTCGATCCAGCCCACTGTGCGCCGCCGCCTCCGTCCGCTTTTAAAAAGTAGATACGTATGCATATTTAACGAGGCACCGGGCGATTTTATTCTCTTTGTCGTCGGTCTGTTCTCCGCGCGCGATGCCTCCGCACGGCCCCCGCGCAAAATATGTTGTACCGCGTAATTTGAGCATTCCCCCTGTATTAAAATTTTCATCAAAGGCGAATAATCCTCGCCTCCTCCGGCCGTTTGTTCCTCCCGGGCCGCGCGGCGTGGAGCTTCTAACCCGCACAATAAAAACTAGGAATTGCCCGCGAGACGATGCACCCCGGTCCCGTTTCCGCAGTGCGAGCAGAGTTGAAATAATTTAGCGACCGGCACGATTGCCCGACATCAAGTATTCAAACGTTCCTGTTGCCTAAGCGTGCGCGTTGCCATATCCGAGCGATAACCACTGCCAATTTTCCCATAGCAGATTCAACAGCGGAGACGCTAACCATGGAACACTAGCTGCCCGCGAATGTTACCAACGACTCCCTCCGATGGGTTCGGATAATCTAGAACAGCAGCGTGCAAGGGAAATTGCGACCACTTTTGTGTAAGCTCGAAAATTACGTTTGAACCGATCAAATTTTCACAATTATTGAAAGTATCAGGTTACTTGCATGGGAAATCGATTCGATCTTTATCCACGCGGATGTTGCGTTAAAAATTGCACAGAATCTAAATAGAGACAGACTGGTACGCAGAGTCAATGGGTAACTGTTCGAAAACGTCGTCCGTTCTATTACCCACCAAGAGGTAGAAATGTCAGGTCCGCGCGCCGCAAGGGTTCCTATTGTCCTACACCTTTCTTAAGAACCTTTCTAAAAGAAGGACGGACGACGTTTTCGAACAGTTACCCATTGACTCTGCGTACCAGGCTGCAGGAATACCGAAACATGTGATTGCCATAAATTCTAGTCTTACAGCGGTCCTTCTCGTATCCTGTTTTTCGTCTATCCACCCCGTCGTTTTCGTAACCGTGCTACAGCGTGCATTTTCGACACGAAGAACGACCTCCCTTTTCAGAAAATCAGTGTCGTTCGAGCCGTGGTGGAGAGAACATCTCCAAAGAGTTATCAAAACTCACGGTTGTTATAAACAAATAGATATTTCATTTTTATACATTGTATTTTTTTTATAAATAATAGCAGTTTTTGATCTCTGTACTGTTTTAAATTGCACGTACTCATTTTTGCTAGAAATGCATGAAAACCGCCGTCTACTGATTTCATACATCATTATTTGTGCTGTGATACAAGTGTCACTGGAATTTTTATTAGTGCATAGCTATGTGGTGACAAGTGTGAACAGTGATCGCGAGTGTGGAAAATTATTTATCGTAAGAACAGTGAAAGTGAAGGTCCGGATCATTGACCTCACCCTGCATCCCTTGGGCCTTACATTATCGGATACCTGCTATTAACCACCAGCTGTGCGGTTCGTTGACCTGACCGGTACAACCCTTGGCTTTCGGCACTGCCGCATACCTGAGGCCAGCTGTACAGTTCGTCACCGAGTGGCCCAGTGAGCCACTCTTCCAAGCAGCAAGTGGATTAACGGTTAAATAAGTGAGTTTTTACAATACGTAATTCTAAATTGCCTACTCTTTCGCTTGTTCACTTCTTCTTCGCGGTGATCCGCTAACGCTCCAGCGAGGGAATCCTACTGACGCGCCGTACCATCTTTGCCAACACGCGTCTAGGTCGCGCTCTGATTGGTCAGTATTTTTCGTTAATAACTCCTAAACGAAGCCCCGGCGGACATTTTTCCAAAGGAACCCCCATTTCTCGGAAGAACGATAGTTTTGGGACACCCTGTATATTTAGATATAATTTAGCTTACGATGACAAGAAAAAAAAATATAAATAAAACTTTTATCGCTTTCAGTGCACGGTAGGTATAGCGTTAAACATTTGGCCCGCTCCCCCACTTCTTCATTCCGCTAAGGTCGCCTTCCCCCACCGCTGGGCACGGTCGAAGGTCGCTAGATTCGATGGCAAGTAGTGGGGGAAGTGGGGACGAAGAAGTCGGACAAATCTTTACAAACTTCTTTCTTCTGTCGACCTTTCCAGTCCATAATTCTATGTTTATTGTGCCCGAACATTTTGGTAATTCTACGCATCGCGTTGTTCCTCAAGGACGTATAAAGGAGGCGCTGCTAACTTTCCCCGGCAGTTAACTGAGTTCCGTAGGTGGCAGATACGGTGGAAAATGTGTTAGCCACCCGAGCCGGTTAACGTGATTTAGGTTAGTGCAGCGGCACACGCGGTGTGCCAAGGCAGTTAGCTAACGCCCTCAGAGGGAAAAATGGTGGAGGCATCTGCGACCAAAGCCGCTACGTCTTTTATATGGGTTGATTCGATTAGAACTGTCTTCAAAACTCCATGGATTCTTCTGGGATTACGAGGAAATTTTCTCGTCTGATGGAAACGTCTGGGAGAAATTTAATTCTCGTTCCTTCACATTTTCAGTTGACAAATTATGTTTCGATCGGCACAGTTTTTAAATGGTAAAAATGAAAATCACATTTCGTTTCTCTCTACAATTCGTTCAAACGCGTTTCTCATTCACCGAAAGCAATTGGAACAGATTGAATTCATTTCTTCACTTCTCGACACAGTAGACTAACGATCGGGAAACCTTTCAAAGCGTGAGTAACTCCTTCGGTGCACTCCATCCCCGGCCATACTTAACGAAGAATTCTCGAAGGTCTTATCGCTCAGATGGTCCCAACGTCACTTGATTTTGTTAGTCGATTTTCAAACTTGCCAGCGGATTTGTACCTCTACGCGTAGCACGAACACGCGAACTTTCCTTCGCGAGAGAAGTTTTAGGCATCGCTCTCCATACGTTGCATCCGAGAAACCGAAACTTCCTTTCCCGCTTTTCCTATTCTTTTCTGCGTGTTCAAAAGTAAAGCTAACACAGCACTCTGCGAGATAGTGCTGAACCCTGTTAAAAGAGCTGGACATCTCCAACGATTCCGCCAATGTTAAGAAACTTTTCATTTCGATGTACAGTTTTCCGGCAAGATTGTAGGAGCATGATTTACAAGTGAAAATAAGAAAAAAATGTTATACGAAGTTTGTTTATAAACGCTTTGTTACAATATTATAGGCACATATTGAATGTAGCCTGAATAAATAATAATATAATTAAATTTTTTAAGAATAATTTAATCCTTTAATTAATTCTTTAATTATTGAGTTTTAAATCTGCTGTTCGGCTAAATTCAATGTTTGCCTATAATATTGTAACATTTTATTTTTCTTATTTTCACTTGTAGATCATGCGCCTACAATCTTGCCGGAAAAGTAGGAAACACCCTGTATAATTTCAGTGTCAAATTATTTCATATCAAAATTATCAGCATTATTAACACGGAACTTTCATTTCGTTGTTGGTACACGTGGATCACAAGAGTGCTTTTACAAATAGTTGCTCGATAATAATCGCGTTATTCGTGTGCAGTCGGTGCGTAAACCTCGGCAACCTGACGTGTATTAACGCGTAACCACAACACTCAACGTATCGCGTGTCAGTGAATTACACTGCAGCGGGATACACGGTGAACGATCGATAGCCGCTAATGCCTCGGCACTATAAACATTATTCTTGATGCAACCTACGGCGCCGATTCTGCAGTTTCGAGGTAAGCAAACAATATGAGTGTCATTCAATGAGATTTCTCCCGGTGGCTTCAGTTTCAGCGTTCGGAGTTTCGCGGAGCTCAGGCCAAATTGATGCGCCATTTCCTGCAATCAACCTCGAAGGGATTGCAGGATAAAGTTTCTACGGTCCGTCTCGATGATAAAGCGTTCAAAACGTCCCTCACCTTTTGTCGACAATATTTAAACGAAAATTAGGCTCGCGATTCTCTGCAGTCCGGAACATTAGCATTATTTTATTATTTTACCCCCACCACTGGGGGATTAATTCGTCGGCGATGTATTACTCTTGTTAAGGGTGTGTTCTGATCGTTGCGAATGTGATGGCACACTCACACAGGATCCCTGTACACGTATACGAGGTTGCAAGGATCCATGAGGCATCAAATCAAGGATCAATCTAGCGTGCAAATGTCCCAATGTGGTCCACTTTTGCGTTTTCGAGGCGCAATTTGCATTATTCGACAGCATGTAGTCGTCGTAGCTGTATGAAAATGTACTATTCCACAGCTCCGACAGCAGCAGCACCGTATCGCCGCCATATTGCTTCTCGCGGTTCCGCCACATGCTGCCGAATAATGCAATTTACGCCTGGAAAATGCAAAAGTAGACCGCTTTGAGACGCTTGCGCGCTAGATTGATCTTTCATCTAGCGATTGTGACTATTAAGAAGTGTCAACTTTGAGTTACCGAGAAATTATTTGAGGCCTCGTGGATCCTTGCAACCTCGTGTACGTATACAGGGATCTAGAGGGGTGTGTGTGACACCACATTCGCGACGATCATTATGAATTCACAATAACATAATATTAAATAATTATTAAACTACAATAGTTAAACGTGGTACCTTACTGTCTCCAGAATACAACAGTTATTTAAGAAATGCAGCTAACAACTAACATGGACTAAAATAATTTAAAAAAATATATAAATAAAGATAACAATATTCTACAATTATCGTGGGAAGCAGGGATGAAATGAGAATTGATTTCATCCCTTAATGACTTTGTTACGTTAAAAACAACGTTACAATATTCTGAAATTTTTCGGATCTTCTACTGTTTTATATTTCAGCCAATCAATTTCTTCATTAGTGCATAAAAATTATGTATTTCTAATATTTTCGGAACAGTTCATTCCGAGGAAAATATATAATTCGATTTATTTTGATATCTACAATTGAATCGTAACAGCTTTAACCTGTAAATTCACCGGCGAACGAGTTCATTTATTAATTAACGTTTGTCGCAGCGATCGTTCGAAAATTGCGTTCCCGAATATTATTCAGCGATCCGATCATCGTGAAATCGAGCGGATTTAATCCGCGGGAACCTCGACGATTTTACGGTACACATCCAGCGGATAAACACCATGCGAAAGTACGCGTCGGTATGCGCTATCTATCAAACTAAGTTTCGGCGGAACGCACGCAACACTAATCAATCTATCTGGAACGGTGTAGAATGTGCCGGGGCGGCGTTAACCATTGCTCAAAACGCGACACACGCGATGTATCGTGTAACGGCAGGTTCGAAATTACAAAGGAAATAATGCGATTTTAATAATAGCCGTGCGTTTTCGTAATTCTAAGAACGATATGCTAACGATTGCTCGAGGGAGCCAGGAACCTGTCGGATTTAATCGTGGTCCGACCATTTCGAGCGAACGGTAAATATGAAACAAATGTCACCATTCATATTTATCATAAATCATCGAAATCGGCGGTGAAACGCTTGTACATCAATTGCTTCCAACATTCAAAATCGGATCGAAGGAAACGCTCAATGCGAATCAATGCCAGCTCGTATTTTCGTTGCTCTTACGTATCATGTGCGTAGCAGGCATCAAGAGACGCTTAAAGAAGCACAGTCTCATTACACTGTCCAACAAATTTCAATTTTTTTTTAGGATTTCATAGTGAGAATCGAAACATTTTTTGGCTGTTGGACAGTGTTATTAGACGGATCTTTGTGCATTTAGAAAATTTTTAAAAAATTCTGGCACGTGAAATTCGATACGATTTTTAATTATCCAAGATAAATAAGATTGCGTTTAATTCGACTTTCTTGAAATTTGCCAACAAGAATTGATAATTGCATAAACATTCGCAATCCAATGATCGCAAAGCGCGCTTTCTTCGCGTGATTCTTCGTTCATTTTGCAAGATTTCTGGCGAAGCAAAAACCGATCGGATTTCCGGTGAAGTTGTAACCAATTTCTTTGTTTTTTTTTTAACGAGCACTCAACATATTTTCGTGGTGAATGTTAAATAGAGTGAAGAAGGTGTTCACGCGAAGAATTTTCAACAGGAGCACGTCCAAGAGAAACATGGAAATGTTCATCGCGTAGATCGGCTTTCGTGGACGCGTCGAGGAAGTCGTTTTACAGAGTGGCGGTCTAAAGATCGTGGAGGATCGTCTCTTATTTTGCAAAGCGTGTACACCTTATCGGAGGCGTAAGCTGCGAAGACGTTGTCATTCGCAGCTGCGAAAAATAATTCAACGCTGTCCCGGTGTTGACAAGCGAAATTACTTCCCCGTGGGAACGTCGTCGGGGAATTTGCATCATTTTACGGGCCGCGTCTGCTCCGCCGACGACGGAACTCTTTCGCGGCAATTATTTTCCACGGTGACAAACGTTCCGGCGCGTTCAGAGATGATACTAGCCGTTAACGCCCGACTATATTACCCCGTACCAGGGAGATTTCATTAAACCGACGAAATATATTTCTTCGACGATAAGCGTTTGTTGCATTGACCTCGCCGGGTTCCTCGTCCGAATGACTAAATCCTCCCTTCGTGGTGGATGATTTTCCTCTAATTAATCGCCGGAATATTACGGTTCGGTTACCTTTGTGGATGTGCGCGAACGTTAAAAAGAATCGTGTTTTCGTACTAATTGGGAATCTAGCAACGCGTTCGCATCGCGCGCGCGAGCTTCAATGTGAACTCTGTTTTTATTCCGCCGGCGTTCTTTGAGCTTTTGGCGCTCCGAAGCATTTATTGCATAATAAACTATGGGACTCCGCGCAAAGATGGATTATATATAATATATAATAACTTTATTATTCCCCTCGGGACTATGATTCAATTAATACGCTCCGGTATGCTTTCGCTTCCGCGTCAGCCGTTTCGCTAGCAGTTTACGTTAATACTGCACTTCGATAACAGCTTTTCAATCCCAAGTTGTGCATGCGTTCAGGGATAACTTCGATTACGCAACGCGAATATTGCAATTACAATATGTCAAGGCGCCGCTGGACGTCTGTAACGAATGGGCGTATTTGCGGATTAATGATCGGCACCGAAATAAACGGGCCTCTTTAAAACTGCGATCTTCGTTAGATGCGCGCGTTAACGTTCCCTCGAACTTCGGGAAACTTTAGCGATTTATTAAACGCGGACAGACGCGGGCTATGTAAAAATTCCGCTGCCCGGAGCGCCGCGCGCCGTTCGAGTTGTATAATGACTTCGGATCTGCCGCCGTGTTGGCACCACTCGGTTGCACGTGCTTCAAAAAGTTCGTCCGGGCAGATGTGTTTACTCGAGACTGTAATATCGGCATTCCGCACGCGCGCCCGTGCAATGGTTACTCGGCATAATTGTTCGCTCGCCACCGTTTTTCACCCGGAATCGCTTTTTCCAAAGCAATTAATTCGAAATTTTCAGAGTATATCCGGCGCACGATTGTTTATTATTCGAAATACGTCAATTTTTGTATTTTCTTTCTTTTTTGATTGTGAAAAATATAAAAATTCCGGATTCTTCGTCGCTTGAAAATTCCCCCATTCCGTGAACGTTCTCAGTTTCTTCTGATTCGTACGGCAACTACACTCGTACCGGTTAATAAACAAGCAAATTTTTCTGTTTCAGGAAAGACCGGAATCTTGGCAACCATTGACCCAACGCGCTATTAACCTGCTCAAAGGCTCGCTTTTACAGCGAGCCTCGCCAACAGAAAATTGCACAATTGTGCCACTGTATTTCGACGCGTGATCGATAGCATTCTCCCGGCGAAAGGAAAAGCATTCGCTTGTTCATGCCATTCTTGCGATTCTTCCGTTGCCCTTGCTCGGCGCGCTCGGAATCCGCGGATCACAAAGGGAGGCGCTGCGAATTCTTCGATTCGGAATTTTTCCCGGAAAGGTTCCTCGATTCGGCAGATTTTTAATTGACGTTACGCGATTCTTCCTGCGGTTCCGAATCAACTGTTTGCAAAATATTCCTTCCGTAGGAATGCGAGCGGTGACGAGAAAGGAAAACATTTAAAGAAATGACCTCGCGAAATTGAATAAATTGTGAAACTGTCAGACATAGAATGACCTTGAACAAAATCACAAAAAAATACATTTAGACAAGTGAAGGTTACCTTCGTTTCTAAAAACACGACGCAGATAAGAAAAATTAGACTCGCAAATAACAGTGTAATTTTTTCAGCAATTTCCAATGTTCGCTATCGGCGATTTCTCTATTTTTCAATGCTGGGCGTGAACACGCTGTGCGTAAATGGGAATTCGTGTTCGGTGCGAAACGGTGGTGTTTATGGGACGGGGTTGAGCCTGGCCCGTGCGCGGTCATGAAATCGTCGGGTTTTGGAAATTAGGTGAACAAAAATACCCACCACAATTTTTACATTTGGTGGAGGCACCAAACAAGTGCGTTGCTTTCACCGGAACGCCGGACGCGTGGATCCGTGATTCGACGATGTGCTTAGTAGCTTGCTCGCGAGGTGTACGCGGCTAGTGGAAACAGCGAGCATTGATCAGACGAGATTATCAGTCGTCCGTACAGACAGGTGTCCACGATCGAGAAATTATTTGCTGTGCGAATTAATTCACGGACCTCGCGATTAATCGAAGATATACATAAAAAACGAGGAAGCTTGTTTTTTGAGAAAATTGAAAATGTTTTAGAAGTCACAATTAGAAACTCGAAACTTTGCAAATATAAAAAAAAACGAGGAAGATTTGTTTCCTTTTGAAGCAAGTCACAATTAGAAACTTTTAGCCGCCTTGCTCGGGGTTGATTAAACAACCATAAATAAATACCGGCGAAAAAGTTATTTTTTGCACATTGTCCAATAGAAATACGCCCGTAATTATTAATGTTTGTTAATGTTGAACAATTCGATTAATTATAATTCGAGCGAGATCGTTTATACAATGGTGTTTCGTTTGAAAACGGGACACCTAAATGATTTCGAACGACGAATCAGATGGAAGAATCGTTTTTTTTAAATTATAATTTTTTAATCCTTTTTTTAAAGTCGCTCGTATTTTTTACATATACACACATTTTTTTGTTGTTTTATGCTGTAGCAAACATTGTTGTGCATTTGTCCATGTTTAATAGCACGACCTTCAAATGACCGTGAACTCTAAAGTTTGCTAATTAATGCAGAGCTTGCTTTCAGCGACATTTCAGAATTCAACGGTATCAGAAATTCGACCATGAAGCTGAACTTGTGAGTAATCACATTTATTACTGAAATAAATGTTCGAAATGACGTGCTTTCCATTTCGCGAGGCGAAAAACGACAGATTGCACAGTTCTTTCGATTATTTTAGGCAGCAGATATTTAGGTGTCCTGTTTTAAACGAAACACCCTGTATAATATTGCTACGTTCGTTCAGTCCTTCGTTTATTATTCAGACGATAAGTCGCGCCGTTGTTTCGCGATCGCGGTGCAGCTACGAGTTTCAACAAGAATACAGAACTTCCGGAACAACTAGAAAAAAGTTTCTACAAGCTACCGCGCGTTGTTGCGTCGACGAACCTGTACGATCTTCTTCCTTGATCATGTTTTTCTCCTCCAGATTTGTCGCCGTTCCCTTATCTCAGCGAAGGTCCATTGCCACGGTGCGCCGGGACACTAATTGCTTAATTAAGTAGTCGGTCAACTCATTTAAGCCGGACTATTCATCTGGTTGGAAACTTTTCACCACTTGATCATTTCACACTCGGAAAAACTATTTTTTTTTGTTTTCGATCGAGCCCTCCTACATCAATCAACGATCGATGCACTGTTCGATCTTCATTAGCTTCGCGATTGTTTCCAGCTAACTGCAGGTAAGAATCGCAGCAAATGTTCGCCAGTCACACTATCGAACATTCTTCATGTATTATTCAGACGTTTAAATTCTTTGTTACGTACGTTGCAATAAAAATCGCCACTAATTCGAGTATTTTCTCACTGTTCGCCGTAATGTTTGTCAAGGCTGTTTCGCGGAGTTTCGTTTCGCACGGTGGAATCTCTCGAGAACCACAAGCGATTTTCACGTAGATCGGGGATCTGGATCGCGCGGACCGAACGTTGCGTTGAGATCTTATTGAGTCGTGTCGCCGCGTGGACGTCCGTATCGTGCGAAGTATGTCATCCGAGAAAGATGCATCGAGCGTAATAGCGACTTTGTCCTAGATCGAAAAAGAAAAGAAGAAAAACTGTTTCGCGGAAAGGGAATGTTGCGGAATAAAGTTCCGTCTAGCGCGGCTACTGGCGGACTGCGAATTTTCCTCTAAGGACCAACCGGCGCGGCGGGCAGGATCGCGCACCCTTGCCGCGCAACCCTGCTAGAAACGAGTGTCATTCACAAACAAAGGAACAATGTTCCATTGATACCCCGTGGGGAGTCGCGCGAATTTCCAATTAATTTTTGAACAGCCCAAGCTATGAATCAGCGATAATAAAGAATCCCGGACAATTGAACACCGCGGTGGGAGGGACGAAAAAAATTCGTCGAATCACCGATGGTTAGAATTGTTAAAACTTCGCGTTGGAAAATCGTGCAACATTCACGCGAGTTCCAAATAAATTTTTACCAAAGCACTTAACTCTCGGTTCGGTAAGAACGCTTTTCAACTTGCCTGATTTCGTTAGATGCGACACGCTTGTAATTTCATGCGCGAATTGTAATTAAGATTCAAGCGCAATTTCGTAGAAACTTGACAGTTTCCTGCGAAATTATAATTATCCCTTGATCGAGCGAAACACTTTGCGAAGTACAATTTTTTTTTAAACAATCACTTTTGTATTATTATTATTATATCAACCATTGTGGATAAAATCAATACTGGATTGTGAATCAAGTGAGCGTCTAACTTAATTACACATAACTGCTGAACTGATGCGATCTAATTAGGTTAAGAGAACTGAATGAGGATGACGTCAACGACCCGGCAGTTTTATGCTCATTTTATCTTCATTATGCGCTCTATTGCGTGTACACATCTTTAGCCAATAGCACAACGACGATGATAAATAGTATGGTTAACAACATGGACAATTTTTTATCACGTTCTGCCTGTACGATTACGTGTATATCGCTGACTCCTATTGATTAGTAATTATCTCCTCTCTATGTAAATTACGGAAACCGTTGTTGCGTATAAAATGGACAAAGAAACGCATTATTCGCGCGTAATATCGGTACATTTTTTAAACCGCCGGACAATGAAAAATCTTTTACCAATATTTTACCAACAGGAACAAACACGGTGAAAGACGTTCGAACTGTAATATAAAAAAATTAATTTCGTTCATATGAAAAATAAAAAAAAATTCTCAACATTAGCCTGCCAAAGAACGCTCACCGCATAATGCGAACATTCGAACAGAAAGCCCGCGGTATCGGCCGCCGATGAACAGGTTCGCGCTTAAATCATTGTTATGTTAATTGGAAACGTCACCGGGCGACGTAAAATGGCGTATGCAAATTAGGAACGTTTCGGTTACGCTCGTCTCCTCGAGTCGGGAGGCAAGGAAGCAGCCGAGCAGTCAGGCCTTGTTATTTTTGGGGCTGTCGGCTTAGGCAGACACCCGCCGCGCCGGATCAGGGTCAGGGACAACAACGGCGGAGTAAAATTGTGCCGCAAGCTGGGACAAGCATGTGCATACATGTGTTTGATCTATCTGCTTCGTACATGCGATCTGGCTGATTCGAGCTAGGCCACCGTGGCGGGTAGCTTCAGAATGGATTGTTGGTTCGCCGGTGTAAACCGCTCTATCGTGGATGCGAAGGAAACGCCGAAGGTCTCGCCGGCCGACGGAGTTTCAGCGTTGTCTGACATCGAGCTCGCGGTTCCACTCCGCCCATGCGGAAGAAATAAACGAACGAAAAGACTTCCGGGATCAGTTCCGAAACAGGCTGTTCGCATCACTTGGCACCGATTCCATTTCTCCCTGTTGCTTTGATCTCTGTGTTTATTGCCCGGCATTCCCGTAATTTAACTCCCGAATCGTTCAGCATACTCGTTTGTAAACAACGCGGTAGTCACCTTGCCACAGGGTGTATACAAATATGCCACGAATACAATGGAGGGATACTATACCTCTGGATCGGTGGAGATCTGTTGAAAAAATGGACCGCAAAATTGATCCCGTTTATTCACGGGTAAAAAATTTTTTAGCGAAACTGATCTTGAACGTGATAAATAAGGTAAAAAGGAAAACTTTGCGGAGGGTTCCTCGTGTAATCTTCAACTAAATCGGGAGCGACATGTAATTTTGCGAAACCTTGTACAGAAACGAAAAAATGGACCGCAAAATTGATCTTCGCCCGTTTTATCACGGCAAAAGATTTTTTAGCAAAACTGATCTTGAACGTGAAAAACTAGGTAAAAAAGAAAATTTTGCGGGAGGTTCCTCGTGTAATTTTCAAGTAAATCGGGAGCGACATGTAATTTTTGCGACACCCTGTACAGAAACGAAAAAATCGACCGCAGAATTGATTTTCGCCCATTTTATCACGGCAAAAAATTTTTTAGCGAAACTGACCTTGAACGTGAAAAACAAGGCTAAAAGGAAAAATTTTGCGGGGGGTTCCTCGTGTAATTTTCAACTAATTCGGGAGCGACATGTAATTTTGCGACCCCCGTACAGAAACGAAAAAATCGACCGCAGAATTGATCTTCGCCCGTTTTATCACGGCAAAAAATTTTTTAGCGAAACTGATCTTGAACGTGAAAAACTAGGTAAAAAAGAAAATTTTGCGGGAGGTTCCTCGTGTAATTCTCAACTAAATCGGGAGCAACATGTAATTTTGCGACACCCTGTACAGAAACGTCTCATCTTCGGATCGATAAATTAGAAAAAAAGACCTTGAATATCAACATTTTTCTTTTTGTTTAATTACGCTGAATTAATCTACTAGATTCTCATAACCCCGGGAAATAATTCTTATTCTTCGCATAAAGGTCCAGTGACTAGTTGAACAATGAATGTCAATGGGTTAAGGACCGTTCGAGTTGATCATCGATTCTCGAATACGAGATCTATGGTCGTAGTTCGTGGCAGGACAATAGGCGTCGGCCATAAATCGTCGAAGTTTCTGCACGGCATTCCGCGACATTCTCGGAGATTTGGAAAAAATTTTTATCGGAGACCGCGCGCCGGCGTGTTCATTAATCAATTTGTCTTGCGCGTTACGCTCTGTGGATGACGTTTCCAGGAGGTATCGTTTATCCGGAAAATCGGCAAACGACCCTCCTCATTCGAAGCTTAACCCAATTATACTTTAGAAATTGGGAAAACCGTCCGCCACGAAAACTCATCAACTAAATGGTCCCTTTGCCATTCGCTCGAGAATGCCACCGACCGTATACCGTTGCGCGACAACACTTAATCGTGAAATAGTTGTTCGAAAACTCTGGGACAACGCCGAGGACCGCGTCTTGGTCGCAAAACTGTGTTCCAAGTGGTTCTT
This sequence comes from Lasioglossum leucozonium, assembly GCA_028454225.1. NCBI lineage: Eukaryota > Metazoa > Arthropoda > Insecta > Hymenoptera > Halictidae > Lasioglossum > Lasioglossum leucozonium. Next base: position 8,631,464 of record CM052207.1, on the reverse strand, counting down.
AAATATTTTATTCGATTCGGTAAACTAGCGAATTGCCATCGGCGTTCTTCACGAAAACAAAATGTTCTTTGCAGCTTCGACTCAGTCGGAAGCTGATGTTCTCGAGTTTTATCCGAACATAATAATTAATTCGTTGTTCTTGTAAATGTAATTAGAGGCAACAATGTATCGGGTTGGAACGATATTTCGTGTAAATTAGAAATTTTTAAGAAACTCAATAATATATTTTCCATGCTCTCATATTCGTTTTCGCCATTTTTGTGGTAACATTACACTTTAATTTAAAAACGCAACGTACTTTCGGTCCAACCCGATATAATAAATGCACGAATTTTGCATGTTTCGGAGTATTAATTTTTCTAAATACGAGTAGGCGGATTGAAGCCAAGAGAAAATGTAATCAAAGGGATTTGTACGCTGGATATAAATAATCGGGATCTCTGGCAATTATCTGAGCTCACGCTACATTCCCACGCAAACAATACGCTCTCGTAACGGTCATAAATTAAAAGCTGTTCTCTTCCGAGTTTACAGCTTATTAAGGGACGCCAGAATTTTCTTTCGTTCTCAAATATTAATATTTTTAGAAATACCCTTTTACCGGAACCGACTTTGCATACATTTAATAATGAATGTAGTAATTATACTGCGAATATTTATGCATTTTAAAGAGTGTATGAAGTACGGAGCAGTAAAAACATAATTCTTCACGGAAGGAATGTTCATCTTGTGTTATCGTCGCAGAAAGTGTATTATAAAAATCTGCTGTCTAGTAATTCGATTTTCGGATCAGATTGAAACTGGCTTTCTAAAACTGTATTAATCATACTTTCAAGAATCATTATTATCGTTCGGATTATAGTAAGCGGACGATTGGCTTAGTTCGTTCAAAAAGTTTTGCTTCGAGAAAGCTTGCAAACTGCGACGATGGAGCTAACCATGAACAAGCGATACAATTGTTGTTTGAACTTTCACGTTGGGGAAGTTTTGTTAAAATTTCCCTTATTATATTAAATTGGATCGAATATTTTCCATCTCTTTAATAAAAGCAAATCATTTGTATTGTACAATAAAAGTCTCCCGCCCATCTAGCGCTTAATTAGTATATTCCGGAATATTTTAATGAACGTAGGCGAATCTCTCTCAATAAACTTGTACGAATGCACCAGAGACAATACGTTTACATCACAAATATAATTTTCATATTATTTAGTTGGCGCGTACTGATCGGCAATATTTCAGCAGCCTCGGGATCGTCGTCTGATCGTTTCGGTGGCTTAAAAATGGCGGCCACGGCTGAGAAAGCATCCGTCAGCGAAAACGTCCTCGCTATCGGTAACAAAGATCGAGGGAGATCTTCGTTAAATGCCTCAGCCTCGTGATCTCATTAAAAGGTGAGGATGCAATTTATCTGACTTGGCGAACCGTGGCAGTGGTTCTTAAAACGAAGAAATAAGGGGAACCCGAAGATGTCCCAGGTGCCACTTCAAGGTCCACAAAAATTTTCCGACGATTATCCATCGAACGAGATTGCCCGGAACTATGGAGTACGAGAACGCTGTAATATTCAATTACGATGAATATAAATTACCATTTCACTCCAATTGCAGTACAGATAGAGAATTTTTATTTCCCAACGATGACCGTTTAATCCACCCCACTGGCACTAATAGTTCACGTGATATCCGAGCAAATATGGCGCCGACCCCAAAGTTCGAGAGCCGTTTCACCCCCTTAATATGAACTATGGCCTACTAAAAGAAAATGTATATCTGCGTAATATTTCTGCAGGCTACTACGTCCCCCCAAAGTTTCATTAAGATCTAGAGATGTCACTTACAGATTGTCACTGGTTGAATATGAACGAACGTAATCTACGACTCTCCCGTTCCACACGACCAACAATTTAAGTTAGCACTCGAATTTACAACCAAGGTGACGGAGTAACACGCTGGACGCCTCCCATTACTTTTCATTGAATTTATTAGTTCGCAGTCGACCCGTTTTTATCGCGATGCTGTAAGATGTATAAGAACGATGACAACGAAAGTTGCATGAAACGTATTCTTTAACAGCGGGTACTTTTAAAATAAATAAAATGAAAATAGGTATATACATTCTAATTTTCAATTATATTACTGAAGTGATATTCTATTTTAAAAGATTCTGTTTATTGTATTCATTTTGTTTTTACTTTAGCGGTATATAATAAGACCCGGTTATTTGATATTAGCAAAAATTAACTTGTTGTAATTTTAGTATATGGTTTATAAACCACGCCCGCAGTTGAACGGTTAAACTTTCAATATAAAAGAAAAGTTGTAAACAATTTTCATTTCGCGATCAATTTTTTTCAAAATACTTTTCCCACGTCACGTAGTAAATTGTTTTAACTTTAAAAATAAAAAAAATTCAAATGGTCCTTCACAAAGCGCGCTAATATTATTTCGATTCATTCCACGATATAAACGTAGTCCGCAGTTCCCTGCGGTAATTTGATATTAGCAAAAATTAACATGTTGTAATTTTAGTATATGGTTTATGAACCACGCCCGCAGTTGAACGGTTAATTTTCAATATAAAAGAAAAGTTGTAAACAATTTTCATTTCGCGACCAATTTTATTCAAAATACCTTTTCCACGGCACGTAATAAATTGTTTTAACTTTAAAAATAAAAAAAAATTCAAATGGTCCTAAAAGCGCGCTAATATTATTTCGATTCACTCCACGATATAAACATAGTCCACAGTTCTCTGCAACGATTTAAGCACCGCGTCCGCAATTGCAACGGCGCGGCGTGACGCGTTTAGAACGCGTCTCATTTCGTTTTACGACGCAGGGGAAATATATTCGATGTTTATTATCGCCGTATGTAGTCGCCGTGTAATCTGCGTTTATTCTTTGTCGAGGGTTTGTCGTTGCGTCCCGAAACAAGCGGAGAACGCGCGTCTACAGTCGTGGAAGAAACTGTCCCGGGAAATTCGATGCCTGATCCATGAGAAATTGCTAGACCCGTCGAAAGATTGGCAGACGACGACAACGACGACGACAGCGATGACGGATATCTTCCTTTTCTAGCGGAATGTATTATACGCCCGGAAATCCCGGCCCGGCGCAGATATATTCTGAAATCTTGACTTTCCAACATTTACCAATTCAAATCGAACGTCGGCTTCTCCGCGCTGCGACAGAAACGAAATTGAATGTGCCCGTCCGATAAGTACCCGGCACGTGCTTTAAACGTCGCGGCGGGCCATTTCCATAAAATCGTTGGGATCAATTAAAAAATTGTCATACCATGGAGTAGACTCGAGCTTTTCGTCAGCTAACAGTTTATTGGGAAAAGGACTTACGTCTGATATCTAGATAAAAAGTTTGTCTAGTGGTTCTATGTGTTTGAATTAAAACAAACTCGAGTAGAAATTCACTTTCAATATGTTCAATAGGCTGAAAATAACACGACAGTATATTTTTAAATTCTTCTAATGTTTTTTATGCATAAAATACGCCGTTACGAATGAAAAATAGTTACTCTGAGAAAAATAATAAGTTCGTCCAGTGGATCATTTATGACAAATAATAATTGTCTGAATTACCTCAAACTTGAGTAAAAATTGATTTTCAGCATGTTCAGTAGGCTGAAGATAACACGACAGTATATTTAAAAATTCTTCTAATGTTTTTTATGCATAAAATACGCCGTTACGAATAAAAAATAGTTACTCTGAGAAAAATAATAAGTTCGTCCAGTGGATCATTTATGAAAAATAACAATTGTCTGAATTACCTCAAACTTGAGTAAAAATTGATTTTTAATATGTTCAATAGGCTGAAAATAACATGACAGTATATTTAAAAATTCTTCTAATGTTTTTTATGCATAAAATACGCCGTTACGAATAAAAAATAGTTACTCTGTGAAAAATAGAAATTTCGTCCAGTTATTACAACGAAATGAATATCCAAGATTAAGGTTGGTAAACTGTGCAGATAAGATTTCCTCGGTGTCAGTTTTAGTACAAAAGGCGACTCGTACCACTGTGACAACAAGATTGAGCATGTCATGGTTACGGAATAGGGCTCGGCCAAGCGAACGGGGTGGCAACTGATTAGGGATTCTGTCTGAGATTCAGAACAGAACTGATTTGAATATCGTGAGATCGATCCTAAGTGGTTTGCGGTTTCCGAAAAAATGGATACTGTGCGCATTAACACGTTCAGCGTTATTGGCGTGAAATCGATTTCCTTCGACGTATATTTTTCGACGATAAATGTACCGAAAATTGATGTGTCTGCTATTGGGACGCGTGAGAAAAAGCCATCTCTGTTCTTTTTTTTTTGTTACAGAATACCGTGAAACGTTGTTTATCCTGTGATCGATGAAAACTTGGTGGTGAAGGGAAAAATGTCGTGAAAAAAACAAAACGAGTTTTTTGAAAAAATCGTGCCATATCTCTTGACGCGCAATACGGCCGCGACGCACTGTCGAAATGGCCATTGTTGTACGTAACACCGTCGTTCGGTTAAAAATGTTTAATGCCACGATAGTACACTGAATTATTCAAGCCCGTTCTCGCGCGAGTTACCATCGGGCTATTATGTAAATGCAATTTCTTGGAAAAATAAATCGCGACTATAAATCCCGAGCAATCTCGTATTTGTACAGAAGAAATTTGCGCGAGCCGTGTATCGATCAAATTAATCGGTATTTATCGTGCAAGATATACGTTATCCAATTCGGTCCACAGGTTTGTCCAATAAAACGATGCTCGCGACGAGGCCGTTTGCGAAAGTTTCGCGACGTCACAGGAGGGATCAACGCGCCCTTGCCCGTAATTTATATTTTAACGGCTACTAAAAGTTTCCACTTGTTTATGGGTATCGTGCGTGCACCCGCATCCCTATTGTGTCCACGGAGCCACGTTTATATGATAATTCCGGGCCGTTTCTGATTCCGATCAGTACCACGGGACGTCGGCGTTCTTCATCGGCGATGGAAATAATAGCGAAAGCATTCGCAAATTCAATTCGACACACCGATAAAACTGACGCGCCTCCAAACCTCGTGAAAGTTGATTGAATTTTAACGGGATACGTGATATTTAGACCGCGAGAAAAGCCGCGATATCGCGAATCCTCCGATCTAATTTAATCTGTTTTCCGATCGGATATCGTGCGCGTCAGTTCGTAATGTTTCGCGAATTATGTTGCGCCCCTTGGTGAAGTAATTGAGGGTGAAATTCCATTCCAGGCACCATCGAGGAATTACGTGAATATTCTCGAACAGAGCGTCCTCTCCATTGAGCGACGCCTCTTGCCGTATCATTTTCATTACGGTTACAGAGATTAAAAGGTTCTCGTCCTGAAAAATGTCTCGTAGCAGAGAAAAGAAAATACGTCTTTTCACATGGTTTTCGTAATCATTTACAAAGCGGTGTACCTCTGCGATTTCGATTTCGAAATTTAAATATGTTATACAGCTACACTTTTTTCTTCTGTTCTTTATTTACTATTTATTATTTTTCTTTTATATAAAAAATAAATTATCAATTTAATGAATTTAAATTTACTCGATAAACATCAATAAACTTCTTAAAATAAATTACTAAATAAACTTATTATAAAATAAAATTTTTGTCACCCCAATAATAAAATTTTTATTCGTATTAAAATTTCATTTATTGTTTATTATTTTTTTCTATATAAAAAATAAACTATTAATTTAAAGAGGTCTCTTTTAGTTTTCGCGATATTCGCACAAAACGATCGCCAGCAGCTGAATTGTTTCGATCCGCTTTTTGCAATTTTCTGGCGACCGTAATTTTACAATTCAATTGCAAATTCCTGATTTTCTGTTGCTAAGAATTAACCTGTATACACGATTGGTTGTTAACGCGTGGTATTCACTATTTATTCCGGTGCACGCGTCGAATCGGCTCGAATAATAAATTAATAATAATGTTAATCATTAATATAACATAATAATTCAAGTATTGTCTCTAAAAATGATTCTCCATTTATCGTTTTCATTCGCGAACTATTTTCAGGCGTCGGCAATACCGCGAATCGTACCTGACGTTTCGGCATTTAGATTCCCATTGTACATACACCTGTAATCGTTTTATCCATCCATGAATATTTAACTGCGAGACTTCTAGCGAACTGGAAGATTACTGCTCGTGAATAATCAAGACGTTAAATAGTGAACATGACTCTCACGGTATCTTGACGATGAAACTTCAATTTTAACGTAGAGGAAATTCCGTTTTAGACGCGGTAGTGGGTCAACAGGTTCCGACGAACAAATTCGCGTCGTTCAAGCCAGTTTTGCTGCTCGGTGAATCGTATTTATTCGTCTTTCTATTCGCTATTTCGCACGACCGATAAGATCAATCGGTGCACGAAAATTCGCATCGTCGGACATTCACTAAGAGCGACGATCCCTGTGCAAAAAGTACTCGGAAAAATCCGAACGAGAAAAATATTTATATTCCGGCGAGAGTTGGTTTTTCCCTGGCGTACATAACATCTTCGTGTACTTGGAAAAACTTCGCGATTTCTGTTCGTAAGCTCCAACGTCAAACGATCATGAAACGAGAAAAAACATGATCTCACCTGTTTTAGATATTAACCCTTTGCACTCTGAATTATTTTTCAATTTTTGCTACCAGCAGCTCCCAACAGTTTTTATTTGAAATTTACTTTAAAGGACAGTTCCTTTGCTGCTACTTATTTTTAACAATTTTTATTATTTTTCTATTGGTTTCACACTGGACGTAGGAGCGCAAAGGGTTAATAAATAAGCATTCTGTCCCGAGCGCATAGCACTATAAAGATTATTTCCGTCCTCATCATCCCGGCCTCTTCTTACTAGGGCGGAATCCTGCGGAGATCATTTTCTCCGTCCCCCGGTTCCTGAGACACGTTCTCCTGTCCATGTTTTATAGGTAGATGTTATTTATGTCCGTCACCTCGTCCCTTATCGCTACGCTCTCAGCCGTCGTTTTATTTTCCAATCGGTGCTCCGAGAGTAATCAAATAATAATATCACTTTACGTTTCTAAACATTCTTTTTCATCCGCAGCGATTTACCTTTCTTATCAAGAAGAGAAAATCAATTATCCGCTTATAGTGTAAAAAGTGTGCTTTTATTATTTTCATGCATGTTCAAAGAACACCGGCGGATATTATATGTATATAAAACGGTGGAAGATCATCAAATGATGAAACGCATAAGACGTTGGTAACGTGAGATTAGCGCGTTAACGCCAAACCTATGTTTGCGCTAAAGGCGATTAACCCCTTGCCGTATTTTAACGAGTCAGACTCGTGATGAAGATTTTAAACAAAGTCTAGCAAATAATGTTACGCCTCTGTTTCCGGATGAAATAAAATTTTATTTGCTTGTAATTAATATTTCAGCATTAAAATTAATGTAGCAATACAAAAACTGTATTCTACGACATTTTTGGGGATGAAGATGTTTTAATCGCTGTAACCGTAAAGAAAATGGTACGGCAAGGGGTTAAGATGTTTCGGCTTGTAAAAATGACAAAACTTTTACTTTTACTTCGAGCAAATTTTCATTATTATCTCGAGCAACTTCGTGATTTGGATAATCGTGAAACTAAAAGAATACAAAAGCCGGTCGTACAACCGGCAGTGCGTAGGTTCAGCGTTAAATCGAATTAGCTACGTCAGATTGTGATTACATCGTTGTCGGTGTTTCGAGGGCTGAAAGATCGATCGGTCCTCATTCGCTGGGAAGTGCCGAGAAATTTAATCTGGCAGCAGCAATTGGCCGGGAATCGGAAGAGCTCCTGCTTGATCCTGCCGTCGTTGAACGATGCCAGTTGACGGTAAATGTATTTCTGCTCGCAAGAAGTGGTATAACCGGCCGCGAATCCTTCGATCAGTTTGCACTCTCCTCCCGCGTTGCTGAATAAACACGCAAGAGTCCAATAATGAAATTACGCCGACTCAGAACGGGGAAACGATTGTTTTATCCTCTCACCTGCAAGTCTCGATTCGCACCCCCTGAGTGTAGTTCGGGTGGTTAACGACGCGCAGCCATTGATTGTCCACGGTCTCTGCGGTCTTTGGAAATATCACTTTTTCCTGGAACAAACAGAAAAATAATATATTGTAATTATCAGACCGAGGATCTCCGTTTCGTTAGTGAATTTGGACAATGCCAGGCAATTTAATCAAATTAACATTTTTATTTCAGCTTGGCCACGATGATCGTTCTACAGAGAGAACGAAGTTTTTCATTTACTCTGCGGAAAATTATATGAAAATGAGAATTGCACGAATATCCGTGGTCTACTTATTAATTACCTGTGGATTTTCATGCGAAGTGAAAACATTCTGCATCGATGCCAATGAGCTACGTATACATTGGTCTTTCAACAATTTATCAAATTTTTTAACTTCGTGAAAATGGAATAATAATAGCATTATATTAATAGTAATAATATTTGATAAAATCAAATCTTTTAACATTGCGAAAGTAGAATAATAATAATAGCATTATCTCAATAATAATATTTGATAACATCAAATTTTTTAACTTTGCGAAAATAGAATAATAATAACACCATTATCTCAATAATAATAATATTTGATAAAATCAAATTTTTTAACTTTGCAAAAGTAGAATAATAATAATAGCATTATCTCAATAATAATAGTGTTTGATAAAATCAAATCTTTTAACTTTGCAAAAGTAGAATAATAATAACAGCATTATCTGAATAATAATAATGTTTGATAAAATCAAATTTTTTAACTTTGCGAAAGTAGAATAATAATAATAGTATCATCTCAATAATAATAATATTTGATAAAATCAAATTTTTTAATTTTGCGAAAGTAGAATAATAATAATAGGATTATCGCAATAGATATTCGCGAGGTAGATAAGGAATAAATCGGATCAGACTCACGGTGGATATGCAAAGTGACTCGCTGAGGACGTCGTGCCATCGGAAAGTGACGTCGATCTAAGAAACAAAGGGAAGAAATAAAAAAAACATCAGCTTTCAAATAAGCATCATCGAGATACTTGATAAAACAAACATTTCGTAATCTCTTTAAAATTATCCGCAACATCGCAGAGAATACTGTACTCGCGACAAGTGTGTCCAAAAGAATACTAACTTCGTCGACGCTCTCGTAATGCGGTAGATTTTGTTTCGCGATGGCTTCGCTCACTAATTTCATTGGGTAATTCGAATCATCCTCGCAGAATGTTGTGCCTTTGCAAACGGGCACCGAGGGAACTTTCAGCTTCTCCGGTTTGTTCTCGGGAAATAGGAACTTGTCGTTCGGCAGGGCGTTGTTTTCTGAAAGAATAGTTGAAACGCGTTTAATTAAATTTATTCAACGCTACTTTTATTAGTATACTTTCATGTGTACTATATGTGTATGTCGAAATTTTTAGCCGTATTTTCTTATTCTTCTGGAGGCGCTGTGAATAAAAATTGTGGTTTCCAGCGCCGATGGTCTTACGGAGTTCGAAGAACGTGTCCTGAACATTAAAGATGGCATTAGAATACTTATTGAGCGACCAAGTAACGAACCGTCTTTCTTATTGTTGTTGGAAGGTTGCTGCGTTGCTTTAATTCCGTTTTGTGGACTGAAAGGCCACTTCAGACCGATTCTCGGGGAAATACGGACGTCGTCGGCGTCGTCGCCGTTACGCGATACCGAAGATGGCTCCTTGTCAACGTTTTTGTAGTTGAAGTAACTTTGATGAGATTGTTCGTACCACTGCATCTGACAGTGGACGTTGTTGAGGATCTGCAAGAGAAAAATGTTGAAATTTGATCTGCCGCTGGCATGCATACGTTCGAGGCCTAAGGAACGTTCGCTTGACGCTGTCGAGTCGGAAGCTCGTTGGGCATCGAAACAATTCTGTCTATGTATATGGACCGTTTATTTTGAAAGTGGAGTAAGCCCATTAAAAAAATGCCAATGCTTCGTTCAATTTAAAATTGGCGAGTTGATTGACCAATAAAAGAAATCGATAGGTCAGTGGTTACATTTGTTTTATTTCACGTATCGAAGGTAACCTATTTTAACGATTAATACGAAATATATTCTAAGCGATATTAAATTGTTCACAAATTAAAATAAAATGATTTTTACAATTGACTAATTGTGAAAATGGTGTAAGTCCATTTACAGCCCGTAAATATATATTATTTTAGTTAAATTCGCCTAAAAGAAATTTATATGATCGAATTACACATTGATAAATTAGTAGAAACATTGCCAGCCTTGCAATAATTAACCTACATTTTTTACATGGCTAATATGCTAAACCTTTAATTTTCTCGAAACAACAGAAAATGGACTTGCACCGCTTTCAAAATAAACGGTCCAATGTAATTCTGTGGAAATCGCTTGTGAGTCACTTCTCGGTCGCAACGTTATTTCTACGTTTCACGTTCTTAGATAGAGATAAGATAATAATGTAAGCAAAAATTATAAATAATTGGACGACAATTTTAACGGGAGCTAATCTCGTCGATGTTCGGCACGAGTAAAAGGTCAAACTCCTCTGTAATCAATGACTAACTCCCGCTTTGAGACTTCCGGTAAGTTGGTGACCTGAGATCACTCGGCTGTGCGAGCACGAATTTACTCGTTTAATAGCGGTGCTCTTTGACAAAAAAATGAAGAAAGAAGATAATAAACGAGTAACGATCGCGTATGAAAATATAATGTTACAAACAACTGATCATCGCTTCACGTTAGAATTCAAATACTTTGATAATAGTTTACGAATATGCCACGTTTAAATATTAATGCGGGAATAATTTATGAAAAATTTTTAGACTTACCCAGAGGAAAATCGATACTTTAAGGGCTCGCGTCATCGCGTCTTCTTTCATCTCGCTGAGATATTGCGCCTGGTTTATCTCTCGCCGCGTGCGAAGCGATTTTTCAACGAAAAAAATGTTTTATTCGATGCAATCGATTTTACACACGACTCACTGCGAGTGGGGATGAATGTCGTTCAGAAATCAACTGAATCGACAGAAACGATCGCGAGTGGTGCACGATACCGATAGCGTAGACGACTTTCCGACGACTGATCCTGCGGTTTTCGTGGCAGGCGATGCCTCTCGCAACGCCGCTATCGTCAACATCCGCTCCATTGTCTTGATGCTTGATATTGAAAGCCACTTCCAGCCACCGCGAAAAAATTTTTATACGCTACCGCGAGAATCCCTGTGATTCACGGATTTGTTAGGAATTTTAATTTAATGCACCGAATTCTTCGAACATATTTAAATAAAAATGCCAAAAAATCGTAATAAACAAACCTCTGATCTCGACGTGCTTCATGCAGCAGATTAGAATTTCGAATGTTCCAAAAAATTTTTCCAAACACCGCGAGTGCTCCTTCAACGAGACAACATGATTTCTTCTTTTTTTTTTTAAACAGCAACAACTAATACTTCCCCGAATTATTAGCGACGAAGTTTCTTCAGAGAAGTCCAGTTCCTTCTCGCTCGAGAAAATTAATCCGAGACGATGTTTAATAAACCGTATTCCACGAAAGATAAACTTCATTATCAATATTTACGGACCACTTTGGTTTTCCTGTTGAAAGGACTGCGGTTCGGGCAGCCGGCCGCGGATGAGATTATAAGGGGAACGATAACATCCGAAAACCGTCGCAAACGCAATTAACGAATTACGAACGACCGAACGTAAAATTCACTTTAAATTCGCATCACTTCCCATCCGTGTATAATTCCAAGTGTGTGCGTGTTTATTATATACATATGTACAATGTTTTTTCTTTTCTTTTCTCTACATTACATGTAACGTCTCACTGCGGGTGCTATAATTCGTTATGTCGCATTAACGTTATCCCTCGTCGGTATTACATCAACGAAAAGATATTACAAAAGCTAACCTGTACCAAGTACATTACAATTTGCTATTTATACGGATCTGGCGGTGATCTCTGCGCTCGTCCGCCTCTAAATCGTTCGGTTTTAAAATAACATAACTGGTGTTTTGCCTACTGTAGGAAGTATCAGTGTTATCGCTCGGGATTTTTATGAAACAGCTTGTGTCCGGAAGCAATGATATTATAGCAGGTGGACTGCTCCTGCTCGGAGTCCTCTTCGTCCGCTTCGTCGTTGCTCCACGTCTTGGTGCCACCTGTTTGATACCGCGTAATCGATTCTGTCGGCCATTCGGGACCAGGTGGTCGTCTGGTCGGCTTCGACGCTGAAAATTACGGTCCCGACATTATATTCTCGCACAAAAAGCGGCTGATTCGATAACGGATCGCAGTTACAGATCATCGATTCGCGAGCCGTCGTTATTGGAAAAGGATCGCGCTTCCTATACCTAGATTGTACGATAATTAGATTGCAAATTTTATATATATTTAACTCTTTAGCGCAACAATTAAACATTCTATTGAAATAGAAAAGAGCATTAGCAAATCCTGAAAAAAAAACAAAAAAATGTTGTTTTCTGCAAAAAAGACCAAGGTAATTGCAGGTAGATTGCAAATTTTATATATATTTAACCCTTTAGCGCAAGAATTAAACATTCTATTGAAATAGAAAAGAGCATTAGCAAATTCTGAAAAAAACACAAAAAAGACCAAGGTAATTGCACCGGTACTTCGCTTAACCGAGTTAACTCGAGCAACAAAAAAGAAAACTTGAAAAGTATCGACGATTATATTCGGTGGTATTTGTATAAATTGCAAAGTGCGCTAAGATAAATTGTTGAGTTAGAAATATTATCAAGAGCCTTTTGGAACATTAGAGAATCGAGAAAATCATAATGAAAACTCTTGTTAATGAACTTGTGCCACGACACGATTAGGCTAAATTAGTTTCTTGGCAGTTTGTTGGGTATATTGGCGATGAAATATTTGTCTTTTTGTAATGGTCCTATGAAAAATTGAAATGCTTGTTTTTATATATTATTCAACCGATGGTACGTTTAATACCAGATCGAAAAGTAACACGCAAATTAACAATTCAGAGCCCCCTCCCATTCCCCACCCCCTAAGTATACTCCATCCGACCTGCACTTCTGTTAAGTGGGTTGTCGATACCTAGGCGCGTAACTTAATTATTAATCTAAAGAACGAAGCCAATACCGTAATTGATTTTTGTTTTATGTTATTGTACGAAATTGTCGCTCGTATTTTTTAACAGCCGAACACTCTGTCCGCAAGACAGCAATGTAAATAAAAAAGCACTCTGGATTTTCAGTTTAATTACTCTGTCCCTCGGCTCTCATAACATTTGTACTTCGATCACGAGGTAGAGTTTGCTTTGAGCGAGGATATTTATCAAATACGATGAAATCCCGTCACTCCGGTACCATTCTTTTTTAATCCATTGTTCGCTCGTTTCGCGGGACGTTTTTACACGATCGACTCTCGTCTCCCTTGAAATTCATTCAAGCTTTCGGTTCGCGTGGAGTAGCGTGACATGTCGTAAAAAAAATGGTACATACCGACAAAAATCTCCTTTTTCGTAAGCGGAGGAGGTAGTAGCATGTTCAAAACGAGTGAAAGTTTATAGCAATCGGATGGGGACAAGTATAATATCATAAAGAAACTAAATGAACAAGTCTACACGAATCGGTGCAGATTGTTTCGAACGGTGTTCTAGCTTACCATTAAGAAAACGAGTAAAATAACGAAATTTCAAAAATTTTAAACGACATCGAACCTTTCGTGGTGAACACAGCAGAGTCCTCGTCGTTGTCCTCGTAAACCATTTCTGTAACAGGATTCGCATAATCCGCGTCGCCTTCGTCCTTCGCGTCCTCGTAGTATTGGTCCGTGTCGTACTGATCAGGAATGGCTCCGTGTTCGTCGCTACCAGAGCCGGACTTCGTCGTAGAATGATCATCGGCTGATTCATCCTGTTCCAGCGAGTCGGGTCCCTCGTAGTCCACGTACTCGGGACGCTGCGTACGTTGATTATCGGGGAATTCGTCGTCCGCTGTATCAGCTTCGTCGTTTCGTTCGAAATTGTTCTCCCGCAGCGCTCCGCTCGGCGCTTCGTCATCCGCAACAATCCCATCATCCTTGGCTTCGTTAATTTGTTGCACCTTTCTCCTTATGAAACCCGTCCGACAATCACGAGGTTCCCTCGCTGCCACAATCGCGCCGTACGATTCGGTGCTGTACACGTCCGCGAGCATGCTGTCCGCGCAAGCCAGCATCGCGTCGTCCGCGCGATCAGCCGATCCGTGTTCATCGTAGCATTGTTCATCGTCGGCGCTTCCCTTGCAAACGCAGCTGCGTTTAGACCGAGCCACCCTATCAGACCCAACCGCAGATTCGACTCGCGGCTCGGCGTAAGTGCTGCCGCGGGCTTCGACGATCGTAGCGCCTTCGGTCCACTCGTGCTCCTTGAGCTTCAGCTGCTCGATCTTCACCGGCTTCTCCTCCGCGTCCATCTTCCTCGTGACCATGCCCGCGACATGCGGCACGCAGAGCATCTTCGTCACCAACCCCTGCTCCCCCTTGTTGAACACGTTCATACAAATCGTCTGAGTATAAGCGTACTTCCGTCCCGTGAAGAAGCGCACGGTGTGCTCGTCGTCCTCCTCGTAATCGTCCTCCTCCTCTTCGATTTCCGTCGCCGTTCGCCCGCTCGCAGTTGTCCATCTTCCGGCTTGCTCGGTCGGCTCGTGAATCTCTACCGTTGTCCTCTCGGTGGGTGCCAACTGCGACACAGCCGGCGTCGTGTACGTCGCCATAGTTCTTGCCACGGTGGTCGCCGCAGCCTCCACCTCGCTCAGCGGCCTCTTCTCCAGCTCCCGTAGCCTCCTCTCGAACTCCTCTCTGTCCCGGTCCAGTTTACTCCTTCTCTCCAGCAAATTCTTCTCCCTGTCGGTCAGTCGGTTCTCGATGTTGTCGAACTTCTTCTGCAGCTTCCTCACGTCCTCCAGCAGCGTGTCCCCGACCTCCATAGACGTGACCAGCGAGATCGGCTTTCGAGTCGCCGGCCTTCGCGTCGACTCCCCGGTTGAACTCGTAGTGAAACCAGAGTGACCCTCGAGTATCCTCTTCCGGTCGATTATCGCCTGCAACCGATGCGCCTTCTCCTCCTCCCACGCCCTCTCCTTCGCCTCCAGCTCGGTCTCCTTCTCGACGATCTTCTTCTCCTTGTTCTCCAGCTCGACGATCCGGTTCAGCAGCTGCTGCTTAATCTGCTTGTGCCGGGTCTTCTTCTGCTCCTGATTCGTCACGCCCGTGAACATCGGCTTCGTGTACGAGCCCGTGTGCTCGCCGTAATCCTCGGGCAGGTACTCCGTCGAGTACTCGGGGGTGGACTTCAGCGTGAACACCTCGGTGGTCGGGCCGAAGACTTCTTCTGTCGTTCGCGTCTCCTCGGTGGTGGTCTCCTCCAACCACACGGACGCGGTCGTAGCATTGTCAGCCGGGAGGGTCGCGTTCGCCTCGATCTGCTCCGTCATCTCTGTCGTCGACGTCTCCTCGGTAGCTAAGCCGATCGTCGTCTCCACGGTGGATACGCTTTCCGTCTCTTCGATCCACGAAGACACGGTCGACACCGTAGCGTTGTCAGCCGGCACGGTCAGGTTCACCGACTCCGTACTTGTCAACAGTTCTGCGTAATAGTCCTCCCACACCGTTTCCGTCTTCTCCTCGTACTCTTCTTCTTCTTCTTCCTCGTACTCTTCGGTGAACATTTCTGTCTCTGGAGAAACCTCCTCTGTGACGTTCGCCGGGGACGCGGAGGTCACCGCGGTGACCTCGGCTAGCGGAGAAGACGGCTCTTCGGTGGTTTCTTCGGCTGTTTCGTTCCAGGTGAAAACGACCGGGGTGGTTTCTGGAGTAAACGATTCGGCGGTCGAAGGAGCGGTCTCTAGGGTGACGTTCGCGGACAACACGAACGGAGTCACCTCGTAAGAGAGGGTGGAGAACCGTTCGGTTTCCTCGAGCGTTTCATTTGGCGGTAGGGCGACGGTGGTAATCAAGGGCGGCGATGAAAGGGTGGTAATGAACGTTTGGTTCGGGATTGTGATCTCCAATTCAATCAATGGTAACGTTATCGTCCCCGTGGCCGTTGTCGACGTCTCCTCGGAGTAGCCGCCGGTCATTTCAAATGTAAATGACGCGTTCGGCAACGTTGACTCTGTGAGCGCCGCACGAGTTGTTACCTCCGGCAGTGTAACGGTTAGCATCGATTCCACTGTTGGCAGAGTCACGTTGAGGACCTCCAATGGACCGGTGATGTTCACTCCGAAATATTCCGTTGTTCGTTCTGGCGTCGTCGTTGTCGATTCTGCGGACGGACTTTCGCTGGGGTAGGCCGAAGAAGCGACGGTGACGTTGACCAGCTCCTCGTACTCCGGAATCTCAGCGATGCCTGTGATTAATGTCGCCGATTCGTATTCTGTTTCGGTCCGCAGTTCCGGGGACAGTGTCGTTATCTCGAACGCGTCTGTTATGTTAATCTCTTGCGGATACTCGACTGTCCGGACTTCAGTGATTTCAGGAATCGCGTACGGGGACGGAGTCGACGCCGTTATCTCTGAAACCGTAGAAGCTTCCGTCGTCTCGTTAAAAACTAAGGGGACTGTTGATTCTGTCATCATCTCGGAAATGGTAGACGAAAATTCTGTTGTAACTTTTACAATTTCGAGGATTGTTTCTATGGTTTCATTTGTTGGCACTGTTTCCGGGGTCACTGTCGCGAATTCTGTTGCGAGAATGCTGATAGTGGTCTCAGTAGTTTCTATAGTTACATTCGCTGTGAACGGTTCCATGGTAATTGACTCGGTTGTG